>QLTV01002419.1:2579832-2609308 GCA_003457575.1 Thermophis baileyi | reverse complement strand
AGGAGGACTCTGCAAGGCCTGTTGTGCCGTTGCATGCACCAACGGCAGAAGGACCCCAGCTGTGCCAGTATGATGAAGTTTGCGGCAGTCCTGCAGTTCGTGCATGCAACGGCACAACAAGCCTTGCTGAGGCCTGCCCCACGAGGCGGGGGCGGCAGGGAGGGGAGGCGAGGCAGCGGCGATGGGACATGCAGACCCATGCTCGCTGCCTACTGCACCCCCAAAATAATAAGCCCCCCCCCCCCGATAATAAGGCCGAGGCCATATTTCGGGGGTCAAAAAAATATAAGCCCCTGTCTTATTTTCGGGGAAACACGGTACTACATGGACCTGAAGATTGATAAACTAAACTTTAATCCAGACAAGATTGTAATATTGGTAGTGGGTGGTTCATCAATCTATATAGATAGATGTTCAGCCTGTTGTGGAAGTGTCTTCTGTAGCATAGACTGCCTTTAACAGCTTAGACTGGTTTCTTAAGCTTTTCTAGAGGGAAACAGTTTATTATCCATGATTGTGATCTCTAATTTCTCATTTAAATGGCCACAACACATTATGCGTAGGGTTGCCCTTGAAGATGGCCTGAAAATGTTACCCCGTGTCTGCAACTGAGTTTTAATAACTATCTATATACCACTAAACTCTATTTGTCTGTTTGTAACCTTCAATTAACAGGAATGGTGCATCATAGGGCAGCAATTTTTGAATCAAGATAGCTCAAATGTGCTAATTTAAAGAATGCATACAAACTTTGGGACCCTTTATTCCCAATGAATTGAAATTTCAAGGATCTTCAGATCAGTTGTATTGGCAAACTTGTAGCTACTGCAGTACCACCCCAATCAGCTGTGGTCACATGACTGTGATTTTCAATGCTCCCTGACAGTTTCCCATAAGCAAAGTCAATGGGGAAACCAGCAGGAAGTCAGAAGTTGCTCCCTGCTCCTGGTATTATATCACAAGAAGTTTTGATATAATGTACTTCAAATCCCCTTATTTAAAGAATACATAAAAGATCCCAGGACCCATTACTCCTGTGGAATTGAAATTTCCACCATGATCAGAGCAATTTATTCCCACATTTCTGGCCATAGCAGTGTCCCATGGTTACATGACATACTCTTGAGATGAAGAACATCCAACATTCAGGTTAAAAAAAAAAAAGCCAGCCCAATTATGCCACATCACAGGATGACCCAACAGGTCATAGGTTGTCTAGTATTTACTGAAAAGAAACCTGGTTTACACATACTCCTGAATATTTTATGATAATTTAAAAATAGAAGCATCATCTTAGATTTGTTGACATTGTGACAATAAAGGCAGATTATATTGCCTTTTGTAGGAGTGTAAATAAATATAGGATCTTCCTTTTGGAAAAATATGGTTATCTCACATCCAAAATAAAAATGTTAGTGCTAGCCTTCATAGCAATGTTTCAAGTACTACCTCTTCCCATATTTTTCTACCGGAGATAATCATTAAAGCCTCTGCATTCATAACTCTTGGCTATGCAATATCAAACTGAGAAAAGCCAATGGCGCTATTTTTCAGCCCCAGCCAAAAATGTTTAATTTTCCCTTTTAACTGTGTAAACTACTGCTGCAACTTGTAGTCTTATTTTTGAGGATTTTTCTCTGCTACTTTCCCATTCTGTTATAATTATTTTCCTGTAATAAATGTGTATTAAATTTTGCAGGATCCAATCTGGGTCCAACCCCGTGACCGACCCAGATTGGATCCTGCAACATTATCCTGGGACATGTATATTTGCCTTCATTTGTGTATTAATTTCAGCTCCATTGGCCAAGAGAAACTTAGGAAACTAAGCAGTTTTTTAAAAATGTCAATTTATTTTACAGATTAATTATCTATATACAGGCTTATGGAAGTTAGGTTACTCAACTGCATTCAAGAAACTGTTCTAAATTAAACTTACCTAAAAACTTCATTTTATTCCTTTTTGCACATGCCAACATTACTATATTACTGCAAAAATCATCACTGCCAAGGTCAAATATTAAGAGATAATAATCTATTTCTCTATCACTACCAGCAATTTTTGTTAGTCAATAAGGTCTTAGCTTTAATGAAAGTAACTAGCTACAATTTCAAGATATTTCAGTGACCGATCATATCATTATTTTTAAAAACAGCTATGTGAAGGCATTCTAAAAGGCATGGTGCATAGCAATTAACTCTTATTAACTTTTATCACTTAACCGGTGTTGGATTCCTGAATAATTCCATACAAATTTACATATGTTTATTGGAAGCTGGAGATGAAAACTATATTCATTCAAGCTCCACAGGGTGGAGTCTCATTGGAAGCAGCAACATCTCTGTATCTCAGCACTGTTAACAATCTTTTTTTCTGCCTCAGTGCTGGACAAACCCTTTTGCAAGTGGCATTTGCTTTTTGATTATTCCGCTTGAATCTCTCTCTGCCTGTTTGACAGCTATCACTACGAATGCCACTGGAAGAGACTTCAGACAGAAGGAGGCCCAAACAGAGACTAGGCAAACCCATTAAACGTTAACTGCTCCCCGTGAAAGGGGAGAAGATGGATCCACAGGCAGTGGTTTAATGCACTCATAAACGAGAAAAGGACGTAGCGTTTCTTCCCTCAAGTCTATCCCTTCCTGCTCATCCCTTCCTGCTCATGAAGGAATAATTAACACCCCCCCCCCCCAGTATAGTATCTCTTCTATGGGTGGTTAAGGGATCTATTTCCATAAGCACATGCGCAGTAACTACCCCAGCGCTCTTCGACCCACTCCTCATATAGAGAGTCTGCACGACAACCAGCCTTCAACCTCGCTCCTGCGTTTCTTGAAATTGTGTATTTCTTAAAAGATTTCAGGGAGAAATGGAGTGGGCCATTTGCATTCTTCTCCCGGGATTCAGTTGGATGAATGGGCTTGTAAGCCCTGCCCCGTCGAGAGAAAATGGGTGTTTCCCCCCCACATCTCCGAGTCAGGAAAAAAAAAAAAAAGAGCCCGATCCCAGGCTCCGCTTTCACCTGGCACCTCGCCTAAGGCAGCCTCTCCGGTCCGAAGCAGCGGCGCAGCCACCCCAGCTCGGCTTTCGTCACCCCACCCGGAGCCGCTCCTTCGCGAAGCCTCCAAAGGCGAAAATGGGGGGACGGGTGAATTCGACTTGCCCTCCCCTCCTTTTTCCCGGGTGAAGGAAAGAGAGTGCTCACGGCGACGGCGGCGGCGCTCCTCCTTCTCCTCTCCTAACGCCCTTGTTGCTACCGGCGGCCGCTGGCTTGAGTGGCGGAGCGGGCTGCTTGCCTCCCTTTCCTTCGCTTCCCTTCCCGCTGTGGCTGCGCTGCTCTTGCTCGCTCGCTCTGGAAGCGGAGCCAGACGAAGGTTCCTCCCCGCGCGAGATGCCTCTCAGCCGCGCGCTCCCTCGGCGCGACCGCAGCCACCGCAAGCGTCGGCGAGCCCCTCCGCCGGCCGGGATTTTTCCTCTCCCCGCAGTCGGCGCTCACTTCCGGCGCGCAGGCCTCGCCTGCTTCACCGCGCCTCCCTCCTCCTCCTCCTCCTCTCCTCCTCCTCTTGCACGCCGCTGCAGGAGGGAGAGCAGCCAGCTTCTGCCTAGCTCCATTCAAACGAAGCCCTGTCGCCCCCACCGCCGCCCTGTCTCCCGCCACCAAAAAGACTGTTTCTTAGCCATGGGCCAAGCTCTAGGGAAGAAGAAAGCGCCTCTGGGCATGTATAGAGGTCTTTCGGACCACCAGCATCTCAAGGCTAGGGCCACCTTTGGCGATCTGGAGTGGGGTGCAAAAAACGGGCAGGATAAAAAAGCGTACGAGTCGGGACAATGAAAAAAAACGGTTTTATTAATAAGGGCAACTGATGTAGTTCTGGGTGTAATGTTTTAGGCACATTTAAAATTGCAGCTTGGTAGCACATTTGGAGGTGAGCTAGGTGCTGCAGGCTTTGGGAGGGAGCGCACCCGTGGCTAAGAGGAAAGAGCAAATCACGGTGCTCAGTTTTAATCGGCTAATCCAAATGGTGAACTGAATTGCGCACTAATATTTTTAAAAACTGGATTCCCTACTAAATAAATATTCATGTGCAATTTTTTTAAAAAAAGTTATTACTATTACTTTTAATAGCTATTGCTATTACTAGTAAAAGCAAAATAAGTAATCTAAGCAGAAAAAATAGGGATGACAATTAAAACAAAACGTCATACTTTAAAAAAAATCTGCACTGCTAGCCTGATGCTCACTTACATGATAGATGCTGCAAAAGAAAAGAATGGTTACTGCTGTTGTATATTGTTTCCTTGCAGTCCATTAAAATATTGCTAATTCAGTATCACAGGAGTGGAGAAAGCATTGTGATATCTCAGACTCTGTAATTTCTCTGGCATCTCTGATTGTGTGTATAAAAATTAGTAGTGTTGAAGCCTGACATGCAGATTGGCACTTCCTGTGCTCTGTGAAAACAGTGGGCTATATATTTTGACAACATTCCTATTTTGCTTTGTTGGTTACTTTACACTCAAGTGGAGTAGAAAGTTCTAGGAGCATTTCTTCTGGGAATGAATTAAACATTCCCCAAATTATTCTTTTTTGGCACATCCATATATTCTTGGAGGGAAGAAAATACTAATGAAGGAAGAACTTATCTGGGAGGAGGGTTATTCTCTATGTTTAGACATCATAGTCACTGTGGTTTATAGTTGCTGCAAATTCATTTAGTATGGTTCCTGCCTGCCACTTCACATAGCTTACAAATGGCTATTTTTTTTAATGTTGTTTAGAGTACCATTGTCTGCCCACAATTTTTGTTTAGGCTTGTTTTCCTGGTTAATGAGGGTGGGAGTCATTGACAGATATTACAAGAGTTCTAAAACAAATACTAATCTAGCATCGTACCATAGTTGGCAAGTTGCACAGAGAAATGTGTGTAAAAATGTGGATTTATTCTTAAGCCATACACCATAATGAATGTGTTATCTGAATGTACACAGTCTCTCACAAGTTCACTTTCTTACTTTAAACAGGTTTTGCTGGTGTTTTCCCACAGGAGTAGTAATTTTCACCTGTTAAGAGGCTATATGACACCACACCATGTATCTGTGGAAGGCATCTATCCTAAAAATGCATTAAGGGCTTTTAAACTAAGGAACTTACCCTGTCAAAACAGGTAAGAACCCTGAGAAGGATTGGGGTAAAATAAGAGAACATGTGATTATTTTAATTACATTTGCTTTGGCTTACTTAGAACAGGATACTAGCTATTTAATAGATTTTCCAGAAATGAATTATGTAGAGGAAAGAGAGATGGGCATATGGAGGCATTCTGGGAAGAGGTTCCTAGTAAAAGGGAGACTTGACAAGAAAGAATGAAGTTTTTCAGGGAATAAGCAATTGAAGGGAGTGGGTTGGATGGGCAAAAGAAAGAAAGAAGGAAAAAGGAACTGTATTAGAATGGAAAGAAGAAAGAAAAGGATTTTGGTAGTTTCAAACTTAAAAATGAGAAGACTGTGTGGATCAGAGAATGGACAAAAAAACAGAATTGGGATTTTTAGGAGGCTTATCACACGGGTCAAAGTGACAACAGATAAGCTACATAAACACCAGAATATCAGCGCAGATGTTTGTACTGTAAAGCAGCGGTTCTCAACCTGTGGGTTGCGACCCCTTTGGGGGTCGAACGACCCTTTCACAGGGATCGCTTAAGCGTGCGCTAGCACGCGTGGGGAGGGGGCGGGGAGGGGGTCGCGGCGGTGGGCGGGCCGGCCGGGGGGGGAAGAAATTGGGGGGGGGGGGGGGGGGGGGGGGGGGGGGGGGCCGCGGCGGCGGGGAGGGGGTCGCGGCATTAGGAAGGTTGAGAACCACTGCTGTAAAGGCTCAACATAGTATAAAATCTGAAGAAATAGATCTGCATATTAAATCAATACTGTTATCAATATCAATAATCAATCTTATTATTGCAGATTTGGAGACTTGGATGTCTTGCCAAGTGATAATATTTAGTAAGTTTCTGAGAGAGGCAAAATTGGAACTAAACTCCTGATTCAGCATTTAGCCTGTTCTAGATACTGTATACTGATTCAGATTACCGTGTGTGAGCTTGAGGATATTTGTAATGGCTTTTGGATCTAATGGATCATTCATTTGTGCGATGGCATTGATGAACTCAGTTACCAATAAAAAGGACATGGGGATACTATTCAGATGCCAAAAAGGAAAACACTCTAGTTGTTAGTCAACCTGTTTGTCTGGTAGAAAATAGCTCCATGTCTGGCTCTTGCCAGCTCAGAGACGCAGTCTGCCAAGCAGTGCCAACTCAAGAGACACACCCTTGTAGAACCACTTGCCTGCTGGCCAAGGGAGGGTGCACCCATGGAACAGTGCCCAGGCAAGAGTAAATATGGAAAAAACTAGAGAAAAAGCCAATCGCCTTCGGCCTAGACACAGACACACCTAGTAGCAACTGTCTGTTGATGTAAACTAGCTGAACAGATAATGAAAGCAAATGTTATGTGGTTGTGGTGATTAAATAGGAATGATTAACATTTCTAAAGCACAAGAGTGTTCAAGGTGCTTCATATACTATATTTTCTTCCTCTCTTACAGTTTTAGAACTCAGGGTCATCAATTGCAACTAGATGCAGAGAACTTTCAGACCAGTATAAATATTTTCTTCACATGGTACCTAATAAAATGGGTAGCATTTGCTATTGTGGAAATGGCAATCAGTTTGGATGGTTTCACAAGGGGGCTGGGCAAATTCATGAAGCATCTGGCAATCAATTACTCTTAATAATGATGATCATTTCCCTCCTGAATCTTGGACAGTAATGCCTCTAGTAGCTGCTAGGAGGTGATATTGAGAAAGGTCTACTGGTCTACAGCCCAGCTTCAGGAGCTTCCTAAATGACTATTCTGTGACACTGAATGGTAGATTAGAAGGGTCTGTGGCCTGATTCAGCAGGAGATTTTATGTTCTTATGTCTCAGTAATCCTTTTAACTGTCCAGTAGGATAAACTGCATTGATTCCATGTTACAAATTTGATGATTAATCAAGAACGGTGAGACTTGTGACTTATCAAAGAGCTTTCAGAGGCATAGTTTGCCCACAATGCTGACAATAACATGGTTTGTTTTGTTTAGCAGGTTGGATGAATCCAACTATGTTCTAAACTGCATTTAATTAATTATTGACACAAAGAATTATTTAACAAGCCATAGTTAAAACAGGCTAAGAGCCATGGTGGCACAGTGGTTAGAATGCAGTATTGCAAGATAACTCCATTTCACTGCCAGGAGTTCGATTCTGATCGGCTCAAGGTTGACTCAGCCTTCCATCCTTCTGAGGTCGGTAAAATGAGGACCCAAATTGTTGGGGGCAATATGCTGATTCTGTAAAACATTTTAGAGAGGGCTGTAAAGCACTATGAAGCGATATATAAGTCTAAGTGCTATTGCAATTGCTATGGCTTGACACAATTAGCTTATCTGTCCATGAATTTATATTTGGAGCTGGGGAAATTTTATTGGAAAGACTAGGCTCTTCTGTGGCATCTCTGGTCTGAAATTGTTGCTGGTCCTGCCTTGTGGGCTTTATTATAAATCTTATGAGCGTCTATGGAATATTTTATTATTTAATTTATGAAATATATTGCTGATATGAATAGACCAGTAATCAGGTTTGTTATGATTACTGATAAAAAAAATTGATATAAAACTATAAGACTTAATTGCCTCTAGAATATGTGGGTTATATTTAAGGGTAGGATTTAGCAAATGTAAGTATGTGTTACATATGGTTCTAAGAAATTGTAAGACATAGTTTGGTGGAACTTGTTATATATTAATTCTGACAAAATATCTTTGCTTTTGAAATGTACTTCAGTGGATGGTTATGTACTATAAAATGTAGACATGGATATTATATAATGTCTCCCAAATTCTGCTGCATGACCTCATGAGATCTTCCTGGGAGGAGTATGCCGGAAGGGTCACCCACTGCAAGCTGTACAGCTAAATCAATCAGGCACCTATATTGGGCAACAGCAATATAAGAGACCACTCTACGTGGTCTTCAAAGACTAGGGTGGTATTGGTCTATTGAACCTCACAGCAGCACTGAAGCAACCACAGATTTGCCAAATTTCAATCCCATGGGAGTTATGAGCCCCAGATTTTGGATGCATTCTGTAGGTTAGATCATGTGACCTACCTTGGTTCAAAAATTGTTGCCCTATGTTGCACTGTTTTGCCCAGTTAAAGGTTATAGAGTTTTAGTATATAGATTTGAAACTGACAGAACATGTGAGCAAGACGTGTTGTTTCTGGTTAGAGACTGGAATGCCAAAATTGGATATACCTGATTTGACTCTATAACCTAGGAAACCAAAATGAAACAGGAGAAGAACCGGTCAATTTGTATCACTCTAGTGAATTCTTCATCGATAACACAGTGGTCCAGCAACCACAACAACACCTGTATATATGGACTTTTTTACTTCATGGAGTACACAGAAGCTGAACTAACTATATTATTGGGGGAAGGAGATGGAAAAACTCAGTTGTAACAACAGAAATATGGCCAGACCTGAGTGTGGCCAAACTGTTCTTGTGCAAGTTCAAAGTTAAGTTAAAGTGGAAGAAAAAAGCTAAAAAATTACCATAATATGATTTTGAACATATACCCAAACTTTTCAAGGAGAAGATCAGAAAATGCTTTGAAGTCATGAACCTCAATGATAGGGAATCAAAAGAACTGTGAAATAAAATCAAAGAAGTTGTTAAGAATAAATGTAAAAAGAGACCAAGAATCAAAAAAGCATACTGGATGACAGAAAAAATAGTGGAAATTGCCAAGAAAAGAAGAGAAGCAGAAGCCAAGAAAGACGAACAATTTCAGGATGGAACTTAGCAAAGAATTTTAAAGAGCTGTTAGAAGAGGCAAGAAACAGTGTTACAGTGACATCTGTAAATACACTGAAGGTAGAAACACATAGGGGAAAAAAGGAAAGTCTTTCAAAAGACCTTGGTCTCAAAGGACTCGATGAACCGCTGAGTCTTTTTCTGCCATCAGTTTTCTACATTTCTATGTAGAGTTATTACCAAGTTGGAAAGCTATAAAAATTGATGGATTATATAGAAATTTGGCAAGCAACAGAAGCAGAATCTATAAAGGTTCTAATCAGGGAAATCTGGAGAACGACACAGTGACCAAAAGATTGGAAGAGGTCAATCTATATACCAATGTCAATGCAAGGAGATTTAACAGTGTGCATGCCAGCATACATTTACCTTAATTTCACCTGCTAGCAAAATAATAATTAAGATCATCCACTGTAGATTAGAACCCTGTGTGGAAAGGGAGATACCAGATGCTCAAGTCGGCTTTTAAAAAGGCCAAGGAACAAGAAACATTGCAAATGCACATGGATAATTTAAAAAGCCAAAAAACTCCAAAAGTAATAATTACAATATAATTTATAATAAATATAAATAAAATATAAGAAAGACCAAACTAATGACAACAGGTACAGCAATAGCATGAATGAACAGTGGCATCAAAGTGGTGCATAGCTTCTACCTTTTAGGATCTACTTTCAACAGTGGAGGAACCAGCAAGTCAATAAATATCTTGCACTCTGGCATTTGGCAGGGAAGCCATGAAGTTCTTGGAAAAGAAATTCTGATAGCAGGATATACCTATACCTATCAGAACAGAGCAGAGCAGAGCAGAGCAGAGCAGGCAATGTTTTTCTCTGTGAATGAAAGTGTAAGTTGGACTTTGAAGTAGGAAAGAAGGTATTGATGCTTTTGAACTTCGATGAGAAGACTCCTGAGAATTCCATGTCAGTGAGTGGGGGAGGGGGAGGAGAAACAATCAAATTATTGAACAAATCAATGCAGAGTTATCACTCAAGGCACAAATGGCCAGGCTCAAATGATCGTACTTTGGACCTATTACATGAAGACCTAGTTCTCTGGCTCTATTGATGGGAAAAAGGGAAGGAATGAGAAGGAGATGACCAGCAGCAAGATGAGATCTGAAGGGCCAGGTTAGACTGGCATGGAGAAAACTGATGTGGTTGCTAAGAATTGACACTAATTTGATGGCACATAATCAATCATATAATCACACGGTTTCTGGTTTTTTTTTTAATGGCTTCTTACCATAGAAAGAAACAATCACAAGAAGCCACATTCTCCTTCCAATTTGCTCTATATTTATCATATTGGCAGAAACAGTGGGAAGAGGGAAGTCACATTTTATCTACCAACATAAATCTAATGCATATTTTAAAAGGCACAAACTCCATATTTCATTAGAAATGCATCAAATTACCAGAGGATTCAGCATTCAAATATATTAAAACATAAGAATCTTGCTGGATATTTTCAGACAGTTTAAAGCTGATTGATATTAAAATTGATAAACTAACCTAGGTTGCTTTGACCCAAAGGCAGCTCTTTCATGAGATTTTTCCCAAGTAGATATAAATCTCTTTTTCCTTACAGCTCTCATTAATTTTTTTCAGCACATCTTTTTCATTTGCTTCATTGTGAATTTCATTTTTAACTGTCTTACAAATAGAAATCTCAGTATTTTTCACTTTGATTATGCATTGCAACCAGTTTTCATTTGCTTATTTAAATTTGGCCAAAGCATTTGTCCCCATTTTTGCAGCTGCTTAAATTGTTGGCCTTATTCATAAACCAAGCTAACATCCATGATTTCTTGTCAAGAGCATCTGACAGAAATCAGACAAATGAGGCCATAAAAACAATGACCCCACTCTCTAGTTTTTTTTTTTAAAAAAATAGTGTTATCACTGTATTTCAGAAATTGTTGCATTAAAATCAAATCCTACAAATGTTTTTGTTCATTAAATTATCTATGTTATTACATATCTTGGCATTTTATTTTTTATTTTTTGCATTAAAATATCTGAAATTAAATTTATGTTATGAACCAATCATTCCAGCAGATAAAAATGTTGACTTCAGTGCTGAGTTTGTTCCATTGGGAAATGCAAGCTGTCCTTCTAAGTAGCATAGTCTAAAGTGCAGTTCTAAATGGTGACTTAATCTATCTCTTTCCGATAGATTAAGAAGTGGGACACAAAGTTCTTATCACTGCAGAGATGATCCTACTGACCAGCAACATTGTTGTGTAGAATTTGAATGTGACAATCAGTCTTGTAAACCAGCTAACTGTATCTGTGGTCCTCAAGATGTTCCCCCCTTTTTTTATCAAGGACTTAAATTTGTATCCAACTGCTTAAGAGATTCTTGAACACCTGATAAGAAAAGTTCACTTGCACCACTTACTTAAGGATCTTAGCAAACTCCTCATACCCCTGCATTACTTTTCTATTGTAATTTATTTTCACTACACTTTTAGCTACATTTAGCTACTAAAGACTGCTATGAAATAAAAACATAAAAATATCTTCTCTTTTATCTGCTATACAGAGCAGATTGAAACAAACTGAAGGACAAAAACTGGCCTTGCAAAAGCAGCTACGTATAATCCTATTTTCTTTGCACAAGCTTATAATTCACCATGTACTTTAGACCAAAAGAAGTGCATTTTGGAGAGAGATGAAGAACAATGAGATACACTTCCATTAAGGCAGAACATATCATAATCTAATAAGGTTTTGTTTAGACAGCTGGTATTCTGGTTCATAAAACTGCTGTTGATTTATCTATTGGGTTTCAGTAAAGTGGCTGACATGAGCAGAAGTGTTGTGGCCACTTTAGAGGTCATGAAGAGTCAACCTGATCTCAAGATTCAGGGTTCCATTAAGAGTGGTAGAGTGTCAGACTATTGAGATGGATCTGTCTCACAAGGGGCTAATCCATTAGAAAGCTCTCTTCTACATGATTTTGTTCAGCTTCTACTTGGGCATACAGGAAATCTGCCTAGGAGCTGCTGTCCACTGTGAATGGCAGGTAGAGGGTTTTTTTTTTTTTCAATTTGAGTGTGTTGTATTGTTTTTTTTTTTTTTTTTTTTGCATATTCTGGAAACAGTTATTTCACTATTCCTGAATTTCTTACCAGTGAAAATAGAAAGGCTTCAGAATGTGTAAAGTTATACGTCCATGCATGACAAATTTGGGAATAAAACTGACTCAGCAGTTTTTTGTATTCACTGATACATTTTGAATTATCTTTATATTGCCAATTTTTAATAGTAATATATTCCAGCTGCTTCCAGTTTTGAAAATTTCTGAACATGTCAACTTCAGCCCCTAAAATTCCCATCAATAATCATGAGAAAAGAAAGGGAAAGGGAAGAAGGCCTAAGAGCCACTATGTAGTTTCTAATTTTCTGTGATTTCCTTGCTCCCCTAAAAAATAAGTCATCTTAAGCATTTTTATTTTTTAATAAAATAAAAAATCAAAACTGGAAGGTTATCTTGACCTCCATTTTACGAGAAACATTAAAACAATCTAAGAAAATAAATCAAAAGATCTCAGAGTTTAATGAGTATGGGGATGTTGAGCATCCCGCTTACAGACACAATTCAAAGGATTAGAGTACTGTAATAGGACCTTGGAACCAGGAGGTTGAGCCAATGACTACAGAGGAAAGATGGATTTTTAGGAGAGCATTTGAAGGAAGGGAGATGGCACCATACCAAGGTAGACATTTTTTATCAACCTGTGCACTAACTTCCATAATTAGGCAATCTCTTCAAGTATTGGTTGTGTCAATTACAAGGGCTGGACTGCAGGAACATAGTAAGACTCTGTATGAGGGCCCCCATACTTCATATCTTTGCAGTACTCCAGAGGCAATTCCTAAGCAGCCTATCCACAAAATGCTCCATTTTGAAAGTGGAATTAGATTTGTTTTTCTTACTCTGTTCCAATATTTGAAAGTGGAGCAAAGCTGGACCATTGGCTGTGGCTTGTAGGTGGAATGCACAATAGCACTTTCTAACTTGCAGGCACAAGGAAGCTATTACTTTGTGTCTACTGCAGTTAACTGGGGAATGGGAAGGCAACTAGGAAGCTAAAAATAGGGCAAATGGAATAAGCTGGCAATAGAGGCAGAGGAACCAAATTCTAGATGAGGGAGGTGCTTCATCAGCAAAAGCTCTGGGCAAATGCCACCTTGTCCGGCCGCATGCATGGCCAACCCCCACCTTCACCCCCCAATATTTTGGTGGCAGTAGGCTTTCCACTGCAAACATCTATAGCTCTCCCCAAAATGTGGGTCCATGGTTGGAGGTTTGATGACAGACTGTGGTTGTGGTCCAGGGTGAATCTCTTACTGCCTGTGATGATATGTGGGGATGGCTTGGTAAACAGGAGGAAGACCTGTAGCCTAGGCAACAATCTGAAAAAAGACCACTCAGTCTGTAATTGGGGGAAGCACGGGAATCATTTCAGAAAGGATCTTCTCCAATTTTCTGGAGACTAAAAAGAGACGAAGGGAGAAATATTTTCAGTCTTTCAAGATCCTGTTTAATGTAACCATACAATAAAGATCGTGCCGATGCTCCTAGTTGTGCTTCTCTGAACTGCTTCAAAGGGCTAACATCAATCTTGCAAGACTGAAAATATTTTTCATCATCTTCATTCTTGCTGTTTCATTCTTTTTCAACAGTGGTTCTGAGCTGACCTTTGCAAAGCAGAGCTGCCTGCCCTATTTCTACTCACAAGTCTGTAGAAAAGTTTCAAGAACTGACTTCTGAATACTAATGTTTCTCCCTTCATCCCAGAATTTTAACTTTTTTTAGTGGTACTGTGGAAGCTTGAGATTCTTTATTCCATTTAATTGTTCTGTCTCTCTTTCCCAAATAATTGTATAATCTTGCAGGATCAGAGCATCCTCCAGCTAAATACCAGTTTGTTTATTTAACCACCACCACCGCCCCGCCATACTAAATAAGGATAGAAGGCTATCTCACATACATTTTTAGTATGCATCCACAAAAACAGGTGTCACTTGTAACTCCCATGAAATTCAGGGTCATACACAAATGTATTACAATGCAGGATATCTGGTTATGGAAGGTTCTCCCAAGAGATAATCAGCTAAAAGCCCGTTGCCATGCCTACAACATTGGGCAGTGCATATTTATCTGGTAGGCCTTCACCCACAATCAGTTGAAACAGTCCTGATTGTCCCTTACATTGTTCTATTCTAAACCTCCAAACTGCAAATGTAATCCTTGATGCCATGACTATCAGTAGTGGGTTCTAAATCCCGTTGCTACTGGTTCGCATGCGCGCGCAACACTTCTGCGCATGCGCAAAAGCGTCCCGGGTTGGTGGGCGGAGCCTCCTGCCGCCGCTGCTACCGGTTCGCAGAACCGGGCCGAACCGGGAGCAACCCACCGCTGATGACTATCTAATTCTTCTGTATTGCTACTGAGCTCTTTGCTGAATAGCTTTCTGAGTGAGATTCAGCAATTTTTTAAATCAAGCAGGTAGTTTTGTTTCATCTGGGGAAGCATGTTTGCTAAGGCATAAAGAGGACAGTGCTTAGTGTTTGCTGCCACCTTGGCAGATTTTTAAAGTTCCTTCTCTCTTCCAAAACATTGTTGCAGAACATACCTATCATATCTGTTGAGTGCATTTGTCATTCAGAGCTGACTTTCTCATAAACTCATCTGTTGAATCATGTTCAAACACTTCTTGCCCATACAAGATTAACTTTGATGTTGACTTTCCAATCACTTTTTATCTGATGAGTTAAGATTCTTGCAAATTTTGAGCTCAAATTAGCAATCTATTTTTGAAGTTTTATTGTATAGGCAGAATTACACATAGTAGCCATTTCCTCACTAGAAATTTATATCATATTATGATTCCTTCTCTGGAAATTACAAGTGTCATGTGGTGGGAGCCTCACTAGCTTCAATGACCTTGAGAATGACACCTGCATGTATTTTTAAAATGTTTGAAAATTACGTTTAAAATTTATTAGTTTAATTTCTTAAAAGGCATTTACATGTTAATATTATACGTAAATTACAAAAAAGCCTTTATGTTTTAGAAGGAAAAACAATCTAATAAAGAAAAAATTTATTTATTTATTTAAAATAAAAAATGTATGGTAAGTTAAGAAAAAAATAACATGATTTAAAAAAAATAAAAATATTGTTTATGAAAAATAGAAAAGAATAAAATAACTGTCAAATATTAATTTTATTACATTTTTCAAATTCATCATTATAGTGTAATTTGAAAACAATGAATTAAATCTAGATCATGCAGAATCATATTCTCTGGTTTTACCTCTCTTTTGATAAATTGCTAATTCAAAGGCTGAATGTTGACAAATGTCATTAAGTTATCTTGTGGAGTCTGCCACACAAATTTTCTTCCAGCAATACATGATCACTTTTTTTTTTTTGCATTCAAGCTCAATATATACAATGTATGTATAAGATTCATTTTTGAATTATAATTTGATTAAATATTCTTCAGTCCATAACTTAAGAACCCATTTTGCCATAGTAGCAATATCTAATCACTAAATCAGGAGCCCTGGTGGCACAGTAGTTAAAATACAGTATCGCAGGCAAACTCTGTCCACAGATAGGAGTTCAATCCTGATGGGGCTCAGTTGACTCAGCCTTCCATCCTTCTAAAGTCAGTAAAATGAGGACCCAGACTGTTGGGGGCAATATGCTGACTCTGTAAACTGCTTAGAGAGGGCTGTAAAGCACTATGAAGCGGTATATAAGTCTAAATGGTATTGCTATTTCTAAATGCACTTGGATGCATGTGACTTCTTGGTTCAGACTTCCTGACTTCTAAAGTTAAAAGGGAACAATCAAGTTAAGAGTAATGCACAGTGGCAACACAGGTAAATGGAACCCTGCAGTGTGAGAGAAGCTGTTCAACATAGAAAAGTAGTTCTAAACTGTTTGACCTTTCCAGGTCAATAATGTCACTACTCTCACAAAATAATAACAGCCATCAGATAATGTTGTTTTAAACAAAGGACTCAAATGCCTCAGCAGCAACAGCCCCAAACTGGTTCCTTGACTCACAAACAAGCAATTACAAATTACTCCATTACCTCCATGATACAGAAGAGGGTAATTACCCCGCAATTTAAGAACCTCTGACAGAAGGACAACTCCAAGGTCAAAGTTGAAAGTATTTCTATACCGAAAAGATATGGACAAGTTGTAACATTGAGACAAGTTTTGTTGTCTAGTTATGAGACCACAGATCAGAAGGTGTGTGTGTGTGGGGGGGGGAACCATCAAATTTTGCAAATAATTCTATAAGGTGATGATCTGGTAAGTGAAAACAAAATGTACAATATTGTATATTTTCATAAATAACTGATATTAAGTGGGTCAGAATAATTGGCCAGAATAATTCAGATTACTAGTTGGATGATGATAATGATGACACAGAATATCATTCAGAGCATAAAGCCATATGAAGAAGTAGAGTGGCAATGATACACAAGAAGGACAATACATTACTAAGTATATCCTCTGCTGAAACCCCATAAATGACAGGATCACAGCAATCAAAATTAGTGAATATTCAGCAAAGAGCAGTATTGCACAAGTGCGTCCTTTGATATTGGAAGTCATTAAGGAATTCTACAACAAATTGCAAGAGAAGTTAAATGCAGTATTTAGAAAGGACATACCGTAATACTTCTAATGGAGTTGAAGAAATGAAAGAACTTGGAGTTATGGAAATACATGGACTTCAATAAAGCAGAGCATATACATTAATTACCTATTTCAAGCAATTTAAAACTGAGAATTTGCACCTGAATACCACTAGATATACAATACTAAAAACAAATCTACTTCTAAGAATCATCTAAGAAATAGATGATGAAGAAATCCAATCCAATCAACTAGAACGCTTCCAGTCCAGACTGGAACAGACCACAAATTATTGGAAAATCTAGATGATAAGATTAGAAAATTAAAGTAGGTAGATGTAGAGAACACACCACATCTAAATATAAGATCAAAGTAAGGGACAGATTTGCTCTATTTAATTTATTCAGAACTGATTCTGAGGACTTATGGGAAGAGATAAAAGAGACACTCTGAAAATTGATGCAGGAAAAAAAAACATCCCAAAATTTCAAAGGTGGCTATCATGATAACTATGGAAAGGCACAGAAAAAGAACCTCGAGTGAGTAGAATAATATACAACTGAATGCAGATGTTGTTAGCATAAGATAAAGAAGGCTTAGAAGAACTAATTTGGAAAGTGAATGTGAAAAATGTTAAAAAGTAAGATGACAAAGGTAATGTCAATCAGCTCAGCTAATGTACTCATAGTTGATGGCAAAGAAATTAAGACTGATGATAATTGTTTTCTTGCTCAAGAATAGAGAGATGTGTGCTGGAGACACAGATGAATCTTAGAAAAGAAGGAAAAGATAGAATTCTTATCCTGATATCCTTGGATTATGAAGCATAAGGATATTTCCCTGACAATAAAAACCAGAATAGTTAAAGCATTATTAATTATTTCTAGTTAATAATTTATGGTATGAAATTTACCTTGAAAAAGAAGCAGAGAAATATGATAAATACCCCTTTACTGGATTTGGATATGGCTACAAAGATTATCATAGACTGCAGGAACTAATTACTTGGTCTTCATTTCAGGGTGGCTCTATACAGGTGAATTAGGCTACAAATGATCAGACAGCAACCAAATTGTGCATGTTTTGAGCATTGAGCTTAAGATATTGAGAGAAGGAAAAGACTATTTCTTATTACAGTGAACGTGCTTTCCCATTGTTAGTGCCAGTAATACTTTCATCTGTTGTTTCCTGCATAGATTAATTCATGACTTGAGGAATGATGGCATCAGGGAGATAGGAGATCTCTCTAGTAAGAGCTATGCATTATCATGAGAGTATGTAAAGTAAGGCAGCAAAGGAACAGGGAAAGGATAGGAAGATTTGCAGAGAGGTCAGAGGTGGTATTCAGCTGGTTCGGACTGGTTCGGGCGAACCAGTAGCAGAACCAGCAAATACTACCTCTGGTTGGCATTGCCCCTGCCTGCCCAGTCGCCGCTCGCCCCTGCTCACCCCGCCCACCCCCGCCCACCCTATATATGTTGCCTTCGCCACTGCCGGCTTGGTTCCGGCTTGCAAAGAGGCTTCTCGCGCTGAAAAAGAGACGGTGGCTGCAGGCTTCTTGCGTTGAAAACTACAGGCCTGAAGTCCCGTCACCGCCATTGCCGCCCTGTTTTTCTCACCGGCTGCGCACGCGCACCCCATTGCCTGTCGGTGTGCATGCGCGGCCGCACCCCATTGCCAGACCTGGCCAGGAGAACGGCCTGCTGCGCTGGAGGGACGGCATCACAGCGGAGCTGCTTGGAAGGCAGCCGGACTGCAGTGTCCCTTTAAGGTACTTCAACACGGAGGGGAGGGGGGACCATAAAGGGACAGGCCGCAGGAGCTGCCTTTTCTGCCGGTTCTGTGGGCGTGGCTTGATGGGGGTCATGTGACTGAGTGGGCATGGCCAACTCAATGTCACTCACAGCAAAGTGCCGTCCCACCAAGCCACGCCCACCAAGCCATGCCCACAGAACCGGTAGTAGAAAAATTTGAATCCCACCATTGAGAGAGGTCTATTGCAGTCAACATTAAGGCAAAGCTCTAGGTTCTTAGCATATGGAAACTATGCTTGCCATAATATTAAACTGGCAGAAAAAAAGAGTATCTGCTTTCTATATATTAGCATAGCATAGCATAGCACAGCATATGACATAGCCTAGTTTCACTTGAATCCGAAAAGCTTCCCTACTGTAAAGAAGTGAGAAAGATCACCGTTCCATTTTCTAGTAAATACACTTTCTCGTTTGTCTATTGTTAGCACCTGTCAGAAGCATACACTTTCAATTAGATTTCTTGGCATTGTTCATATACAGTATGTGGATTCATCCCTTGAAGTTTGGCATGTATGAAAGAGCCTAATAAATATAACACCAAGAAGAGAACTTGTGTTCCTAACAGTATCTTCCCCCCTCCCCCCCCCAACACATCCTGTTTCCATATTCAGCTGGTAATCATTCCAGGCAGAGAAATCAAATGATGTAATACCAGTGTAAATTAGTTCTTTGTTTCACTAGCCACTTTTCCTTTAAACTACATTTTTTCAACATCAGTCTGAGGGATTTGAAAATACTGAACTCTACCTTCTCTCAGTATTCTCACACTCTGTCTCACACACACATTAAATCCCACCTTTATTTTAGCTGTTATTTTATTTAGATACTAGCTTTAGTAAAACCTTCACAAATAAGTCAGAACAAGATTGAGCAGTTAGAATCCTATATACTGTAATATACAATAACAGCTTCCTGTACTGAAATATTTGCACTGGTTGCCAATCAAAGTTGTTGGTGTAAATCATTCGAGCTCTAAATGGCTAAAAGTGTAACTCATTGAGGGTCTATTTCTACTAGTGTGAATTTGTCTAAACATCAAAAACTTCTGGAGAAGATCTCTGCTTTGTCACAGTCTTTTATCTGCAGAATGTTGGGCCTTCTCCTGTTTTCCCAGGTGGTGGAATGATCCTCTTTCTTCCTTTAGAAGAGTAGCCAGCAGCATCCTTCAAGATTCATCCATTTGAATATTCATTCATTCATTTGAGCATTCATTTGAATTTATATGTTGAAACTTGTTAGTGGCTACTTTGTATTTTAGCATATTTGCCTTGAGAGTTATTACAAAGTTGAGATATATCTCACAAAAATAAAAGTTTTCAAATTGTAATTTGAGATGACCTTGGTCAACTTCTGAAGCAAAATTATTGATGTCCCTAAGGAACAATGAGAGAAAGAATAAAGGGTCCAAAAAGAAAAGGAAAGAAATACAATAGGCTAAATGCATTTGCAGGAAAAGAAGAATTAAAAAGGAGGTATGAATGAAACAGGTATCAGAAGGAGGGTAAAAGAACTAAGTTTCACCTTGTGGGGAAATTTTAAACGTATAGCATGGAAGGTGGAAAGATGTTGAAAGAAAATTACATGAGAAAAGATTGTAAGAGAAAATGGCAGCAGTGTCACAGCCTATTATGAGTTACCTGAATGGCTGCTGTCTAGGTATTTGTGGCTGCCTGTGGGAGCTGTAATCCAAAGAAATCTGCCAGGTGCCAGATTTCTGGCAGGTTGGGCATGGCTGATTTAAGTTGTCATGTCAGTAGACTTTTGTGCTGCAGACTAAATGTACTCTCCAAATTGACCTTGCTATTTTCCCTTCTGCACCTAAGTACAGCACAAATAGGCTTTAATAAGATCTTATTTCTGTCATGTCCCCATGATGTGGCCTTCAACTCCCCCCCCCCACTCCGGCCAGTCATTGAATCAGACTTAAAATGTCCTTAGTTGTAGCGATGTTAAACAGTCCTTTCTCCCTTATTCCAGTGTTATCCAGTCCCAAAAGGTATAAAATATGTTGAGGGTGAGGGAGAACTGGTGATGGGGGGGGGGAATCGGTATTTGGAAGCAGACTCAGCAATGGGTGGATAACCTCAACTCAAGCCATGGGAAGCAAGTTTTTTGTTGTTGTTGCTGTTGTTTTTTCTTATCAACTTGCTAACCATGCTAGAGCATTTTCATCATTTACAAGATCCTCCTGCAAAGGTACCTTTCGTTTTCTGGCATGTATTTCTTGAACGAATAAACCAACAAATAGCAGATGCTAATAATTACTGGAATGTTTTTAATCTCTCTCTTTATAGCCAAGTCTACCATGTGATCATTGTTAAACTACCAACTGAATATTGTTCACTGACATTTTTCTCACTTCATGTTAAAGTGCCCATTGAGAAAATAGCATATTATGTAAAAATTTAAAAAGAGGTGAAATCTACTTACCTTCCCTACCGGTTCGGAAGTGCGCGCCTTGCGCGCGTGCGTGCTTTTTCACTCTTGCTCCACTTGCGTGCGCTTTTTCACCCTCTGCGCATGCGCAGAACGCTTTGTGCATGCGCAGAGGGTTAAAAACAAGAAAATGGTGAAGTCCGGGTGGGTGGGCGGAGCCTCGCGCTGCCGCTGCTACCAGTTCTCCAAACCACTGGCAGCCACCGCTACTGGTACGCCCGGACCGGCCCGAACCGGTAGCATTTCACCCCTGGATTTATCCCTTATTGTTGTGTTTTTAGTTGATAAGTTTTTATTTCTGATTTCAGTCATTTTCCTTCTCCTTTATCTTTTGCCTAATATTGCATTGCCTTCTATGGAATAGCCACCAGTTTGTTTATTAATGGAGGAGGAGGAAGAGGAGATGGAAATGTCCTGACTATAACCCAGGGGCAAAACTGGGATATAGGCCTTAGTGCAGGGAGAACAGGTAGTGTAAATGCTTATCTACCTGTTTTTCTTGCAGCTTACCAGCTACCTGAAAACAGGCTGAATTCCTCCTTCTGCTCCAGCATCATCTCAAGTCTCCATCTTTTAAGATCAAAATCTAATGCACTGAATCTTCAGCATCTCCTGACCACAAAAGGGACAGCAGAATGTCGAAAGAGAGTTAAGGATGGTCTCTGTATCTCTCCTTTATTTATGAGTCTGCCCCTGCTCCTTATCAAGGAGATTGCTAATTTGAGATCATTTCCTTCTGTCTTTTAACCCGGGCATATACAGTACATCCTACACAGATCACACATTCTTGAAAGCTCCTCCTCTAAGTAGGTGTAGTATTTGCCTATCCCTGTAATACACTTCCTGTGAATAATGCTTTTTCTGTTATAGTTATAAAACCTGCATTACTAATCCTTACTCAGATTGAATTCCTGCTCTCAAGCACATGCACAAAGCAGCCTTTTAACACCACCAACATCACCATGGCACATTTCATGAGCCTCCGAGCCGGCAACCTCTTACTTGCAATGGGAATTGCAAACAACAGTATTTGGAGAATCAGAATAGTTGCGTACTGTGTCCCTGGGAAGAAGGAAGCAGTGGCTTCCCCTCCCCCCAAGAATGAAAACTTTTCATTTTCTTAAGTGGTTAGGTATAATAAAGAAAAATGCCTGTTTGGTTCATTTTAGTTCAGTTTTGTTTATTAAAAGCACATGAAAACAGGAAATGTTAGCTGTGGCTGGCATGAATCACTCTTAACCCGTGAACTCAGCTAATTAGAGAAAAATGTATCGTATGCAGCTTCCAAAGTACAGTAGACAATATTAAGCAGGAAAGGCTTTTTACCTCCCCCTCTGCTGAGGTCAAAGTCCCTCAGTATTGCACAACAGGACACATCTTTTGCAACTCTGTAAAAATAGAAAACACAAGGAGTTGAAATTGGAAAAAGGATCCAATTGAATAATTAAAAGAGTAAGAGTAATTATTAAGGTGCCTAAGAAAAGTAACAATTACCTATCCTCCCAGGGTTGACCTTGTTTGGTTATATGTTAAGTATGTGCTATTTTCAAATGTTTTCGATGTGATGTGTTTAGCAGTGGTCACATGTCTGGGCCTTCTACAACTGGGCTGCTGCAAACATCTGGAGGAGTACTAGATCCCAGGAGAAATATAGGATGCAAGTTTTAGCCTGCTGCTGCTATCCATTGGTCATCTGGAGATTTGCCGGGGAGAGGGGGGAGGGTGCTTAAAGAAAAAATATAGCCACAGAGATTGGGATCAGGGTAATAGCAGAAGTATAACCTTGTTTCCTACATAATTTTTCTACCAGGAATCTAACCAGAAAGCTGTTATTGGATCCAAAGGTAATGGCTATAGTCAAACAACAGCTTTATAGGAGGGCAATTTTTTGCTCTAAGATGTACTTTAATTCTAAAGTGATAAAGGGTGTAGGTAGCAAATGGGCAAAAATATGACAGAACAAGTTTTTCAAACATCTAAAATTTGTCTTTGTAGAAAATGGAACCTCGGAGAAGACCAATCATGACTATGGTAAAAATTCTCCTCGTCCATTTATTTATTTATTCTCCTCTGTCCAATAACTGAAACTCTGGGGACATTTAAAAAGTTACTTATTTTCTACTTTTTAATAAATAAACAAAACTTGTCACACATTTTAAGTTAGTGGAAAAAGTCTTACAACAAAACCAGTGTTGATGTTGTTATTAGATTTTTATGCTTCATAAATAACTCAAGGTGGCAAGCATACCTAATGCTCCTGCTTCCTATTTTCCCACAACAACAACAACCCTGTGAGGTGGATTGGGCTGAGAGAGGGGGACTGGCCCAAAGTCACCCAGCTGGCTTTCATGCCTGAGGTGGGACTAGAACTCATAGTCTCCTGTTTCTAGGCCAATCACCACTATACCAAACTAATCTCCTCTTTGGGTTGTTGAGAAATTCTTGGAAGTAAAAGTGATACTGCAGCATGTCAAGTTTTCATGTTTGAATTGTTACTGTTGATTGCAAAGATGTTGCAGTAGCAAAATGGGTGGTCATATACATTGTTTAAATAAATAAATCAGAAAGGCCAGTGGACCTGGTTAGCATTAAGGGAAGGGCCTGTAAACATTGTGATGCCAGTTTAAGGCAGAATCTGCAGATACAATTCTGCTTTTGTTCCATTAAATGCTCCTTTTACTCTTCTTTTCTTCATAGATATGGATGGCAAATAACTTCTCTAAAAAACACTTTGCTTTCCAGTGCTCCAGCCATTTGATTTCTGTAAACAATTTGCCATGCCCTAGTGGCATCTCAAGAGAATCAGTATAACTCAGAGGACACAGAACAGGCTCCTCTCCTGCCCTGTTCTCCAAATGATATTTCCCATGGATATCCCATTTTCCCTTAACTGTTTCTACAATGGCTGTTTGGAGTATTTGAGGCAACAGCTACAAATGGCTTCGATTTTGTGATAATGCACTTCCACAGTACCCCGAGGAATATTTCCCGTGCCTTCCAAGATCATGCTAGCCTACCAGTGACAGGAAGACAGCTGTGCCAGACTGAAAGGCTGGCGAGGCTGCTGGGAGGGGATGGAAGTAAAAAAGAAGTAAGAATAACACCCAGTTAGAAGGAAGCCCACAGCGCATTAATTTGTGAAAAACTAGGCAAAGGCTAAACACTCTGCTAGGAGCTGTGACAGGAGGGGATTTCAATAATGTTCTTGAGGAATTTGTTTTATTTTCCAATATGCACCAGTGGGGGGTCCAAGATGTAAAATTAATGATTTCAGTATGCTTCTTTGTAGAAATGCAGACTTACATGTGGTTACCAGGCAGAGAGGAAGAAAAACATCATTGAGAGCCATGAAAGCCTCTGCAGTGCTGTAAGTGGGAAAGTACACATGCTGGTTTCAACACTTTGTTGTCCTCTTGCTTATCCCTCTATTTCACTGTGTGGCTCGTAGCTGCATTGTGAAGCCATTGGATAGTGTGTGGCATTCCTTCTCCAGGGTCACTGTGCTAGCGTTCAACTCTCATGGCTTATTCACAAAAGTGGGGGCAGGCTAAGATTTTTCCCAGCTGTAAAACTCTCCAATGGGCATCCATGTTGAACAACAGATATTGATAGAGTCTGCCGCTTTTTTTTTTTTTAGCCCAGTATTGAAAAGCCCCTTGAGCTAAGTGATGGAGATTGTCCATGTTCTCTTGTAGATGTGGCAGTTCATACCGAGAATGATCCATCTGCATCATGTACATGGAACTGCACTACAGACTCACATAGAGAACTTCATAAGAATTCTTAGCTAGGTGAAGTTGCCAGATGTTGTATGTAATTCATTGTGAGGCCAGTCAGGAAAAACAAACTAAAGCCACCCAAATCCTTTTCATCCTACAATAGCTAAATCAGAGCTTGTTGCTTTAAGATCCCTACAATAGGACAGACTGAGGAAACCTTGATTCACTGAAATTGAGGAAGATGTGAGCTGGGAAAGTAGAGTTGAAGAAACTGAGCTTAATCCAAGATCGGGGATTCCCAAGGCAAGGGAAAACAATGAAATATATTTATTGGCTTCTGAGTAAAGATGTGCTAAATACATACAATAGGTAGCAAAAGTCAAGCCCCCTTAGGCCAACCCGAATAGGATTGGTTTGTTTTCCAGAAAAGATGTTACTTATTTAGGAATGATCAAAGATCATGTATCAAATAACTAAGCAGTATCTAGAAGAAAATAGCAACCAATTTGAACATTCAAGGTAATCTATATAAATAAAAATGTAAATGTTCGTTTGTTCAAAATCTTAAATCTCCGAAAGTTCTTCACCGATTGCTTTGAAATTTTGACACATTGTATTCGAATACGCGCGTATTTCTATATACCTATATTATATAGATGTCACACCTGTGACAGATAACAACATGTTTTTTGTGAAAAACGGACATAAAAGCAACACACACTATACTAAATATGTTATGATTCCATTTCAATGTTTCTGATTTATGATCCATTTATGATTCCACATTTCCAATATAAATCACACATGGCTGAAGATATTTTCCGTCGAATACACAAGGAAAATGCAAATATGAACATGCATTTCATAGCAGAATTCTACAATGAAGCATTGATAATGATTGAAGATTTCTGCTTAGAAATCGCGAACAAAGTTCTCAATCAATTGGGAATGTCATCACCAAATCGATCTGCTGCTGCTTCGTTCGATGTAGAATTGCATCCTGAACAAAATTACAACAGGGTGATCTTTTGTCGTATGTGCAATCAAATATTCCTAAGCTAACGCTTGAGCAAAAAGGCATTTACGATCAAATAATGCAAACTGTCAATAACGGGGTTGGAGAAATCTTCTTCTTAGATGCACCAGGAGGAACTGGTAAAACGTTCCTAATTAGATTGTGGCGACACGTACAGACATTAAAATTAACTACAAATATTCTCACATCAATTGCTTTAAATTGGGGATGGAAAGGTGCCGGTTGATCTGACCTCAGGATGAATTTCATTGCCTCATACCTTCTGCAATTTAGTGACGTCAAAAGAAGAATTGGTTGAAAAAGTATTTTCCAATATTCAAACCAATTATAAGAATCAAGATTGGCTGAGTGAACCAGCTATTCTTGCGCCCAAGAACCAACGGATATGCCATTTCAATTTAAGAGATTGCAATTCCCAATTCGATTGGTGTTTGCAATCACCATCAACAAAGCTCAAGGCCAATCTTTAGAATTGTGCGGTTTACATCTACACACGGATTGCTTCTCATATGGACAATTATATGTTGCGTGTTCCAGTGTCGGCAAACCAGACAATCTCTATATCTGCACAGACAATTGAACAACAAAAAATATTGTATACCCACAAGCATTGTGAAATTAAACATATTACAAACGTGCGCTTTCTCTTTTCTTTCTTTTCCACTTAACCTGACTGAGCCACAGCAACACGTGGCTGGGTACAGCTAGTTTATATAATAAATTTCTATGGGTTAGACTTTTGGTACATGTGTGTGAAACTTATGAGCAAATGTATATTTACACATTAACAATAGCTCACTCCTGTCTTGTCAAAAGCGTTATCATGATATTCTATTGCCAAATGATATTTTTTCTTTAGGAATGATTCCTTAAGATCTTTCCAAATTGTTTCTAAATAATTGCTTTTGCTCCATTACTGCAATTATTTCTCCCCGATGCCCAACCCTAGCTTGTTGCAACTAAGCCTAAATGTGTGTCACTGAAATAATTATCTCTTCTTCTCTGGCTTTTTTACAGTATTTATAAATTTATAACCCACTTTTCTATAAAGGCTATAGCTACCTTCTCCAATTTCCATTTCCTTCTTCTTCATTCCCTTTAATCCGTTTTTCATATTATAATCCTCTTTGACAGAGAATGTCCTGTCCTCCTCTATAAAGCATCCCGAACATGACTAGCATTATATAAATAAGATAGTCACTTTTATTACTTTAAATCATTAAAGCCCTTATCCTCCTCTTATTAGCACAGGATAATTGCTTCATATCCATTTTCTTAAACATCTGATTACAGATCAGTCTTAAGGACGGATGTAAAAAAAATGTGGTACTGTACATATTTCTTTGGGAGTTTATTTAGAGATTTTGCCCCCAAGGGAACCCATGATAAACTAACATCAGCCACAATTCAGGTTCTTATACTTCCTTTGTCCCTCAAATTAAGTAAAGTCAATTATGGGAATATTGGAGGTTGCATGTTTTTTAAAAAATATACATGGAAACATAAAGATTTCTTTTAAGCCTGTTTAACTCATTCAAATCCCACTGTCCTTACAACAGCTCCAGACTTTGCAGATAGTCCCACCATCCTTTTTCTGACACTTCCTGATCATGTGACAGAGCAATATTACATGTCACATGGCCACTCCAGAAGATGAGAGAGAAGGGAAGAAGTTTCTATATAGACTGCACAGTGCTCTGTGGGCCATTCTTCTTAACCATGGAATGCAGCTAGAAGAGACTTTTGACTCCTTCATAGATTTTTGTTTTTTGAAAAAGCCTGAATTTCCATCCTCTTTATCTGGTTTGTTAGTAGGAGATGGGGGAGGACAGGGGGTGGAGGTTAAACACTCAAATTGTGTTGTCAAAATGGAATTTTGTGCCAATCTACTCTCTAATATAAAGAACAGAAACAAAAACGTAGACATTTGTGTTCTGAAGTTACGTGATGCTAAAGAATGCTCTAGAAAACTAGATAGGTCCTCCAAAATATAGTATAGATTCGCCTGCTTGAGCAAGGAGCTGGACTAGAAGACCTCCAAGGTCCTATTCTGTTCTGTTCTGTTCTGTTCTGTTCCGTTCTACTCTACTCTACTCTACTCTACTCTACTCTACTCTACTCTACTCTATTGCAGCATTGAAAGGCATTCATTGAATGTCCAAGCCTCAGGAGGTCTCCTGTGATTCTACCAGAAGCTCTGCTCTCCATGATGTTGATCATTAGTTTTAGAACTTCCTGAGAACTTTGTTAGACATTCTAACTTCATTAGAACTTAAAATAATGGCTGCATCTTGAAACAAAACTGTAAAACTGTCTTGACAAAAAGAATTATGTTGTAACCTCCAAATATACAGTAGTTTATTCTTTCAAGTTATACACTCTTTTTCCTAACAAAATATTTTCAATAAACAATGTTTGAAAGACATGTTGTTTGCTTTATTAAGTGATACATTTGTTTACAAGGAATATTATATAAAGTTTGAATAACTCTTACTCTGTGATACTGTATAAAATATTCCTTTTTTTGGGAGTGAGTTCTTGTAACAATTTATAATGCAAAGATATACAGCTGGCAATATTAGAAATATTGTGTTATGCCCCAGTTTTATTAGCTATGTTTTGTTGAATAATTCTTAATATATAATGTCTATACATCACTTTAAGCCAGGTATGTACAAACTGAATCCTTTATCTGTATATGATATTATTAAGTTTAGAAGTGGCTTATATACGAAGAAAAACTTATTTTTGAAAGGTAAGACAAGGAAACTTATTAAATGCATATCAAATATTTCTGTTAATAATTTACTTTAATTTAAATCAGGTTTTGCTCTGATTCCCTACTTTTTGAAATATGATTTCCTATATGCTGAATAATCATTGCCTAAAACAATAATTAAAACTGAAATTTGAGGAAGTGTTACTGCTGTTATTTCAATATGCTGCCTTTCTACTCTGTTAGGCATTTAAAACTGCTTTTAATTAAGCATGAGCTCCCCATCAGATTGCATCATGAGAGTTTACTGTAGCAGGCAGCAATTAAGTTGATACAATATTGTATTATTTTAGTTGAAAATCAAATACAAACCATCTTCCTAGAAGCACAAAACCCATCACTTGATTTTATTTTGCATTCCCTTTGACAGAATTCTAGTATCTCATGGTATGCCTATCATTTGAATTTGCCTATTATTTCTTGTCTATAAAATCCTTATTGTGCTGAGTTTTTGGTGTTTTGGGGCACAACCTGGATTTGTATGCATTCCATATTCTCAATATGTCACCTCTAACTATGATTTTTAAAAACTACATTAACCTTATTTTTATTTTATTATTTTATTTTATTAGTTTTATTTTGTGACTTTATTTTACCACAAAAATCCATGCCATCCAAATCTCAGGTCATGTTCTTCTAACTCCAAAAGTCTTCTATTTCTCAGAAACACGCACTCTTTCATACAAATCAAACAGCAAGCTGCAAAATACCATTTCAAATCATGTAAAACAGATCCTCCGTTTTTCTTTGCATCTTGTAAAACTTTATATTTAACTTGTGTTTTTCCCCCCTTGCCATACAAACATGAAAGACATGAGATAAAAAAAATTGTGCCCATCTCATCCATCTACCACTTCCTTATTTGCCTTTTGCTGTTTAAATGTTCATCTCTTTTTGAGAATCTTACCAATTCAATATACAATGATTATTTTTATCTTCCCCTTTCTCTCAGCCTATTCACTCTTCCACCCTTCCTATGTATATAGGAAGTGTGTGTATGTACAGTACGTCTGTACACACACACACACACACACACACACACACACACACACACACACAAACACACACACTATTAGAACCGTGGTGGTGCAGTGGTTGG
>QLTV01002419.1:2537828-2579823 GCA_003457575.1 Thermophis baileyi | reverse complement strand
GAGCCGCGGTGGAGCAGGGGTTAGAATGCAATATTGCTGGCAGGACTTCATGACGGGACAGACGTCATGACGGGACAGAGGAGGGCGAGCAGAGCTCCGCTCCCTAAATCTGGCTTTTTGGCCCGGAGGCCCTCCATAGGGCACATTGATCCCGGAGGTGTTGATGGATTAGTGGAGAAACTCGGGGGCAGCAAGGTGGAAGGCAACCACCCGATGCAACGAATAGGAACTTCACAAACCCAGTCCGAAAGTGCGCTGTCATCGGCATGATGGCTGACTTGTAGTCGTGACAGCCAGGCCAAGCAGAGGAAGGAAGAATTGGAAACTATAGACTGAGACATCAACAGGTTGGAGAAACCCTGTGCCATAAAGGGAAAATACGAGTGGAGGGGGAAAAATCCAGAGAAATCAACGGTGGAAAAAGTGAGTCTTGGAGGAGAGGGGGAGGAAACCCAAGAGATGGCAGCAACCCGGCAGTGAGAGCGTGATCAGAGAAAAGAAAGAGGACACCTTAGAGGATGAACGGAGGATTGGAGGAACAGAGGAAGGGGAAGAAGACAGAGAATAGTGACAGGAGAAGTGTGTAAGTTAAAGGAGGAGAAACGGGCGAAAACAGGTGAAAAGAAAAGCAGCATTGGACAGACCTTTTATGTTTGATATAAACTTTTGATATTGAATTCAGACTCTTGATGTTGGATTTAGAACTGAGTGGTTGAAAACTGATACGAGAGAAACTAATTAAAGAAGGGAAAGGACACTGTTATAAGAAGACAAAGTGCAGCAGAAAACAGAAAGATTGAAAAGAAAGGACAGAAACAAACTCTTGTGGCTGATAGAGAGTGGTGGACAGTAGTAGTCATAACTTGTAGTAATTGTTACTAATACAATTATGGCGATCAATATATATATGTTACAAGGGAAATAATAGTTGAATTGTGGAGATCATACAGTATAAAGATTAGAGATTGACTGCTTAAATGAAATATAATATTAAAGTTATAGTGATATTGAATTGAAGACTTGAAGAAAACTTTAAAGGACTGAGTAACTTTTCCGATTGTTGGGGGGACTCTCATAGAATATCATTGTAGTATAATATTTAAATACTAATTATATATTAGGGATTTATTATCATCAGCTATTTATTTATATTGGACCAAATAGTACTAGAATTTTTGGTAAATAGAAAAATTGATTGACTGATTAATTGAAATTAATATCAAGACTAACCTCTGAAGAGGGATTAGAATATTAAAACACAATAAATATCTGGTGGATGGTAGAGTGGAAAGATCTTTATAAAATATTAAAAATGTCAACTACAACAACCATCCAAAAAATTGAGGAAAAAAACTTCATCTAACCCGACATTGACGACAGCGTCCCCCTCAGGCCAAAGATCTATAGAAGGCATGCTCAGTGCTGAAAAAACAAGTAACCTCTCAAATATGCAGATGATGCAGGCAACCTTGCTTGCAATACAAGAGACAATGATGAGAATGCAGGAGAAGATGGATAAGAACCATGAAGAGATGAAAGAAGATATACACAAAATTGATAATAGAATAGGCACAATTCAGCAAACAATAGAAAAAAATGAACAAAAAATAAAAATAGTGGAAACTAGAACGGAGCAGACAGAAAAGAAGCTTGAAGTAGTAGATCGAAAGTTAATGACGAATAAAGAGTTAGAAGAATCAATTATCCACTTGGAAATGGATCGGGCTGCCTTTTACTTACGATTTCAAAATGTAACGGAGAATAGGATTTGGGAATGATAATGTCAGAATTAATAGCAGGAGTACTACAAAGAGACAGGCAGGAAGTACAGAATGGAATGGATGAAATATACAGGGTACATACGAACTATGCCAGATGCCACAAATTGCCAAGAGAAGTACATATCCGATTTGTGAAGAAAGAAATACGAAATGAAATATATAAAGCAACAAGAGAGGAACCAATGACATATAAGGGTAAAGATATCCAGACATTGAAGCAAGTGCCGAGACGGGTAAGAGAGCATAGGAGAGACTATCGCTTTTTGGCAACGCAACTTAATAAACAGAACATATTATTTAGATGGCTCATACCAGAAGGAATGCTCATAACATGGCAGGGGAAGAAGATTAAAATAGACAACTTAGATAAGGCACAAGAATTCTATGACCAATTTATAGGAATAGAAGAAGAACTGGAAAGCCAAGAGGAGCAGCAATCGGAGGAAAAAGAGTCTGAGCAAGAAGAGAAAAGTAAAGAGGAAATAGAACAACACGAATTGGAGGGGATAAGAACAAGAGCACAGAGAGAGAATAGAATAAATAGAAGACAAACGCATAGACAATAAAATGGAAGAAACAGTTAGGTTACTAACAATGAATATAAATGGATTAAACTCCCCCATTAAAAGAAAACGAATATACACAAAGTTACAGAAACAAAAGGCAGACATAATGTGTCTGTAGGAGGTGCATATTAAAAAAACAATACAAAAATGTTTAGAACAAGTGAAATTAGGTAAATTATATGTTGCATTGACGGACAAAAAAAGAGGGATAGCTGTATATATTAAAAGAGAGTTAAAAGCAAGACAGGTCTATGCAGATGATAATGGAAGAATATTAATAATCGAGGTTAAGATACAACAAATGCAAGTGCTATTGGTGGTGATCTATGCTCCAAATGAAAATCAGAAGAAATTTTATACTAAATTACATGAAAAAATAATAGAAACAGGGATGGAGAATATTTGCTTATTGGGAGACTTTAACGCAGTCGTAGACATTAATAAAGACTATAGAAGCAATAATCAAAATAAGAGGGGGGAAAAACCCTACCAAAATCTTTTTTTGAGACGAGCCACGAATTAAATTTAAGAGACAGCTGGAGAGAGTTAAATCCAGAAGAAAAGGAATATACTTTCTACTCTAATCCACACAAATCATGGTCCAGGATCGACATGGCCTGGATGAATAGGGAAATAGAAAATAATAGAAATTCAATAGAAATTATACCCAATGTATGGGCAGACCATAACCCTTTAAAAATAACCTGGAAAGGTCAAAAGGGAAAAAACAGACGATGGACGTTAAATACACAGGTCTTGAAAGAAAAAGAGTATACCCAGCAGATTAAGAAAGAAATGGAATTGTTTCTTAAAGAAAATAAAAATCAAGACACAATATTGCAAAATCTATGGGATACCGCCAAAGCGTATTTGCGTGGAATAACGATAGCATACTTAGCCTGAAGAAATAACGAAAAATGGAAAAATCAAAAGACATTACAGGAAGCCCTAAAAAAATTAGAAACAGCATTACAAAATGATCCACAAAATGATAAAATTAAAAGGGAAAAGGACCTAGTGAGACATAAATTAAATTTGATAGAGCAAGAAGATAATGCAAGGAAAATAAAACTAGCAAGACAAAACTTTTTCAAACAAGCGAACAAACCAGGAAGATGGTTAGCCTATAAGTTGAAAAAAGAAAAGGGAAAAAAATAATACATCAATTAGAGGATAAGAATGGAAACCTCCAGCACCAGATAGAAGGGGGAAAAAAGATCATACGAAACTATTTTAAGGAGCTATACGGAGAAGATAAAATAAGGAAGGAGAAAATTGAAACATATCTGAAAGGAAAAGGCTTACCCCCAATAGAGGAGGAAAGTCGAGAAATGTTAAATAAAGAAATAACCCAAATAGAATTGAAAAAGGCAGTATTCAAACAGAAAAGTAACAAATCACCAGGACCAGATGGAATCCCAGGGGAATTCTATAAAACGATGTATGAAATGTTGGAACCTTTAATGTTGGAAATATATGAGATACTACTACAAGCAAAACTGCCGAAATCTTGGGCCGAAGCTTACATTACTTTAATTCCCAAAGAAGATACGGATAATAAACAAATCAAAAACTATAGACCTATCTCCTTGCTAGATGTTGACTATAAAATATTTATGACGATCGTGCCAGAAAGAATGAAAAAAATATGAAATAAAATAATTCATATAGATCAAAATGGATTCTTACCCCATAGGCAAATTAGAAATAATACTAGGATAGTATTAAATGCATTAGAATATTATGAGGCACACAGGGAGAAACAAGCAGCACTGATCTTTCTAGACCCGCAGAAAGCCTTTGATAATTTGAATTGGGAATTTTTTATTCAACAAATACGAAATATGAAATTTGGTTCACATTTTGAGAAAATGATAGCAGCAATATATTTGACACAAAATGCTAGTGTGATGGTGAATGGAGATTTTACGGAAAAGTTTAATATTTCTAAGGGAGTAAGACAGGGATGTCCATTGTCACCTTTAATCTTCATCCTTTCAATAGAGGTATTATTAAAACAGGTTAGACAAAAAAGGATATAAAGGGAATTAAGATAAGAAATGAGGAATACAAAACCCAGGCATTTGTGGACGATCTGGTATTCTTCATAGAAGACCCGATAGATTCAGGAATGATATTATTGAACGAAATAGAAGAATTCGGTAAAGTGGCGGGTCTCAAAATTAATAAGGATAAGACTAAAATACTAGCCAAAAATCTTATGATAAATCAGGAAAAAGAATTGGTAGAGAAAACTGAACTGCAAATTGTAAAAAAAGTTAAATATTTAGGAATTTGGTTGACAGCAAGATGTTCAACAATAAAGGAGGATAATTATAAAAAACTATTGCAAAAAACAAAACAAGATCTGGAACAATGGAGGAAGTTACAATTATCATTGGTGGAGAAAATTGCCACAATTAAAATGAATATACTTCCAAAATGGTTATACCTATTCCAAACGATTCCCATAAAGTTAGACCAAATTTTTTTTGGTGAACTGAATAAAATAATAACTAAATTTGTATGGGCAGGGAAAAAACCTAGAATAAAACTTAAATTATTACAGGATAGTCGAATTAGAGGTGGCTTCGGACTTCCTGACTGGGAGTTATACTATCAATCAGCAACACTAATGTGGATTAAAGAATGGATATCTCTAAACAATAAAAGAATACTCACATTAGAAGGACATGATTTGCAAACAAGGTGGCACACATATTTGTGGGAGAAAAAGAGTATAAAACATACACACTTTCAAAACCATTTAATTAGAGGCGCATTATTGCAAGTTTGGAGGAAAATTAGGAAAAAACATTATAACAGAATACCAGGGTGGCTATCCACAATGGAGGCAATGATTTATTCAAATACCCTAGATGTAAATAAAATGAGAAGGTACAACCAATTGTTGGATAATCAAGGCAATTTGAAGACAAATCAAGAACTGAGAGAACAGGGAATAATCATTGATTGGTGGCCATACCTACAATTGCAGACAAGATACAAAAAGGATACAGGAGAATTTGGCATTGATAGGGAACAACAACCAATAGATAAAATCCTCCTAGGAATGGAGGAGAAATTCATACTAAAATGTACAATTATTTGTTAAGAGTTGATAGGGAAGAGGAGGTAGTAAAAGGAAACATGATAGCTTGGGCAAGGAATTTTGGTTACAATATTCAATTGGAAGATTGGGAAAAATTGTGGACAAAAAATTACAAATTAACAATGTCGGCCTCATATAAAGAAAACCTATATAAAATGTTTTATCGTTGGCATCTAGCACCGGCAAGATTGGCAAAAATTTACCCAAATCTGAGTCCCAAGTGTTGGAAATGTAAGCATGAACAAGGCTCTTACTTTCATATGTGGTGGTCTTGTCCTGAAGCAAGAAAATATTGGAATAAAATAAGGAGTTGGCTGCAAGAAATAACAGGCTCCTAAATTGAATTTAAACTGGATACGTTTTTATTAGGAATACTTAGAGGTACCTTGGCAAAAGAAACGCAATATATTATAATACACATACTGTCGACAGCAAGAATAGCCTACACGCAGAATTGGAAATTAGAGAGTAGCCCTTCAGAAGATATGATTATTAAGAAAGTAATGAATTGTGCGGAGATGGTTAAACTGACCTTAGAACTGCAGGATAGAGAAGATAAGGAATATTATATGGTATGGGAAAAATGGTATTATTGGTTAGAAAGTAGAAATAATAAGTAAGCTTATACTATATATATATGTAATATTAACTTATGGGAAATGTAAATGTAAATATGAATACTATATATAATGTAAATGGGATGAAAAAATATGTATGAGGATAACCAAATAGATATTGATGTCTCAGGATTGAGAAGATTGGATGTGAAGTGTTTTTTTAATGTAAAAACGCTTAATAAAAAAAAGAATGCAATATTGCTGGCTAATTCTGCCACTGCCAGGAGTTCGATCCCGACAGACTCAAGGTTGACTCAGCCTTCCATCCTTCCGAGGTTGGTAAAATGAGGACCCAGATTGTGGGGGGCAATAGGCTGACTCTGTGAAACCACTTAGAGAGGGCTGTAAAGCAGGGGTGAAATGCTACCGGTTCGGGCCGGTTCACCCGAACCGTTAGTAACAAATACTTCCGGTTCTCCGAACCGGTAGTAAAAATGCTTTTAAAAAGTAAAAAAAAAGTTTTCCACGATCACACAGCACAGCTGATTGTCACAGCTGATGAACCTTTTTTTTGTTTACTTTTTTAAAAGCATTTTTACTACCTATTCCCTGGTAGTAAAAAAAATGCTTAAAAAAGTAAAAAAAAAAAAGTCCCACTCTCAGCTGTTTGACAGTCAGCTGAGAGGGGGATCATCAGAACCTTTTTTTAAAAAAACTTTTTTAAAGCATTTTTTTTAAACTACCTATTTGCTGGCACTGTGACTCTGTGAGGTTCCTGCTTTGTTGCAGGGGCCATTTTGTGTGAAGTCCAGCTGCTTCTGCATTGTGTGTGAGTCAGTTGTGTAGGAGTCAGTTGTGTAGCTTTTGTGCTATTTTTGTGTGTCTTTTGTGTTTTTTTTGTGCATAGTGTGTTAGTTGGTTTTTGAGCTCTTTGTGGCTCTGCTTGTTGCAGGGGCCATTTTGTCTGCTTTTGCATTGTGTGTGAGTCAGTTGTGTGTTGTGTTGTTTGTGTGTGAAGTGTGAAAGTTGGTTTTTGAGCTCACCTGGTCACATGACCATGACCACCAAGCCATGCCCACCCAGTCACATGATCACCAAGCCACACCCACGAAGCCACGCCCACAGAACCAGTAGAGAAAATTTTTAGATTTCACCACTGCTGTAAAGCACCATGATATGGTATATAAGTCTGAGTGCTATTATGTTAAAAATATTTTCTAATTCTATAAAAATAAAGATGACACTCAGTTTGGAATTCCTGACTTCCTTCTTGAAAAAAGGGCAATGCTATGAGAAAGTTGCCAATGATCATTATCTAATGGCACAGGTACAAAAATGATTGCAAAGGGAAAATGTTAGTGAAGTAATTTATATGTTACGGTCTTCCTACTTTTTATTTTATAGTTCTACCCTTTCAGACACCTGAGCATTTAGATTATTTCCCTGTGCATTACTAAAAAAATGAACATTTGCTCCAAGTTGTTCCTTATTTTTCCAAATTTTGCTATGACAATTAGGGAGCAGAAATGCTCAAGGGTTCTAATTAATGAAAGGGTCTCTATTTGACAGATAGTCAAGGGAAAATGATATTAGGTTCAAAGAGTCCAAACATATTTTGACTGGAAATACCTTGATGTAATGTAGGTGCTTCATAATATCTACTTCTAATCCTTGATAAAAGTGCCATTTGTGTTGGATCATAGTAGTATTTACTTTAAAATAAAGCACAAGAACCCCCCCCCATCTTTTTGTACTATAATATAATTCAATATACGTGCTTAACATTCCATGGTATTACATCAATTGATTATGGAAGTAGCTGAAATGATTTAGGCTGTAATGCTTTAGCTGAATTAGGAGCGTAAAACTATTAATTATAAGGGTATGATTGTATATTAATTATAAGGATGTAGTTATACTCCCTGCTGAGTATCAAGTTGGCAGTACTGTTGTTCTCAACTCCAAAAGAGCCTTCCTCTGTATTTCTGTAGCACACTAACTGTTGCCTTCTTGAGGACAAGAGAACTGCTTCCATAATACATATCTTGGGTTAACTATTTTACATTGTCACAAATAATCATTTGAAATTACAATTGGATCTAGAATTTTAAAGTCAGGTTCTTACAGGAGTTCATTTTGACTTCCTCCCTGACCATCTACTCATAAGATGGTTTGAAAATATAGATGTGTGTGTGTGTGTGTGTGTGTGTGCATGGGTGCGCACACACATAACCCTTCAAGTCAGTTTTCTTTACTCCTGCTCACTGCCTAGATTAGTCCCTGCAGGTTTTTTGGCAAGGTTTACAGAAGTGGTTTGTCATTGTCCTTCCTAGGGCTGAGAGAGAATGACTGGCCCAGGATCATCCAGCTGGCTTTGTACCAAAGATGGGACTAGAACTCATGTTCTCCCAGTTTCTAGCCTGGTGCCTTAACCACTATTATACAACGAAGTGTCTTGCATAGGCAGAAATACTGATCAAATAACCTGCTGTGGAGTCTGGATTACCTTGATGGATCCTTTCTTTGTACTGTCACTTTGCTTGAATCTCTGGGACTTCTGAGCTCTACCACTAAACTCCTGCTGTACTCAGGACATCTGTCAAAGGTTTTCCAAACAGCCAGGTTAAAATGCCATCCAATTAGAACAAAGTTATGCAGGCACAAATTGTGCTTCCTCTATTGTCGATCCCTATTGTAGCAATGGCAATAGCAATAGCACTTATATACAGCTTCATAGTGCTTTATTGCCCTCTCTAAGCAGTTTAGAGTCAGAATATTGCCCCCAACAATCTGGGTCCTCATTTTACTGACCTCAGAAAGATGGACGGCTGAGTCAACCTTGAGCCATTCAGAATCGAACTCCTGGAGTGAGCAATGAGTTTGCCTGCAGTATTGCATTCTAACCACTGCGCCACCATGGCTCATGCTCAATGAGGCTGGCAAAGGGTAATGTACTTCTTACCGGCCACATTAATGAATGTGACTACTGTAGTAGAGTTGCCTCTGATTTCTTTTCTCTTCTATCTGATAGCAGGAAAATAGCCAGCAATCACTTTTACTAAAGTGGAGTTGGATAGGATCAGACAATTGGATTTGAGTGCTTACAATAGCAGGCTTAACCACCTGCAAAGTTGTCTGACTAAACATTGCAAAGAATCAAATTCTTTCCTGGTGGGTAAAATAGTAGAGCATACAATAGTGCTGCCATAATTGAATACACAAAATGTTGTCCCTCCATGTCTCAAAAAGGTGGAAATTCCTTGTCAGCAAAAGCAGTAGAAAACCAGCTGCACACATCTAGGATAAGCTAGTTCTTCCTGCTTTAAATTGGTCTTTTATCTTGTAGGACAGATAAGATTCTTGTTTAGCATGTTTACAGTCAGCTCAGATAGAAGGGTTTGGGCTATTTGGAAGCTGTAGGTGAAATCCTTTTATCTCAGCTGACTTGAAAAATGCTGTAACAATAAACTCCTAAAGTAGTAGTAGTAGTGTGTGTGTATGTATGTGTATGTGTATGAGTCCCTGCAGATTTTACTCCACTAGTTGTTGCCGACTGTAGGGGGTGGTGTTCATCTCCATTTCGAGACTGTTGAGCTAGCGCTGTCTGAAGACCTGTTTCTGTGGTCATGTGGCCAGCACTGTTACCTTCCCACCGAAGTGGTACCTATTTATCTACTTGCCTTTGCATGCTTTCAAACTGCTAGGTTGGCTGGAGCTGGGGTGAGAATGGGAGCTCACCTCGTTTCGCAGCGCTCGGGTCTCAAACCTGGGCTATCAGCTTTCTAGCCAACAAATGGATAAGAGCTCAGGAAGCATTTTCTTTGCTTTCTTGCAATATAAAAGGTTTTTTTATCTATCAATTGATTTGGGACTGAATGGGAGGACTTTGCAGATATAATGTATTCAATGAGTTGAGTTTTGTGTGTGTGTGTGTGTGTGTGTGTGTGTGTGTGTGTGTGTGTGTTATATTTGGAGGGCTTGGTTTATTTCTATATTGCTTGCAATGTCTTGCAAACCACCTTAAAGATTATTCAGTGAAAAAGCAGAATATGAACCTTCAAAATAATTGAGTGAATCAGAAATTCAGCACAATATCAAGGTCATAGCATGAAACTTTTGCTTGAGAAATATTTATTTTGATTGATTTTATGTCAATCCACTCTCTGCAGAAGCCTAGTTATTGAGAAATGCCAAACTAAGTCTAGAGCAGCAGTTCTCAACCTGTGGGTCGCGACCCCTTTGGGGGTCAAATGACCGTTTCACAGGGGTCGCCTAAGTGCGCGCTAGCCCGCCATCTTGGTGACTGGCAACGCGCGGGCGGGAGGGGAGGGGGCGGGGGTCGTGGCATTAAGAAGGTTGAGAACCACTGGTCTAGAGTAAGAATTTCATGAGCAAGTGAAGAATATGGGGAAAGCAAGAAAATGTGGCATCTATTTTATTTATTACATTTATATGCCAGCCATCTCACTACTCAAAGCAAATCTAAGAATTTTTAGAATAAAAAGATTTTTTTTGTGGGGGGGGGGAGAAGAAGGAGGATGAGGAAGGGAAAGACTGCTGGTTTTTCAGAAATATAATTATGGACTTTTATAAAGGGAAAAAGTTTTCCTGATGCAAAAATAATAAAATGTAATATCTGTAACTAAGAACTGTTGAAGTACTGTACATGGTTAAGAGCATTAGCTATAAGCCCTATGGCTGAAATCAGAGAGTACATTTAAGCTCTGAGTCTCTAGGTGACTGGGTAATCTTTTTTTTTCAGTTCCACAACTACCTGAAACATGCTGATAAAATAATAATAACACTTACTAAGGGCAAGTACTAATGGCACTATTGCAGTAAGGATTACTAAACTTCGAAATACTCTCTGAAAAAAATTATAGCAATTTTAAATGACATCATAATAATCAGTGTTTAAACAGAATGGTAGATAAAAATTTAACATGCATTTTCATCTAATTTCATGACAATGAAAATACAATGGTGTATTTTAAGCACAAATTCAGAAAAAGGCCTCATAACAGTATAAAATTGGGAGGGAGGGAAGGCAGGCAGGCAGGCAGGCAGGCAGGCAGGCAGGCAGGCAGGCAGGCAGGCAAAAAATAAGAGAAGCACATCAAGTAGGCTGCTGAAGTTAAATAAGTGGATCTGCTCACCTAAAATCCAGTATAAAGGATGAGATGAAAAGAGTTTAATGAGAAAGATAGGCTGACTTCCTAAATAAAAAAAGATGGTTGCACTCTGAAGACAATGGTGATGATTCAATAATAGCTTGATTCTCACTTCACAAGAGTCCTGGAAATGGGAATATACATCTCAGTATGAGAACCTTTGTACTAACATTACCTTGGGCGCTATCCTTTTCTTTGCTCGTTGTTGTGAATAAAATAGAAGCAGATAATTGTAGTTGTGGTTCTCAATTGCCAATAGTCAAGTCGAGAGGTGAAGTAAATGCTTTTTCATGTTTGGATTTGATGAAAACTACAACAGGTGCTAAGCAGAGAGAAAAGACTTGTTTACTGTAGCATTTTCCTCTTTGCAAGCCAATTATTTACTTTTGTAAGGTTACAGTTGTGTTGCAAGACTCAAGTTCCATGCTGTCAGATGTTTCCCAGATGTGGGGTAGGGTACATTGCAACTGGTAGTACCTTTTTCATCTGAATGAGTGGGATAAACTTGTAAGAAGCAACTTCTGATATTTTCCCATAGAGATTTTTTAAAGAATATACTCTAAATTTTTCCAGTTTTAGAAAATGAACATTAGATTGAGTCAAGTATTTTAAAAGGGTAAATAATTCATTTTTAAAAATTCAAACATGCTCAAAACAATATCAAAAACTATCACAAATAGTGGTGTATCATCATCATCATCATCACCATCCTCATCCTCATCCCACAGTGAGGTACTACCTTGACATGGTTTTTGGGCTTGTGTGCTCTGAGGAAGATGAGAGGTATGCCAGAGATTCCACCATAACTGGACAGGTCTCATCAGAGGAGTCAGACAAAGAGTGTTTCTCCCATAAAAATTATGATGAGACGTAAGTTACAGAAAGTCATACTGGCTTGGTCATCGCCTGGATTAATGAGGACCATGCCAGATGTTGGAGTTCCTGGACATCTGGTGAAAAATGGGCCACAGGACTCAGGACTGTTGGCTGAGCAACCAAGGCCAGTAGCTGCAGAACTACTGCAAGGAAAGGTGATTACTCATCACAAATATACTGTGATTGAAAACAAAGAAATAACGATCTGTTGTTACAGATCAAGTCCAATAAGAAGAGGGTATTTGAAATGAATGCACCAGTTCTGGAAATAATAACATCCAGAATCAGAAATAACAGAACAGAGGCTAGCAGATCAATGTCGATTTATAATACAAAATAAAGTATTCATAGAAGCAGAATTGAAAGAACTGCAAAGGTCTACTCCGGGCAGAGAAATCAAAGCCTTGCCAGAAGTAACTCAGACTGTAGAGGCAAACAAGGGAGAGTTGGTAGTAGAGGAATCCAGTAGAGATATAGAATTATTTTCATTTGGAAACTAGGTACCCTGTCCTCTGCCTCAAAAAGAACAAAACCTATAACTACAGAAGAAGAATTGAAACAAAGAATCACTGAGCATCTAGAAGAGCACAAAAACACAGAGTAAGGTTGCCTGCACTGAAGCTTGTTCTAAAGCAGTGGTTCTCAACCTTTCTAATGCCGTGACCCCCCCGTGACCTCCCCGCCGCAACCCTTCCCCTCCCCCTCCCCACACGGGATGAGGTGACAAAGGGGGCGTGGCACCAGGGGCGAAATGCTCCCGGTTCGGGCTTGCCTGCGGGTCGCCGGACAGCTGATAGTGTCGGAAGTGGGAGACTTCGCCCGGACACCGCCATTTGGGTTCTTTTACCCTCTGCGCATGCGCAAAGCGTTCTGCGCATGCGCAGAGGGTAAAAGAACCCAAATGGCGGCGTCCGGGCGGGTGGGCGAAGTCTCCTGCTTCTGTCGCTACCGGCTATCCGGCGACCCGCAGGCACGGCTGAACCAGGAGCATTTCACCCCTGCAGTGACGGAGGCACCAAGATGGCGGGCTAATGCGCGCGGTGACCCCTGTGAAATGGTCGTTCGACCCCCAAAGGGGTCACGACCCACAGGTTCGCGACCTGTGAACAGCTAGCTCCTTTCCAGCCCCTCTTCCCCAGAAAGACCAACCTGTTTCAGTTAAAAGCAAACTGGTCTGAACCATGTTTAATACGGAAAACAAAAGCTGAGGCAATAAGAGGACAATAAAATATACATTATTTTCTCTCTCTCTCTCTCTCTCTCTCTCTCTCTGTATATGTATATGTATATGTATATGTATGTATGTATGTATGTATGTATGTATGTATGTATGTATGTATCTTATGTGATATGAGGTAATAAGTTTGTGAATGTATTCTGTCATTTCAGCAAGATAAATTCCATATTATTCTATTAGATGGAGATGTTTTCTTCACAGCTATATTAAAATCTTGTTCTATAGTGCTGGGACCAGTAAGAAAGCATGCCAAAGTAAAAATCTACTGCCCGCATTTCTGACCCCTATTTGGTGTATGCCACAGAGCAAGGCAGGACTTCTGTCTGCATGAAAATAGGGGCAAAAGAGTGATGGGGTGGGAAATGGATGATTTAGTGCCAGTTATTGTTAGCAGAAGACTCTGGAAGGGGAGAGAAGGGGTGGCACTTCTCTGATCCCACAGAGAGAAATTTCATATATCTTATCAGATATATTTCCCAGAAGTGTAGTGAAGATTCTAAAATTTATTTTTTAATTAAATGTTTTAGAGAAAGGATATAAGCAAAGGAAGATAAAAAGTCATGCAAATATATAAAAGATTGAAAATTGAAATACAAATAGGTAAACAAGGGATCTAGAATGTCCTGGGGATTCAAGTTTTCCAATATATCATTAAGTACTTATGAATTATAAAATATGTTATATCCCTTTTATAAAAATAAGGATCACTATTCAGCTTTAAACTGTGAATATGTATTAAGAACCAGGTTCAGCACTGTGGAAATCACTGGCTGGAATTATAAGCTACAATAAATGGGATCAGTATTGAAAATCTTCCCAAAATGGGTTATCCCATGAAATTAAAAAATAGATTCTATCCTGGAAAACCCAAATTTTGGATGCGGCACAAATCCATGTTTTCAGTTACAGGCTAGTCCAAGGATTGTTTCCAATTAGAACTGAATTCTAGATCAGTTTTACTTTTAAGATACACACTTATTCTGTACATCAGAACAAACTTCCCCAGCTGGGTTAACCATTTTTCCAAGGTGGAAATCGAATAGACTTTCCAATAAGAATATATAATATCCTTGCATCAACAACTGATGCAAATTGATTTGCAAGTTATGTTACACTTGCAAGGTAGTCTAGGCAAGAAGATGCTAGTTCTATGTTAAAAGAATCATGCAAGTCTGAAAATATCTCTCCCATCCCTCACTTTTACCCTCTCTAAAACTAAGGAGGGCAAAATAGCAAATACAAATGTAATAAATATCCTTAAAAAAAAAATAGAAATCCCATAGTTGAAGGAAGTAAAAATGTCCCCTTCAACCAGAGGTGGGTTCCTACCGGTTCGGACCGGTTCGCCCGAACCGGTAGCAACCAGCTGGTGACGTCACGGTGATGTCACGGAACCGGTTCTGTTGGTGCCGGTCTGTGGACACCGCCATCTTTTTTTGGGTTGGTTTTTTTTTAAAAAAAATTTTGAATTTTTTTCCCACATTTTTTTCCTTCTGCGCATGCACAGAAGCCAAGTTTCCGGCACTGCGCATGCATCACCATCTTGTTTTTGGCTTTTTTCCCCCACGAGGCATGGCCACATGGCGCGGAAGGAAGCGAACCGGCAGTGAGGTAAGTTAGAACCCACCCCTGCCCTCAACAATGGAGCCAAGTAGATCGGTCTCCAACTCAGAGGAACACGGTGTCAGGCCAAAGACCAGAAATGGCACAGCAAAATCCAACTGAGTTCAATCCTTTATTTGTTTACACCTAATCGACAGAATCTTGCCAAACTCAAGCTATAATCTTCTAACTAGATATACTCTGAGAGAGTCTTGTGTGAATTCAAGCTACACTGAACCTCTTTCCTATTCTCTCATCCAGCTCGGGTTTGCACAGTCTCTTGATCCAGGTCCCTTTCTGGGAAAACTCTTGTGTTGCCCAAACTCTCCCCCCCCCTGCTCCTTCAGGTGCAGATTCCATCAGACCCGGTCCTGGTCACCTAACCAGTTCTTAAGGGCTTTTTGGAAAATCAAAAGGGATGGGGCTGACTTAATTTTGGGAAGATTATTCTGTAAGGCAGAGATGTGTCCTGGGACCCATCAAATGTAGATCTGTAGCTGAAGTTACCCACAGCACATTGTCTCTGTGAAATTGATGGGGCAGGCTGGTATAAGTGGGAAAAGTGGTCCCTCAAATAGCCCGGTCCCATGCCATGAATTTGTGTTTTCTGCTTAAATGCTCAATACAACATGCTCCCTAATAGATTTTCTGTCATTTATTCTGGACATTACAAAGGTTCTGCTGTGGAAAGAAAAACAGTAAGAAAAAGTACCCTGTATCCAAATAATAATGGGCATGCAACAACATATTGCAATGCAGATGGTCCTCGACTTACAACAGTTCGTTTAATGACCGTTCAAAGTTATGTCACTGAAAAAAGTGGCATGGCCATTTTTTCACATTTATCACCATTGCAACATCCCTATGATCATGTGATTTATATTTGGATGCTAGACAATTGATTCATATTTATGATGGTTGCAGTGTTCCAGGGTCATCTTTTGCAATCTTCTGACAAGCAAGGATAATGGGGAAGCCAGATTCATTTAACAACCATGTTATTAATTTAATAACTTCAGTGATTCACAACAAATGTGGCAAGGAAAGTCGTAAAATGGGGCAAGACTCACTTAACAATTTTCTCACTTAACAACATAAATTTTGGGCTCAATTGTCATAAGTTGAGGACTACCTGTATATATACTGACAGCTCAGGACCGAAAATAAAGGGCTGTTGCTCAATAGTTACGTTCAAATACTGTGTTTGTCTTGAAGTTTGGTGGAGCAAGAGTCATAGTGCAATTTTTTTTCTTCAGTGGCACCATTTTTTCTGTGGCATTTTTCTTGTTAGTTCATCCTGATTCCACCAAACGCATCAGCAGGATTTTGTACTTCCATTTTTACCAATATTGAGAAATAGATAAAAATCTGAGTAGCATTCATTCAGCCAATCAGTTTGCTTTGCTTTTCCTTTGTGAGGTCATGCCTCATAATGGTGCTGACAGGTGCATGAGCTCACAAAGGAAAAATAAATAAAACTTCTTGGTGGGCTAAATAAAAGCTATTCACTCAGAATTTTTTCTCTGTGTGGGTGCTGAGTGTATTGCTCTTTACTCAGAATTGGTTGCTTAGATTTGCTTTTGTTTTTATTTAACTGTATTTACATAGCTTAGGTTTGCTTTACTTTATAGTATTTATTTGTTTATTGATTTATTTACTTAATATCACATCTATTTTCACATACTATTTATTTATTTATTTATTTATCTATCTATCATACTTAATATATTTGTTTATTTCGTTTAGTTAGGATTAGTTTAGTTTAGTTTAATTTAGTTCAGCATCTTGAGTTCATCATGGAGACATTCCTGTGTTATACAAGGAAAGCCCTTCTTTGAGGTAAGAGATCTTCTCTTTATTTATTTATTTATTTACTTGTCAACTTTAATGTCTGAGTCTAGGATGTAAGATTCAAAGAGGTAACATGACATAAATAATAATAATGAAATAAAACAAGAATCAAAGAAATCTAGGAACAAGCAAAATTGTTTTAAGACAATTTTTAAAATAACTTTTGAACCTGAATATTTTAAAAATATTTGCACATCTTCTTTCAGGCCCTTTCTTGGTGAATTGCGTTAATATCTTCAATTTAAACACATCCACAGGACAGCCTTCCAGAAAGGCTGGGAAACATGGCTCTGTGGCTTTGCTTGGGGTACACAGAAAAGCACACAATCGTGGGGCTGGCTAGAGCCCTCAAATCTCTCTTCCTAATTAATTTTTAACATTGCTTGCCTCTTTTAAATTTTATATATGGTGCTTATGTTTTTAATATTTCATTCGTACAGCTCTTTTAGTCCCTCTGGGAAGAAGATGGGCAGATACAGTAAGTAAACAAATAGTATGTGTTCTATTCTCATGATACGCTAAACTGAATTGGCCATTAGTCATGGTTAAGGGCCATAGGGATGAAGCACCCAGCAGACAACAGTTGGTGAATATTTTCGCTACACTATCCCATGTTCCTTTATAGCACTGGAGAAGGTTCAGCATGTCCTTGACCCCTTTTTCATTTCACCAGGTGGATGGCTCAAAGTAGTGGGGCAGGAGAGAGAGCCCCACCCCCACCCCTTCCTACTGTTTTTGGCTGTTACCCGTGGAGACAATCTGCTGAAATGCATGGATGCTGTCCCCTCTGCCACATACCTGCTCCCATGACAAATAATCCATTTGTTTACATCACTGATCCCTGCACTAAAGGATACAGCCCCCTCTGCATAAACAAAACACCTGAGAAGAAAAAGCAATTTTCAGAAAGGCAGCCTCTCAGTCCATAAGAATTTACTATGGATTGGAAAAGGGCCTTTGAATTGGAAAGGAAAATGGCAGAAAGAAATATTAGCATGTCAAATCATAGGGTTGATCCCCATGGCCATGGTCATGCAGCACAGCACATCTACTGCCTTCATGGAGTCAAGAAGTGATTGAGATAATCTGTTATGATGTTATGTACTTATGAACACATTATATCAGTTCTGTCACGTATAGGCTAGACACATTCTCTATCTGCTTCTTTGGAAAAATTTTTTAGGGAAAACTGTTGAAAAAGTGGTGGGGCTCAAGACTTGAGCAGAAACTGCATTGGTTGCCCTGGTGGATGACAGTCTCAGGACCTGCTTGGGAAAGTGCACCCTTCTTGGTTCTTTTACATTTCTAGGGCTCTTCAGTATTATTAAGCAAAGTATCCTGGACTGCTTACAAGGGTTGGAAATTAGGAGCAAATAGTGATTCTGCTACTTCCTGAGTGGATAGTCCAGTTGATGGAAATAAGGGAGGAGAAGTCATCCAGTGGCTGCTCACTTGAATACATGAAACTGCTGAGGGGAGATCACCCATCAGTTTTGGATGCAGGATCCCTGATATACTGATGATAACCAATTGCATATCCCTGGGATGTGCCAGGGATAGGATGACCTAATATTTGGGGGCTCTTAGGCTCTACATGAACAAACTGAGATTGAATCTTATGTTGCTTGTCCAAAAAAAATATCTCTCAGTGGAACCAGAACAGTACATGTACTAATGTCTTCTGTGATAATCAACCTAGAACCATATCAGAGGAAAGATGGATAGAAACTGGCACAGACTGGCTGATATAATAGTATTTTTGTACTGCTGACTCCATATGAATTATTCACAATTTACAAACAGCTGCATAAAATCCATGCAATTAGTAGTCAGGAGGCCCAGAATCACCTTACACTAATCTAGAGATGGGAGGATCCTAGCCTCTGACCATGCTGTCATTAACACTATCTCAGAGGCACTGTCAACTGTTTGTACGGCAAGGTTAATATTGGAAGAAGAGGGCCATTATAACATCACTTTAACAGCAGAGCAACTAAAGGCAACTTCAGCTGTCCCCACAGCTGGCTAGAGGCAAAATTCAGGTGATGTCATAAGGATTGTTGCTTAACAGTGGTTAACAGTGGTTAGTGAGGGTCTTCATGCTATTTTTAAAAAAAAATATGGACACAATCTGGCAAATTGTGTAGTCTGTGGAAATCTGCTATTTTTTCTCTCACACCAACTTCAACACAGACACCCCCCCCAGTAAACAAACAAATAAATAAGTAAAATCCCAAGCAAATTCAGTTTCAGCTCCTATCATATCAGCCTCATTTAACTTTACAGAAAATAGTCTATTATGTGCTGCTAGCTGCAGAGGCAGAGCAGGTAAAAATGAACCCTTTTCACTAATGTATTCCAGAAATTTATATGTATTAAGAATTCAAATCAAATTTTAATATAGTTCCTTCCAGATCCCAGTTTTGAGATAAAATAGTTTCTTAGAAGAATTATATGGACTACTGTATATGTAAGATAAATATTGTTTTTAAAAATCTATTTAGAGCTAGAGGATTAAATTTTTATTCCTGACATATTTTTATAAATAGAGCAAAATAATTATTTTCAGCAGCTTCATTTGTAATCAGCCTGTTTAAGGATTGCTGCTAAAAATCTAAATTCACCATACTTTGTCTCAACTACAAATATCAACATTTTGCTTTGAGAAGGCATATATAAATTATAAGAAAACTAGGATAACTAAATTATCCTCCTCCGCTTGGATTGCCCTCAATATTCAAAATGTCTTCTTTTGGCAGTACTCTCTCCAAAAATACAAGCAACATCAAAGAGACCGGGTGAGTAACCAACCACATTGTTTGTGTGGGTACCTGTAGCACAGGGGTGGGTTCCGGTTTTTGTCGCTGCCGGTTCGCTCAGTGGTGTGCCACGCGGGTGCGTGCACGCTTCTGCGCATGCGCAGAAGCAAAAAACAAGATGGCGGCGCCTATGGCACCGCCGAAAGAACCGGCTTGGGGGCGTGGCCAGGCTGCCATTACTGCCGGTTCGGAGAACCAGTCCCCATTTTTACTACTGGTTCTATAGAACTGGTCCGAACCAGCAGGAACCCACCTCTGCTGTGGCAGGAACGGGGATAGAAGGGCAGTCCTTCCTCTGCACCACAGAGGAAAAAACCCTTCCTTCTGAATTACTGTCTTTGGGGGGATGCTTTGAATCAGTGGTGAAATCCAATTTTTTTTACTACCGGTTCTGTGGGCGTGGCTTGGTGGGCGTGGTGTGGCTTGGTGGGCATGGCTTGGTGGGCGTGGCAGGGGAAGGATACTGCAAAATCTCTCATTCCCAACCCACTCCAGGGGAAGGATATTGCAAAATCTCCATTCCCACCCCACTCTGGGGCCAGCCAGAGGTGGTATTTGCTAGTTCTCTGAACTACTCAAGATTTCCGCTACCGGTTCTCCGAACTACTCAAAACTTCCGCTACCGGTTCTCCAGAACCTGCTGGATTTAACCCCTGCTTTGAATTCCCTTTAAGTTAATGGGGAAAAGATGCAAAAAGATGTGTTTCCCTGCACTAATAACACACCCCGACATTGCATTTCAAGTGACCTGTGCCATTTGTAATGACCAGTCTTAAATTGCTGTGTCATTGGTGACTGAATATGTAATTTCTTTCATGAATATTGTGTAATAGCACAAGTGTTTTTACATAAAAGTACAGAACAAGAGGCAATGAAAGAACTCACTGGACAAATGTGAAATTATGTGAGAAATTATGTGACATTTTAGACAGAATGCACTCTCCCATGGCATTAAAATTTAGATGGCTTGCCTTGATATGCTTGGCTGAATTGTTCCAAAAGCCAATGTGATGGAAAATCTTCGTAATATTCTGCCTAATTTCCGCCAAAAAGCTATTCATCATCTTAAATTATTGTCTATTTCAACTTGGCTAGTTTTGATTGGACAAAAATGCTATTTGATAAATAATTTAATGTGTTAGTTTTTCTTATTTCAAAAAAGGAATATATGGTTTCTCTTCAAATACAGTCTTCAAATATAGGATTAAACTAATGTGACTCTGTTCTAACCTACTTGTTTTTAATCTATTTCAGTGAATATTTCAACTTCAAAAACACCTGCAGTCCTTTTTTGGGACTCCCTCCGCTTCTTGCTTAACCCAATCAGGGACAACCAGGACTGGCTGGATTACTGTGGCTAAGAGATGCAGTCATGTGACATCACACTTTACACCTCTTCACTTAACAACGGCAATGGCAATCAGTCCCAATTTAGTTCCAATTGAAGTCATAAGATGACGACCACCTGTATTATGAATATTCCCCCTTTACCATCAAATATGCTTTTGAAGCTCCTCCTATGATTGGGGCCTTGACGAGGCGAAGCGGCTCTTGTGAGTAAATGAAATTGTGGGCTATGTCGTTGGACATATATATATGTCCAGAAGGGTCACCCAAGGTGAACAGGCCATGATGGATACCCCAGACTAACAGCAATCGCATCTGCCAACCCACATTGGACTAGCATGGCAGATTATAGTCTATCCTTCCACATGCCAATACAACCTCAAAAATGGCCCTCATTCTATGGAGGCCCTAGGGCAACTACTCATGGCAGCGGGAAGACTTGCCAGAAGGCAGAGGGCGTGCTAAATGTGGTTGGCAGGCATTCAGCAAACTAAGCGTAATTTTCCAGAACAACCTCCCTCTATGCCTGAAGAGAAAAGTTTTTGTTCAGTGTGTGCTACCTGTTCCAACATGTGCCAGCGAAACATGGACACTAACCTCACAATCAGTACAAAAGCTATGAGTGGCACAAAGAGCCATGGAAAGATACATGCTCAGCATCACAAGATAGAAAGACCTGCACATGGAATAGAGAATAAACAAAAATATACGATGCCATCAAAAGGGTAAAAGAATTGAAATGGAAATGGGCTGATCACATAGCAAGAAAAACTGATGGCAGGTGGACTAAGGCAGTCATAGAATGGATTCCACTTGATAAAAAGTGTCCACAAAAGAGACCTAAAACAAGATGGAGTGATGACATCAGCAAGTATTGTGAGCCCAACTGGCAAAGGAAATCTCAAGACCGTATTGATTGGAAACATGCAGAAGAGGCCTTCATCCTGCAGTGAATAGACAATGGCTAGAATGATAATGATAATGATGACGCTCCTGAAGAAATTGCTTTTGACATCCCCTTCCCATCTGGAGGTCAAAGTAAGGAAAAGGCTTCCAGCAATTTGAATGCCATGCAGGATGGCCATGCCCTGCAAACTTCTGTCCTCAAAACGTGGGGTGTTAAGAAAGAAAACCTCAAGAACGACCAGAAGGAAGAGACATCCAGCCTTGCCAGCCAAGTTAACAAGTTTCATCTGGCCAAATGGGAACATCTGCCAGCAAATTAGCCTAGTTAGTCAGCAGGTTAGCAACAGCTTAGGAAGGATTCCATGGATGGAAATCTTAAAAGGGAAAACAACTCACAAAACTAAGAAAACTCTGAAAAATGAGATTATAAAAGACCAGTCTAGTACAATACCACTGAGAAAGAAAAATAAGAGACCCCAGATGAAACCTGCATGGTTGCGTAAAGAACTCTCTGAGAAATTGAGAGATAAAAAGGATAAATATTAAAAATGGAAAGAGGGACAAATTAAAACAGAATACCAGCAAAACGTCTGAATCTACAAAGTCAGGAAAGCTAAGGTTCAGAGTGAACTAAGACTTGCAACAAATGTAAAAAATATATTTTTAAAGTTTCTTTCAACATACAATAAACAGTCAAGGAAAAAAAACCAGTCTACTAATGGGAGAAGATGGCAAGGGGGTGCCAGGTGCCAGGGAGAAAGCAGAACTGCTTAATTCTTTCTTTGCTTCTGCCTTTACACAAAAAGAAAAAAAAATCAAAAGCAATATCATAAAAAACAAAATAGGAATGCAAATCAAAATAGGGAAGAAAATGGTAAGAGAACACCTATCCACTCTAGATGTGTTTAGATTACAGCCAGATGAAGAGTGTCTCTCCCATAAAGAAATAGGTGAGGCATAATTTACAGAAACACATACCAACTTGGTCATCACCCAAGTTACAAGGACAGTGGTAGGTGTTGGAGTTCCTGGACAAAAAAGTTCTCTAATGAAAGAAGTAGAAGAATTGAAATAAAGAATCACCGAGCGTGTAGAACAGCAGAAAAACATAGGATAAAGTGGCTGGCATTGAAGCTTGTTCCAAAGAGACAGCTAGCACAAGCATTAAAAGATGCCAACACTGCAATTTCAAATATAATCACCAGCTCACTGCAAGAAACAAACCAACTAATGTACAGCACAGCTGTAGTTATAACTGAACACCTATGATGCAAAATCAACAGAAAAAAAAGCCATCAAAATGGAAGATCAGACTGGAAAATAAGATCAGCAAGCTAAGATTAGATGCAAGCAAGCCAGAACAAATGAAATAAAAGAAGCTGAAGAACAAGAAGACCAAAGAATACCTAATCAAGAAATACCACTTAGAAACAAGGAAGATCAAGGAAGTACTGGAAATAATAAAGCAGCAAATAACACATGTAGCCAAGAAGATCAGCAGATACAAAGCTTGAATTGTAAATTATAGGCAGAATCTCCAATTTTAATCTAATCAGAATCAAGTGCCTAGAAATAACAGGAGTCAGTGGAAACATTGGAAGCTTTATGCAAAGATCAATGGCTCAATGGAAGACAAGGTTGCTGGTCAATGGGGAAAGAATTGGAAAGGTTTAACATCAAGAGATGAATCTTTCAAGGAGACTCACTATCTGTTACTTGTACTTTCGATGGTGCCACTAACAAGTATTTTGAACAAGACAAACTGTGGCTAGCAAAAAAAAAAAAAAAGGGTTGAAAAATTCCCATTTGCTCTACATGGATGATTTAAAACTGTTTGGAAAAAGAAAAGCTGAATTGAGCTCACTACTGAAAAGCACTGAGGAGTTTAGCAGAGACATTGAGATGCAATTTGGCATTGACAAATGTGCAACGATTGCTGTTAAGGCAGGAAAAATGATGGATTCAAACTTGATAATGAAGAGTTGATAAAAGCAGTAACATCAGAAGAAGAATACAAGTACTTAGGAGTTTTAGAAACCTCTGACCTATTGCACAACCAAGTTAAGAAAGCTACATCAACAAAATACATAAAGTGAATCTGCTAAATCTTGAAACAAAGCTAAATGGAGGAAATATTACCAATGCACCATGCTCTGCACCCAAAAAGTGATATTGATCGATTGTACTTGCCTAGCTCTCAGGGTGGCACAGGACTCTTACAGGTGAAACAAACTGTGGAAGAAGAAAAACATGGCTTAAATGACTACATTAAAAAAGCAAAAGAGCCGCTGCTGAAGGAGATGAACAAGGGAAACCTCTTAAAAACAGCAATATTCAAAGCAGAATATAGAAAGGAAACAATTGACCATTGAGTTTCTAACTGGAAAAAGAAGCCTATGCACAGTTAGTACCTGAAGGACATTGAAAAAAGGTAGATACAAAGCTAACATGGAGATGGTTGAGATCAGGGGTACTGAAGAAAGAAACTGAAGGCTTCATTTTGGGTGTTCAAGAACAAGCCTTGCAGACTAATTCCATGAAAGCAAAAATTGAACATGTCAGTTAACAACAGCAATGCAACGAGAAAGATGAAACAGTGGATCACCTTATCAGTGGCTGCAGCAAAATCTCACAAACTGATTATCTACAATGTCATGATCAAGTTGCTGAAATCATACATTGGAAGGTTATTCAGAAGTTTGGGTTCGCATGCAGCAAAAATTGGTGGGAACACCAAATTGACAAAGTTCTTAAAAATGAACAAGTCAGGATCTTGTGGGACTTTCATATCCAAACAGACAGACTTCTGGCCTACGACACGCCTGATATCACTATTGGGGGGTGGGGAAATCTATTGATATTGCAATACTAGGTAATGCATGAATTGAAGAGAAACAACTAAAAAAAACAAAAAACAAAATACCATGATCTGCAAATTGAAGTTGAGCAATTGTGGAGGAAGAAATCAATGGTTGTACGAATAGTAATCGGAGCCCTTGGAGCAATACCCAAAGGGTTGCCTAGATACATGGAAATTTTGAACTTATCAGACCTGAATATTCTGACTTTGCAAAAAACCACCTTACTCCGAGCTGCCTATATAATCAGACATTACATTAACAGCTCTAAGGTTCTTGGTCAGGACTTAAACTTTTTTTATTTTATTTTATTTATTTATTTCATCAAGCATGTATTAGATAACAGATATAAGTATAAACATAACTATGAATACATGAAATGGATACGAATTGAAAATCAAATCAACAACAACAACAACAACAATATATAAAATATATAAAATATATTTCAATATAAATATAAAATATGCTGGTTATGACCTAAACAGCACTGCAAGTTTTCCAAGTCTCTTCTCTTTGTTCTGCCTCTGTACCTAGCATGTTTGAGGAAGAGTGCAAATTCCACCAGGGGAAATTAGCCCCTTCTGCTGCCAGACTGAGAAGTGTTGATTCAGACACACATTGGATATTTTACTCACTGCTGAAACTTGTTCGAGAATCTACAGTCCAAAAAATTATGCAAACCTTTTGTCACTATCATTTGCTCTTTCTCAAGCAGTGGAACCACTCATCTCTATTCATACATAGTTAATTTTTTTGCTCACTTCTTTGGAACTAGCCTCTCTAGAAATGTTAGATTGAATGAAAATAATTATGAAGAAGCATGGAACTCTGGAAGCAGAAATATGTTATCTTTTTTTGTTTTGGAAAGAGGGAGAAGAATTAATGCACATCATTCTTTTACTTGTTGACCTTCATAAATAAAGCTATGTACATGTATGCATGTTGGTCTGTCTGTGTGTTGTGTGTGTGTTTATTGAGAGCTGATGTAGAGCAATAACTAAGACTACAAAATAAAAATACCCCACCACTGTATCAAGTCTTTGTTCCTTTGTGAACTCAGCAGGCCATCCATTATCTTTCAGTCTCCAATCAGCACTTATCGTACAGATTTTTGTTAGGACTCTAAGATGAAGGGGGACTTAGAAACATAGCAGTTGTGAAAATGTTCTATTCCATTTGTTGCAAGGCTATCCCAATACAATTTTAATATAGCTTAGCAATGATAGTTAAAGGACTAAAACTACTGTATATGTAACTCAGCATTTGTTATCCATCGCATATTTTAATGTAGTGTTTGTGTGCTGTTGTGCTGAATAAAGGACGGTGCCAGGCGTGCCAATGTGTGCATTTTTGATGATAAAAAGTCTGAGTGCTTGCCAGTAGCAGCTTGCTGTCAGTAAAAATGCAACTGAAACAGATGCCAAGTGCATCAACAGCTTGAGTGTGATAAACTTTTGATTTGTCAAAGGCATAAATCATAATAAAACTACATAGGTGAAAGCACATGAAAAAAAAGTCACTATTATATTCAAAACCCAAGTTCAATAATGTTATCAAATCATAAATTCTCCAGTTAGATTGTTAGCATCATTTGTCTGAGATAAAATATCAAAATGAATGCACTGAGGAGTTATTTATTTCGTTTACAGAAATTCGTTGGCTGTTTTGATCTGGTATGTACCATCAAGACTGAACTGAATGTAAATGTAGAGAATAAGAAAGATGCCTTTGACAGAGAGAGGGTGGATTTGTGACAAATGGAACAAGTGCCCAAACACGGTTTAAGTCCAAAACAAGAAGAAGGCATCCAGGAAAGACTGAGGTAGATACATCCCTAATTCCTATCAGTATAAGGTGGGGGTGAGGTATGTAGAATAACACACAGCCAGAAGATTTGGCTATTTAGCCAGTATTAATAAAAGTAGTTTTACCTTTCTTGAGGACCTGATTTCTTGGTGGAGGCCTGGTAGAGTCCTATCTGTAGACCCAAAGGAACTTTTGGCGAAAGATGCTAGGTGAGATTCTTGCACTGAAGAGTGGTTCTCATCTCTTTCTCTCTCGCTGGTTTGAAAGAGAGGTCAAAGAAGCCATCTATGTCAAAATTGAACAGCCCTCAACAGAGAGGGGAGGGATATGACATCGCCTATCTCCAGTCTACAACACAGTCCTTTCAACAGTTCCAAGAAGGCTCCACACTCATTTGCACTACTCAGGTGACCCTGATGACACAGATAAACTTCCAGGTGACCTTAATGACTCACTAAAAGGATGCAAATGACCAGCTGTCTGCAAGGAGTATAAATCCTTCCATTCCCCACCATCCAAGGCAGAGCTGAAGAAGCTTCTTGGATGAGAAGCGAAACGTCTTCAAAGAAAAACCAGAAAGTCCAGTTGCCTCTTGAGAAAGCACCTTTGGGATGATCTCTTTCTACCATTTCTTCACTTCCCCTTGGGCCACTTCCCTCTCTCCTTTCCTCTCAGTATATATTCCATGCAGCTGATGAAATGGCCTCGGATGGATAAAACCAACAATAAATGTGCTATTCTTTAAGGCCACAAGACTTTTGTTATTTTTAAACTGGTATGTAATGACTTCATTGTTAGGAAATTAATGTAAACTCTTGCCACATAAATTTAATTCCACAGGAAAAAAATTAAAAATTAGATTTCACAGGAATGAAATCAATACTGTTTATATTTATTAATTGTAAGTATTGTTATAATGGGCTGGGCAATGCTAAACACGCTGACCCAGCAGAAGAGATTTCTGGGTGAATGTGTACTGATCTTATATTTTTGATGTGTATGTCAGCTATAACTATATAATGTTCACCATTACACCAGATTGTGAAGTGATTGAATTTCAGTTGCATGACCCTCAAGCCGCAATGGTGGAAAGTGCTCAGATTGTAAAGTTACTTTTTTCAATGCTATCTTTCTTGTATGTAGTGCGTTTGGTATCAATATCAATGTATTTATGTATGTATTATTTCTGGAGAAAACCAAGCCAGTCATAGCAGGAGAAATGAATGCCTACTGTTTTCCCCTTCGCACATAAAGAAATGATATAATTATGGATATGGTAATCAGTTCTAAGTTGTACCCATGCAAGATCATCAAAGGTAACAAGATTGCAGAAATGTCAAAAGCAATACTACTTGTCTAATAGAACATTATAATTACTCACAGGAATAACATAACAGGTCACAACTTTACAGCACTCTCTGAACGGTTTAGGATCGAACTGGCTGTGGGCAGAATTTGTCTGAAATACTGTACTTTAACCACTGCGCCACCACGGCAATCCGGCTGGCCAATTTATAGAGTGGAATATAAAGGTCAGGGTCTTTCTGAATTGCAAAGATGCAAATGCTTTCATGCTTTTCGTCTGGTTCATGATTAAACCATGGTCCCTTTCACATTTGCAAACATATTTGATGGTTAGGGCCTCATGTGAAAGGAGTTATTCAAATTCATGACATTGTACGTTACCCAGAATCACCTAGGATAGAGAAATGGACGGCATGTAAATTTAATAAATAAAAGAAATCACAGACAGACCTACACTTCCTTTCCAAGCACATAAGGACCCTCCCTGATTCTAGCTCTAATTGAAAAAGGAACCATGGACAATGGAAAAGTGGGCTGAGAATGCAAGCATTGGGGGGTGGGGGGTGGCAGGCGAACAAAGGTGGTGCACAGCTTCTGGTGTTGCGGGGGGCACACAGCAGGTGAATGGAGGTGGCGTGTGGTGGTGGGAGCAGCCAAACTGCCTATTAGGCATCAGGACTGAGTTGCAATGGTGGGGGGCCTCTCAAGCCGTGCGCCACCATCATTTGCCTGCTGCGCCCCCCCCCATGCCCCAGCAACGCCAGAAGCCATGCACCACCACCATTTACCTGCCAGCCCCCCCCCCCAAAAAACACCAGAAGCTGCTCTGGCCTTGCTTCACCTCCCCCCTTTTGTTGGAGCTGACTGAGTTGCGGAGCCGAGCTGTCTTTGCAAAGCCCCTTAGAGGCGCCCCTCACTCCTTTCCTGGTCCCCAACACACTCTTACCTGTCTGCCCTCCCAGTGAATCCGGCAGCTGCTACTCCTGCCGCCACTCCCCCTCCCCTCTCATCCTGGTGACAGATCTGCAAGGCCCCAAGCAATGGGATGCTTTTGCACTTTAAAAAAAAATCCTGCATTGCATGCTGCCCCCCCCCACAGCCCCTGCGATCACCCGTTGCCAATCGCACGCTATCCACGCAGCACCATTGCTTTTGCCTGCCACCCGATTGGCTGGGGACTATTTGTCCCATGCAGCCAAAGCTCCAGGTCAAACGGTGTCTGGGCAAATGGGCAGGGACAAAGGGCCAGGGGCCCATTGGCCATGGAGAATGGCCAGGGGAGGGCCAGCAGAGGAGGAAAGCTGGCTGTAAATGGGCTGAGATGGGTGGCTGCGGGCGAAGGAGGTGCGGCCAAGGATCCATGCTTAAACATACCATTCCACCTGGAGCGCACTCACCCTATCAAGCCTAGTAGACAAGCAGATACTCTCACATAGAGTATACGTAACCTGGCCCTGTGACATATGGGGCTTTACAGGTGAAAACCAGTATCTTGAATCGCACCTGGAATGCAGTGGAAGTCAGTATAGCTCACACAGTAGTGGTGTTATTCAGGTGAATTGCGGGGCAGCCAAAACTTTTTCTGTCACTGCATTCTGAACCAGCTGAAGCTTCCAGATGTTCTTCAAGAGCAGTCCCATGTAAAGTGCATTACAGTAGTCTAAAGGGAGGTGACTAAGACATGAGTGACTGAGTAAGTAAGGCCTCCCAGTGCAGGAATGGGCACAATTGGGTGCAAATTTAGGACATATATGCTATGGACTGACACACTTACTGTAGAATGCCTGAAAGCTGTGACTAAACTATTTCATATAGGAGTATATTATTCCCAGGATGTAAGTCCCCCTCTATTCTAAGTACTTTCAGCATCCAAATGCATTTTCTTTTATGTTATGCTTCAGTTCCACATTTACTTGACAGATGTGCTACATGAGCAGAAAAAAGCCATCCGGTTGCTGTGTCTTCTATTCATTGCATGTATAAGGAGGACAGTATATCTGTCACAAACAGCTGCAACCGAGTTCAGTTAACACTGTGTGGAAATAGCTTTGCCCTTTCCAGGTTGGCTATTCACTAGATTAGAATAAAGTATATTACTATTTTATGTCATGCTCATTGCCTTTTGATCCAGCATGAGAGAACGGCAAGAACAGGATTATTAACGGGGGGCTTTTAGTTTACTTAATTCAGGAATACAAAACCTGTAGCCATCCAGATATTGATGAAATACAACTACCATTATATCTCACTACTGCTATACTCTGAGCTTCTGGGCATTTTAGTTCAGTAGCATCTGCAGGGCAGCAGCTTCCCTATCACCACCAGTGAATTTGCTGGTGTATCAATTTCCAGGATCTCCCTCTCTCCCTCTTGTGTTCTCTCAATTTTTCTGCCAAGGAACAAGAAATGTACCTATAATTTATTTCTAAAACCCAGTATATTGAATACATTAAATTGGAGCATATCCCATTCTTGTCCACTATGATACAGCTCTCCAGCCATTTCCTATTTATAGAACAAGAATCGCTGAGCTAAAGAAATGGAACTGGGCTAAGTCTCTTCAAAGACATTTATTTCTTTGGATAGTGTAAGTTGTTGGGAAGTTGAAAGGAGGTCAGGGATCAATAGATTTCTAGCAGGGCAAAAGCATTTTAAATTCTCATTGGTTTAAAATGGCGAAAGCAAACTTTTATTTTCCTCTTTTTCATCAGGAAGGTATAATGACAAAAGCTAAGAGGGGTAGAAGGAGTAAGAGTATATTTGGGTGTGAAGGTTTCTATGCATCCTTCATACAAACGTCTTCCTGGATTCAGAGATCCCTTGTTCCTGAATTCTATATAAGTTTCACTGCACTACTATCTTGCATCTGACTCAGTAGTGGGTTCTAAATCCCGTTGCTACCGGTTCGCTCGTGTGCACGTGCAGAAGCTTCTGCACATGTGCAGAAGCGTCCCGGGTGGGTGGGCGGAGCCTCCCGCCGCTGCCGCTACCAGTTCGCCGAACCGGGCCGAACCGGGAGCAACTGACCGCTGATCTGACTGGACCTTAGAATTCTTTCATGAGCAAAAAAATACAATCCTATCTCTCAAACTCTATTCGCTACTTCCACCTTGCTTCTTCACAACTGTTTGAATTGGCCATTCTTGAGCTCCCAATCCCCCTGCCCCTCCCTGTCTTAAGTTCTTCACTCTTTTGTATCATTGCAATTCTGCTCTTACAACCTCTTCTCGAAGGAAGGAGGCATCGAGCAGAAACAGTGCACGGTTCTCGTACTCAATACCCCCCAGGCAGCCTTAATCTGAAGCGCCTGTAAAACTGTTCAGTTTTACTTTCTCTGCACTTACTACAACTGAAGGTAGGTCACACCTCTTTTTCTCTCTCACACCCATTTCCTCACTCACCAAAAATACTTTATTCCAAGTGCGTTGACTTTCTGGTTTGAAGACTGGCATGTATCTTGCACGAAGCAGGAAGGCTAGAATGTGAGAAAATGATCCAGGAGGACATTTATTCACCTTGCTTGCGCTCTCTCTCAACTTGTATAGTAATTATTAGTCATTGCATCCATCCACACCAAAACAGAGAGAAAATGTGAAGATGTGGAGTTAGCAAGTGTGTTTCTGTGTAGAACTAGTTCATGGAAAGAAGCACATGTTGCCCAGAATGTGCTTTGTTCTGGTTGTAAATGCACTGGCTCAGCTCTGTGACAAATGGTCGCATGATTATCCTCTAGAGTCCATTAAGGCAACCTCATGAACAGTCAAGCCTTTGTACAATATTTAAGTTTAGTAAGGAGAGTAATCACTGTGGGTGGGAAATAAGGGAGTTTCTCCAAAAGGAAAGCTTTTTTTGGGGGGGTGGGGGGGGGAACAAAACACTTCTAATTATTACGTTTCTTGAATAAAATGTAGAACACTTTATACTCTCCTAAATACAAAACAAATGCTACACAATAGACAATATTATTGAACTACAGTAATTAAAAAAATAATTCTATCGTTCTCTTTGATCACTATCCCAAGAAATTATCCATTTCTGTGCCTTATTTGATCTTAAAACAGGATTTATTTATTTAGCTTACATTTACATAACTCAGCCTGCTTTTAAAACTATATGCAGATTATCTTTCCTTAATTCTTAGGGCATACCACAACTAAAGATACTTTAAATGTGTTAGTCTTTATTCATTTTTCAGAAAGAAATAGTTGATAATAATAGTAATGGTCATTATTATTCATTTTGGAGCCTGAATATAAAATCAACAGTGTATTCCAGGTTTAAAGCTAACATTCTGGATCTAACTTGCATTTATCAAGGATAATTGATTATGAAGTACCATACCAAAGGTTCAGCCATTACAGAGGCAATGACTGACTCTGATTGGCCATCCATATGATATAGACGGTGTTTTGTCCAGCTTCCCTTAACCTGTTTATTCCTTTATGAAAAGCATTCTGTCACTCTCCTCTCTTATACAAATTGTAAGAAAGTATTTTTCCTTTTTTCTCTTTGCTTTCATAACAATATCTTTACCAATATTTGATTGCGATGAGGAATTGCAATCAGTCCTCTTTGGTTTGGTTTCCTACCAACATGAAAATATTTGTCAAGGAAGCTCCCACACAAAGTGATGAGTGTATTTTCCAGGTAATAGTGTTGTTGCACAATGATTACAAATTGCCATAAACCTAGTGACAATTTTGTTCAGTCTTAAAGCAGTCTCCCTCCCCTAGAAACCATACTTATCTTTTTTAAAAAATGGAGGGCATAAATATTTTAGAGGATTAATCAGAGGTGGGTTCCTCCCGGTTCGGACTGGTTCTCCCAAACTGGTAGCGACCCGCTGGTGACATCACCGATCCGGTTCGGTCAGTGCCAGTCCGTGGGCGCCGCCATCTTTTTTTTGAATTTTTTTTGAATTTTTTTTGAATTTTTTTTCTTTCTTCTGCGCATGTGCAGAAGCTGAGTTTCCAGCACAGCACATGCACCACCATCTTGTTTTTGGTGTTTTTTAATTTTTTTTTATTTTTTTGGACTGCGCATGCGCGCACGAGAGGCATGTCCGCACCCACGAGGCATGGCCACGCGGCACCAGAGGAAGCAAACCGGCAGAGAGGTAAGTTAGAACCCACTCCTGGGATTAATAATTCACTTTTACAATGCTCATTGCAATTTTTTTTTAAAAAAAAGTTCTGTCAAAAATCTCCACTTTGCTGCCAAATTTTGACTATGTCATCTTGGAGGAAGCTGGGAAGCTGTCGGCAGTCTCTGGAGCATGGATGTCCTATTATCAACTTCAGAAATAGGATTTACAAGAAAGACAAACTCGAGCACACTCTATGAACTTAAAAAAAAAACTAAATAGGGCAAGGCAGCAATTTTTCAAGGGCTGAATTTTTAGATTGCAGAGAGAAGATTACTTTTTTTCATTTCCATATCCTTGAAAAGGTCCCTAAGGAAACCAGATGTGATATGCAAATTAAGTTGAGTTTAGAGAAGACAAAGGATAGGAACATTATTTATGAAGGTTTCCAATCAGGGGTGAAATCCAGCAGGTTCTGACAGGTTCTGGAGAACCGGTAGCAGAAATTTTGAGTAGTTTGGAGAATCAGCAAATACCACCTCTGGCTGGCCCCAGAGTGAGGTGGGAATGGAGATTTTGCAATATCCTTCCCCTGGAGTGGGGTGGGAATGGAGATTTTGCAGTATCCTTCCCCTGCCACGCCCACCAAGCCACACCACACCCACCAAGCCACGCCCACAGAACCGGTAGTAAAAAAAATTGGATTTCACCACTGTTTCCAATATATGTCTTTATTTATTGATAGGTCTATTTTTATGTTTTTATATTTATTTATACTATCTGTGCACTTATGTGTATCTATGAAGCACAGGCAGGATAATTCATATCTGTCACTGGGGTGCTTTGATGGCCAAGGTGTTCCTCTCTACCCAAGGCCAGTCAGGTAGAGGTGAGATTGAGGACAGTTGCAGTTTTTCATCACTTTCTTAGAGATGTTTCTTTAAAAAAAAAAAGCTTTCTATCTCACTATGAGAAATGTGAATTTACTTTCACCTGCTGAAAAGCTCATCTAATGCTCCCTCATCCCTGGCTGAGAGAGGGATTGAGAGAGTTTAGAATTTGCTGACTCTTTTAGCACACGACCTTCCTCGAGTCCTGCTGTATCTTCTTAATAAAATTCCCTGAAATGTTCAGCTTAACAAAAAATAAGTTTATATTTATTTATTCTAATGAAATACAGTATGTATCAGCCCATGCACACTGTGAAAATGATTTGGAAGAACTCCCCTGGACTTTGCATGAGGTGAAGCAGCCAGCTTCCCCCCGCTTTTTTTCCATTTCCCCCCCCCCAGCTTCTGAGCAAGCATGCATAGTCCTAATTTATAAACCTCATGCGCTGAGGTTAAATGCAAGTGGACGGGAAAAGGCATAAAATGACTAAATCCAATCTTCCTTGGCAAACACAGTCACATAGGCTAGAATCTGAGGAGAAAAGCAGGAAAAAAATAGCTTGAAAGTGATAATCTTCTAAACTAGATTTCCAACAACTCCTTCAAATCAACAATGGTTCTACATCCTACAATACAAACATTGAAAAATGGATTTGACTTTTTGGTTTAAGAGAAGTGGGAAAATACTGATAAGCTGTGTATGATTTCTGGAAAGTTATAAAATAGTCTCGTCCTAAAAAAGGAAGAAAGGAAAAAAAAAGACCAATTTATCTGACAGAGGAGTGGGGTTGAGGGGAAGGATTAACCACAAGTATGCATAAATAAGGACTTTGGTTCAAGTTCTGTAGGCAGGGACCAAACGGCACCATATACTGATCTCAAACGAACTACGGAAGGAAATGGTCTCAACTATTCTGCACATGACAACAGCAGTAGCACAAATCCGATTTACTCCCAAAACTCAAATAATGCAATTTACCAAAAAAGCTATGACAGAAAAGCCCAGAAAGAAAAGGCAGATGCAGATCTAAGAATTAGCCTGCCCATCGGGTCAAGGGTTCTTGTGGCCTCTGAGAAACCCAGGCAGGCCAAGACATTCATGCAATGGTTCACTGTTACAAAAGTGCGATTTTGTTCCACTTCACTCACATGCTCTGCTCATGCTCAGCTTAGCACCGAAAAAAGCAGGGCCCTGCAAACATACTGTACATCCTGCTCCTTCTCCTTTCCAGAATGAGAGTAAATGATCAGAGCGTGTAAGTATTGAAGTGAAATTTTCCTATTGTTGACCAGGCATTCTAGAGGGAATGCTTTCTGTTGGACACTATGCCAGAGAAGTGGTTTTGACCTGCAAGCAAATGAATTCCATTCATGAGCAACCCTGTTATGAACCAAGCTTCTCTGGCATTGCCATAGCAATGCCCAGCATCAAAGCCACATCCAGGGTGCTTGAAAAGTGCTAGGAGCTCCATTGCCTCTTTAAAAATGACTACATGCATCCAGTTGCTACAGTGCCTCCCACCATAGTTGTGGTTGGGTCCTTCTGTGAGAGAAAACACTATCTCACTCCCAACTCTGGTGGCCGGGAGCTTCTGTCTGTGTGGCAGCTCCAAAGCAAGCCTCATCCCACAGGGGAATGACCAGTCAATGGAAAATAGAGCACTGCCAAATACCCCTTTTTGTTTCACGTAAGGGAAAGGCAAAGGAGGAGTAAGGTTTCTGTGCATGGGAATGGGGGTGGGTGAGAGAAAGATTGGGGAAAATGGCAGTTAGCAGTTGTCTAGCACAAGGTATTAAAACTTCTCCAGGCTGTGGAACCTGCTAGTTTTTTAACCCTTGGAATCCCTGATGAACAGGCAAAGTTTTAGTGACCAAAAAAAAAAAAATAAAAAGAAAAAGTTTAAGAAAAAAAAAAAAAAAAAAAAAAAAGGCTGCATCTGAATGAACTTTCCCTTTTTGTCCTCAGTCTATTACAGAATTCTTTGAATTTGGAAAATCCTGCTTTAACATACCAGAGATTATTTTTTAAAAAATCTCTATTCTCCTAGAAGCTTTATTGCATGCAGAATACCTGCATTCCTACAGAGCTAAAGCTATACATGCATAGAGAATCAAATATTATTTCTTAAAAAGAAAGAACAAAACACCTCCCTGTCTTAGAAGGCAGACTGTGGTTTTTTGAGCATAACCTCAAATCTTGAGGGAAGCGATAAAGTACTGAGGAATGTTCATCTTCTCTTACTGTTATTGTAAGTAGCTCATTTCCATCAGAGTTGGCAATTACAGGAACTATAAAACTGAATTATCTTGTTTTCCTTTTCCTTCCACAACTCTTTTCCTTCTGTGTTGTTTCTTTTGAGATCTTTAAGCTTTCCTGAATGGTACTCATTCCAATGCTGGAATGCAAATGTCAGGTGTGCCTCCGTTCAAAATCCAGGAAAGAAAACCCCCAACTCCATGATGATAGAGAAGAGTACTTTTACTGAATGAGAACTGATAGCAACAAAATGAAAGCAAGATCTGAAGCAAAAGGCGCATAAATTTCATATAGAAATAATCCCAAATCCCTCCCCCCATAACCCTCCGGGCTATTCATCCAATCCCGGTGCCCCCCAGATGTCATGTAGGCACGATGTCAGGTGGAGCTTCCACAACTGGCCGTTGACCTTGAACAGGCTGTAAACATGTCCATCCAGCCTGGCCGTACGTGATGAGAACTTTCCTCCCTAAACCCCTAATCAGACACATGTAGAGACATCTCCAGCACAGCTTCCCCCCCTCCCAAATACCTAGCCTTCCCTCCTCCCCCCATTTCTATGGCAGCCGAAGCAAGCAGGCAGCGTGGAGGCTGACAGCATTCTTGTTTGGCAAGCTGCCAGACTCCAAGCTCCATCTGATTTTTATTTTATCAGATTTTAAAAATGAAAGGAAAAACCTAGGAAGCTGCCTAGGAGGGGGGAAAAACAGAAAACGGAAACAGCTTCTTGGGAAACTAGAGGGAGCAATGGGTTGATCCACCAAGTTGCCTTTTTGTCACTGGATGTTTTGTGGGGTTACTAGATCCAGCCTGCAAAATTCTGAAAGACCGTTGTATAGACGCAAAGACCATTGCTGCCCTTTAGTGGTCATTTGGAGTTTTTCAGACCATATTTAATGTTTAGGTGGGGTTGTGTGTCTGTTTCCGTGTCTGCGTGCATCTTCGAGTCAATTTTGACTCCTGGCAGTGTCAGCGTTACAAAGTAGACCAGGCAGAAAATGCGATCAGATGAGCTACTTTATCGTGAAAGTACTTGTCTCACTCCCCATCTCTTTTACAGCCCCCCCAAAGTAGGGACAGTCTCTTTTGAATTTCTTCCACCCACATTCCTGTGGTGGACTAAGCTGCCTTTTATCTGACCGTTCAGTTGGCTGTGTCTTCTTGCTCTGTCTACCAAGGTTATTCCCACATATCATTACTTGGATAACTCCAGTTTTCTTGGTAAAATTTTTTCAGAAGTGGGTTGCCCTTGCCTTCTCAGAGCTGAGAGAGGGATTGGCCCAAAGTTACCCAGCTGGCTTTGTGTCTAAAACAGGACTCGAACTCACCAACTCCCAGTTGCTAGCCTGCTGCCTTAACCACTACACCAAACTGGCTCTTTTGCAATATTTCGTTATAGAGCAAGTAATCATTTTGGATGAATGCCTAAATGCCTAAAATACATTTGCAAAATGTGAAATGTGTCCACTGGCTGAAATAGCTTTGGGATCCCTACTTAAGTTTAAACTGAAAACTTTGAGTTGAAAAATACAATATAAATCCTTGTAGAAAGGCAAGAAAGAATTAAAACTGTGTTGTACCTACAGCAGCAAAAAGAAAAACACTGAGCATTTCTGTCTTACTTGGCATTTTCTGCCACTCTGATCTGCACATATCTGGTGCTGTAAATAACAAACAAAAAGCTTGTTGATGATGCACAGAAATGCATGACCTGTGATGGCTGTATTGAGGAGTTTGTAGTGAATACACAACCCAAAGTGCAGCATTTTGCAAAAGGATTGTTAGCCCTGAGAAAACAGACTGTAAAAGTTGTGTTTTAGTATATGGTTTTTTTTTTTTACAAAGAGAAAAGCAGCCCTTTGCTTTAAGAAATAGAGGACATAGACACCAACAGTATCCTGATTAGTGTATCCATTTTGGCCTGACAGTTTGATGGCCTGAGCATTTCAAATATGCAGTCTCTGTTGCAGTGAGTAGATTGACTGAACAGCTAAAATTAGATTTATGGGTTTACACCTAGATTTAGCTATATATTGAGGCTACTCCAGAAAAACCATACCCCACGATGGCAATCATTTTATAACTAAATTCCTGCATGCACTATTTTGTGAGTGGGCCCATAACTTGGTTTATAATGTACCCATCATATGAATGCAAAGGATTTGTCTCTCCATGCCCTAGATCTGGCTATCCTATCTCCAAGCATTCCCTGGTTCCTCGCAGCCCTCCAAAACCTCCTTTCCTTTGCAAACCTAGGCAGTGATCTTATACTTTCATTAAAGATGCCCTTGAACTCTGTGGGAATTATTTCTGAATGAACTCACATAGAATTATGATACTGTACTTTCCCCTTGCCTTCTCCTTTCCTAAATTCCCAACTTCTCTCAGATGCTTGCTTTTTAGCTCATTTATTTTGTTCATCCACCCTATAAATTTAATCCCTCTAGCATCCTTCTCCTTCTCTTCCATAGCCCATCTTGAATTCAAGCCCTATAAATTTTAAGTGCCCTTTTGATTAGCAATGTCTATCCTTAATTCCTTTTGTTCCCTGCATTGTGTCCAACCATCCTTCCTTCACTTTAATTTTGCACCCCTTCTCTGCTTACATTCTATTTCCTTAGCTTGTCCAAAGCACCCCTGGGAATTCCACCAGTATTCAGCCTGTTCCTCTATAAGATTAATGTTTTTAGTGAAAAAGATGGTTCTCCTGTCCTTACAGTAATTGGACAGCTAATTTTTTATTCTCAGAAATTCTGAAGATCCATGCAAGTATTTCATTGAAGATGAATTAAAACCTATTTTACATGTGGTGGAAAGTTCAATACAAAGATTATAGCACAATGCTACAAGTATTTCCATACTTCATTAGGGATTCTCAAGCTTTGGAATAATATGACCCATCCATAATAAGAAATGAATTTGTGTGGTCACCATGAATATTTTTTTTCATTGGGATTGAGGTTGGACAAGAAATACACTTTTATTTATTTGCCAAATTTATCATACACATGCGCCCATCTGACCAATGGAACGCCACTTACTAAAAGATATGTAACTTAATCATACTGGATTTAACCTTTTATTCATCCTTTTCCATTTTGAAAGTTTAGACAATTAAAATAATGGAAAATATATGGAACTTCATTAATATGTATATTTTACAGACACTCCAGAGGCTACAAATGTATTATTACCTGCTACAGCTGAAGTCCAGCTGGTGGGAAACTATCTGCCAATCATAGCACTGTTGTGATTGGTGAAGGTGTTGAGAGATGGCTAGAGGCAAAGCTTTAACTATCTCTCAAAACTCATTCCAGTCTTTGTTCCCTGCTTTGTGCAAGCCATTGCAGACTTGCCCAGGAAAACTGAGATGTATGCCATTCTTGATCTGAGCTGAATTGTCAATAAACTCATTTTCACTATCGTTGCATTGGATGGTTTTCATTATCTACATATGGCACCCATTAGTGTGCATGTGTGTATACACACACACACACACATTCACATCATGTTATGCAAATGAAAAATATGTTATAGAAATATAATTCTGAATAAATTAAAATATTTGTTGGGATCCAATGAAACATCCCACTGAAGCTTAATTTTTTCAAGACAGCAATACTGATTATATGTTTTTTGATAAATGATATTTAGCCTACAGAAAAGGACTTATTTTTCTCCTAAAGAAAAAAAAAAGAACTTGCAGTTTTACTACGTAACCAATTAAAACAATTTCTCTACAATCTTAGTTTCTTTACAAATGTTGCTATGTTATCTATTTATCCACTGATGTTTTACATCATTTTGATCTATCAGTTGTTGTCACTGATCATGACTGTGAGAAATCATCTCGACTATCTATTTAAACTATGTTCATTAATTGCACTCAAGCAATTGTCACATCTAACTTGGTCTTAAGTCAATGTTCTTTAGTAATTTACAGTATTTTATAAACAACTAAATGTGCCTATGGACAAAAGACTGCATCCCAGTCCACTTTCTCTTAATAAATATATCATGTAACAGTTCTTAAGTTTTAATTAATGCTTTAGAATATACATAGTGTGACATGGGCATGTGAATCGATCGGAGATTCTCCATGCAATGCTTTCTAATCCCTTAGTTCTGAAATACCTCCCTGTTGTAAAATATTCAGAAAGAGTCTTGTCATTTGTATCCCTTTTATTCGATTAACTGTGAAAGCGAAGTCTTTCATTGTTCCACAATGGGCCTGCCTTATTATTCATCCCACATACTACTTCAATACAAGAAACACAGTGCAATTGTGGTCTGTTTCTTTCAGATACAGTAATTCCCAAGGTACTCTAGAGAGAACACATCAATTACATCAAACGAATTGAGTAAAAAAATCTGATGTGACAAATTTGATATGAAGTGCTTATTGATACCACACAGGAAATGTAGGATTGTTCCTTTCTTCATTTGTTGTCAAAAGCCATCAACAAATCCAGTGTCAAACCTCTAGTTCATGGTCAGTTCTTCAATACATTTTAAATTTGTTGGGGGGGGGGGTGATTAAGGCTTAAAATTACAGAAGGAAGCTTCTGGGATTGGAAAGCAATGGGGAATTTTAATCTCTTTCCCATCAGATTAAAAAAAACCAACCACCAGTCTTAAAATACTGTTGGAATTTGGTTTCAGGCTATTTTGCAGGAAAGTGGAAAACTATTGGGGGAACCCTTTTGCATCCCAAGGACTCCTGCTTTCATTATTATCCCCTATTTCTTTTTAAAAACAAAACAAAAATTATCGTGCTGCTAAAAATGAGCCATTTTGTCCTTTGAGCAATTTGAATTGGAGGAGTCCAAATGGGGCCAGCTGGCATTGCAACAGGTTGGATTTGGGCCCATTTGCTGTATAGAGGCAAAGGATGCTCTCTCTCTCTCTCTCTCTCCCTAGCCAGTGCCTTTGACTGGCATAGTGGTGGGGACTAAGGAGGCAGAATAGGGTCTATTCCTCCAAAGTGTAACTGTTTTTCCTACCATTTCTTCTTGCTGCTTCTTCTCCACCCCATACAACAATAATATATGGCTTCTTTCAGTTTGAAGGTTGCACCAGACATCCATTTTGCCTCCCTCCCTGACTAAAAAAAGAAAGAAAAGTTGAAATGGTGCAGTGGGGGTGGGGGAGAGTAGTCCTGGGAGGTTGGTGGGCTACATGCAATCTCTGGGTTCCTTATTTAGCAGAGAAGAGGGTAAATGTACAAGCAAGAGGCAGGCAGATTCTCCAAGTGGATCTGCTAAATGCAGTCCCTCTTTTGCACTGCCCAAATGGCTGTGATGAAATTCTAGGAATTCAGGGGGGGAAAAACCAAGCAGAAAGTGATGCCTGCTATTAATGAGAATGATTGCAGAGGAATGAGGAGGTTTGAATGTCATGAATAAACTCCTTCCCCAGGGATATTTTCTTTTCTTAAGAGCTATCATGAATGCAGGCAGAGCTATCTTTGGAAGAGCACCTCGTTTCACTTAAGCCGAATGAATCTGGAGCAAGCCATACTGCAAATGATAACAAATTCCACTCATTACACATGTCCTGATAGTCTTGAATCCGTGTGTTTTTATTTTCTTTAAAAGACATCCTTTCATTCTCCTAGCCTCTAACTTTTTACATTTTTCAAGTGGCATTTTTGATAGTTGATCAAAGCAGTGATCTCCTATCAAGTCTTTTGCCTTCCTCTTTAACATCTACAAGAAACCGGTGGGGGTTGTTCATCTGATGGCATGGGCTGTGATATCATCTGTATGCTGATGATACCCAGTTATACATCTCCAACCCTGGCCGGGCAGGTGCTGCTTTTGCAGTGCTACTGAGTACCTGAAGGCTGTAAGGGTCTGGATGGGGAGAAATCAACTTTGATTCTAACTGAGCTGGTATGCAATTTGGGGATCCTCCTAGACTTAATGGCTCCTGCTTGAGGAGCAAGGTGGCAGCCATGCCGGGTGGG
>QLTV01002419.1:2522871-2537653 GCA_003457575.1 Thermophis baileyi | reverse complement strand
GGGCTTTGTACAGATCTTATAAATTTTGTTCCTTTCTGGACCAGGAGGCCTTGTGCTCATTCATGCCCTGGTTACTCCCTGTTGGATTACTGCAACATGGTTTACAGGGGGCTATCCTTGAAGACTACCAGTTACAACTGGTCCAGAATATGGCAGCATGTGCAGTGATGGATGCCTTTAAGTTTAGCCATGTTACATCCCTGTTGCATGAGCTGCACTAGGTTGCACTTTTCTTCGAGTGCAATTCAAGGTGCTGGTTATTACCTTTAAAGCTATTACCTGCATGGCACCAGGTTATCTGTGGGACAGCCTCTCTCTATAGATGTCTGCCCAGGACACGGCGGGCACAACCCTAGTCCTCTGTTTTAAATGTTGCCCTCTGATTTACCCAGGAAGCCCCTGCCCTATGCTCCCTCTGAAGTTCAACAAGTCACCAGAATTTGGTATAAGATGGCAGCTACATAAATGTTACAAATCTTTACTTAATTATTTTAATCCACCTTTGTTATATATTGATAAATAACTCAAGGAGACGAACTCTAGTACTCATCCCTCCTCTTATTTTCTCCAGAATAAGCCCGTGAGGTGGACTGGACTGAGAGAGAATGACTGGTCCAGATACCTAGCCGATTTTCATGCTTAAGGCAAGACTATAACGTATTGTCTCTTGGTTTCTAGCCTTGTGCCTTAACCACTAGACCATAGAATAAATAAAATATTGTTTTGCTCTCTCAGTATTGAAAGGAACATTCTTGTAGTGAAGGTAGTTTTGACAAAAAAAAATCATTACTCCCTCTTGAAGTATTAGGGTTTCGTTAGGGATCTAGAAAGCATATTATCACAATTGCAATATATTTGCAATATATACATGTTAAGTTGGGTGAATGGAAGAGGCAGACAGAGTGACTTCAAAACAACAGCTCTTTATTAGTCAAGTGCTAACAATCCAGCAAAAGCCCTGTCTGACAGCCAGCCCTTTTATAGGGAGCTGTCAGACAGGCCAGCCAATCAGCAGGCAGTATTTTCCCTCCAGAATGGAGGACCTGACTGAAGCCTAGGTGCTTCAGTCTGAGAATGTAACAATACAATCACCTTCTTCCCACTTGCAATAGAATAGGAGGGTTATGATCTCAGGCTAGTAACACCACAAGGAAGAAATGTACATTATTTTTGGGAAGAAACTTCCAAAAATTGTACTTTCTCTTCCATTCTCTGGCTCCAGCACTCCAACTTTTCTTTCTCAGAATGCAAAAACTTGGAATACATATGTGTGTGTGTGTGTGTGTGTGTGTGTGTGTGTGTGCGCGTGTGCATGTCTATCTGCTTTCAAGTCAACGCTGACTCCTGGCAACTGCCTGAACAAGTCCCTACAGTTTTATTGGCAAGATTTCAGAAATGGTTTCCCTTGCCTGTTTCCTAGGACTGAGAGAGAGGGATTGGCCCAAGGTCACCCAGATGTCTTTGTGCCTGAAATAGAACTAGAACTCACAGTCTCTCAGTTTCTAGCCAGATCCTTTAACAACTACACCAAACTGGCTCTTATATCATTTACTGAAGTATTCTGGAAATCAAATTAAGTTCACCTTGATTTTATATGAATAATTTACTTCAAACTTACTTACATTGTTTGCCTAGGGAGAAAAATTTTCCCACTTGCAATAGAATCAGTTCCTTTGTAGAAGATCATCATCTTCATCAACATCATCAACATAATCATAGTAACCACAATGAATCGCACTACAATCATTCTTTAAGGAGTTCAAGGTGTTTCCCTCCTGTGTTTAGGCTAAGAGATGGTGACTAATGCAAGTCCTCCCCCATATTCTCCCGTGTTGAGCTAACAGCGGATTAGATATACTCCCAGCCACAGAACACAATGATTCTCACTATTTGGGTACACTCATATTACAGAACAGTCTTTCCCAATCATACTGCCTGGATGTTGGGGGTTGTAGGACAACACATTTGGAGACCATTGAGTTGAGGAAAGGCTGGAATGATGTCATCTAGTACTGTGGGCATTCAGCATTTCCTGTGGAACTGAAAGAGTTTCAATGTAGTACAATCAACATCCTCTGTAGTCTGTATGTTAGGTCATGATGGACAAACTGCTTTTCGGAAACTTGTCCATAAATACTGGATTGCTTGGATTAACCCTTGATAAACCTGAAACTCTTTCATTGAAAAAATAGCTAGTATTGCATCACATATGTATTCCTTTTGAAAAAGAGAAACTGCAGATTTTAAAAACTTTCTTCACATAGGCACTGCTATTATATGTGTTAAATACTACTGTTTTGACCACCACACCAGTTTAGTTTTGGTTATTGCTTTATATTCAAGAAATCAATCTTGCAACCAGGTTCAATCTCATCAATTACAAAGTAAAAAACATATGGTCTCTACTCTAATAATCCAGATCCATTGTTTTAGAGCAATGCAGAAAGGAAGATGGAATGAAACAACAACAACAAAAAAAAATCTGCAGAAAGTAAATGGTATTATTAGCTTTTTTTCAATGGCAGAATCTATATACTGCTAAAACTCTCATTCCCATAACTTTAACTGGGTGAAACGGTGCATCATAGAGGAATAATTTTTGAACCAATGTATCTCAAATGGATTAATTTACAGAATGTATCCAAAATCTGGGACGCATGACTCCCGTGGAAGTGAAATTTGGCAAATTTTATAAAAAAATTATGACATAAAAATGATCATAAAATTGTTTATGACATAATAAAAGTAAAGGTAAAGGTTCCCCTCGCACATATGTGCTAGTCGTTCCCAACTCTAGGGGGCGGTGCTCATCTCCGTTTCAAAGCCTAAGAGCCAGCACTGTCCAAAGACATCTCCATGGTCATGTGGCCAGCATGACTCAATGCCAAAGGTGCACGGAACGCTGTTACCTTCCCACCAAAGGTGGTCCCTATTTTTTCTACTTGCATTTTTTTACGTGCTTTTGAACTGCTAGGTTCAGCTGGGACAAGTAACGAGAGCTCACTCCGTTACACAGCACTAGGGATTCGAACCGCCGAACTGCTGACCTTTCTAATCGACAAGCTCAGCGTCTTAGCCACTGAGCCACCGCATCTCTCTATGACATAATACAAAATATCATAAAACATTTCTTGTGCTTATGTTCAACATGGTCTATTTACTGTCAACGTAGATACATCTCCGGGTGTATCCCAACTTTTCCAGTGAAGGCAGTACATTAGAAGCTCTGTCATTGTTGAAGGCATTGAGGAAATATCTTTGAAGGGATTTACCCAGTGGGTCACAGGTTGTCTAGTAGAAATTAAATTTTATTTAGTTGATGGCTTGGGGATCACCTATATGAAACAAGGGAGTTGAGGAACCATAAGCTAATGAATTATTCCAAAACAACACAGACACTGGCTGAGAAAATTTTTTTCTGTCTGACACTTGCTTTGACTTTATTAGACATCATAGCTCACATTTGCTTATAGGTGGCATCACAGAAAAAACATGTGATGCTGCTGTTGCTATGGCATCTAAAAGGTCTCTTACTTAAAGGGAATAGAAGCTCACAGTCTTTAAGTCACACTATTAAGCAACATGTCTCACATCTCTCTCTCTCTCTCTCTCTCTCTCTCTCTCTCTCTCTCTCTCTCTCTCTCTCTCTCTCTGTGCGTATGTGTGTGTGTGTGTATGTATTTGTGCATATATGTGAATATTTCAGATTTATATGATTTTTCATTTATATTATTTTCATGATTGTGATTTATATAATGTATAATATATACATTATATCATATATAAAAATCATATATATATGATTTTTGATTCTCTGAAAATACTAGATTATGCTGGTCAAAGTCCCAAAGACCAGCTTACTGATGAAAATATTAGAAACTTCCAGAACTGTCTAAGAATTTATAAACAATATAGAAAAAATAGTATTACAGACAACCATGAACCAATATCATAACCTGATTGTCTTAGTATGATGCCTTTCTCACTCGCACACTATGCTCCAAGTCTTCTTCCAAACTGATTTTCCTCACAAACCTCCCCCCTTTCCCCTTGACAGCTCATGCCCTGAGCCTAAGCATTTATGTAGTACATGGTTTTGAAATATCACTTTTTCTCTGGGGAATAGCAAAGAGAGAAATGCCACTTACATAAGCAGGAAAAATCAAGTCAGAAAATATCTGCTGGGATTGGGAAACCATCTAAGGAATTAAAAAATTGACCAAACTGGGATCTTTCTGAATTCAAGTTGTAAATTTCTTAAATAACAATGGGAAGAAAACCTGCCCGGTGCAACCAAATCTTTGTGTCAAAATTTGCATCATTTATTTATTCATCACATTTCTACCCTGCCTATCTCACCTAAGTGACTCTGGGCAGTTTAGAATAAAAAAAAGATATACCGGTAATATAAAGTCATAAATATAAAACCATCTGGTAAATAAGTGCAAGTTAAAAGCAGAACTTCAACTTTTAAGATCTTAAAAGTTAAAAGTTGAAAAGGTAGGGAGAACATCCTCAAGAAACCAACCATCCCACGATGGCATATGACTCCTTGACCCCCATGTTGATTAACACCCTTTCTGAAGGCCCAGAAACACGGGGACCCATCTCAAAGAGTGAGGGCAATGGTAGAGGAAAAATTCCTGCCTGAATTTGCAGTCAAAATTCTTTAATCAATGGAAACTGCAACGTACCCTCCCTGCCTGATGGGATGATGTAATTGGGATGAGATCAGGGGTGGGTTCGGACCGGTTCTCCTGAACTGGTAGCGACCTGCTGGTGATGTCACAATGATGTCACCGATCCGGTTCGGTCGGTGCCGGTCTGTGGGTGCTGCCATCTTTTTTTTGAATTTTTTTTTTATTATTATTATTTTTTTCCTTCTGAGCATGCGCAGAAGCCAAGTTCCGGCACTGTGCATGCGGTCGCCATCTTGTTTTTGGCTTTTCCCCCCTGGATTTTTTGTTACTGTGCATGCGTGCATGCGCAAAGCACGCGCGCGCTCACTAGGCGTGCCTACGCGGGGCAGGAGGGAGCGAACCGGCAGCGAGGTAAGTTGGAACCCACCCCTGGATGAGATAGTTCCTCAAGTAACCTGGTCCTATACCAAGAAGACCTTTAAAGATGATATCTAACATCTTGAATTGGACCCGGAAGCAAACTGGCATATAATGCCGCTTGCATGGCAAAGGTGTTATACAGTATGTGCAGCTGTTAGAGGTGCCCAAGACTGCTCACACCAATGCATTCTGCACCAGTTGCAACTTCTGGATTGTCTTCAAAGGTAGCCCCATGTAGATCTATTGGGCATGGGATTGCAACAGAAGCCCTGGTCTTTGCATGTTTCATGATCCTTTCCACACATACAAAAGAGGAAGGACTTTGGACACAATGCTGTGCTGATCCCCCAGACAGATATCCATGGACATGCCCCAATTTCTGTTTCTTCCAGGGGATTTGTGAATAGGATTGTGTTTTTTAAAGACTGATATAAAATCCACATGCATAAAAGAATAGTGTTTCTAATCTAAGCAGATAAAATATTGGACTGATCAAATCAGCAAGGTATCCAGAACTCTGAAAATGACAAGAAGTATGACATACCATTGTTCTTATAATGTGCAGGATTATCTGAGTATAAAAACATACCGTAGATGTTTCTGTAACACCTTCAATATAAATAAATACATTAGGGCGTTAACTTTGAGAAGAACTGGCTTTATCAAAAGTGGAAGGGTTTCTTATCTACTGTTCATGCTGTTACAACATCTGTTTGATTCATAGATAACCAGTCACAGTGAACAGCTGAATGTGTCTTGCTTATTTAATCTTCTGAACCCTGCCCCCATTTTAAAGAATTTTAAGGCTGGAAAAATGTCATCCTGAGATCTTGAAGAAGGAAAGGCAGTTGATCTGAAAGTGCATATGTATTTTAACTAGAGAAGTGAGTTGATCCAGAGCACAAAATGTGATATTACTCTATTGATTAAGTATACTTATCATCCACTCAGTAAACAAAGTTCTCTACATGAAATATAAAACTAAAATAATTTTAAAATGACAAAGCAATACAAACAATAGCAAGTCATTAAAAAGCAGCACAGAAATGATATAAAACAATATATGTACTATTCTAGTATATGATGGACATGTTAGAGATTTAAATTCAGTAGGAGTTCTTTTTAGTTCTTTCTCAGGTTGTACTGTACTATACTATACTATACTATACTATACTATACTATACTATACTATACTATACTATACTATACTATACTATACTATACTATACTATACTATACTATACTACACTACACTACACTACACTACACTACACTACACTATACTATACTATACTATACTATACTCAGAGATGGGTTCCTCCCGGGGCGCTGAAGAAAGAAACTCAAGGCTTCATTTTGGCTGCTCAAGAACAAGCCTTGCAGACTAATTCCATGAAAACAAAAATCCAACATGTCAGTAACAAATGTCACTTATGTAATGAGAAAGATGAAACAGTGGAACCAGAGGTGAGTTCCTCCCGGTTTGCACTAGTTCTATAGAACCAGTAGCAAACCGCTGGTGATGTCACAGAGCCGGTTCTGTCGGTGCTGGTCTGTGGACGCCACCATCTTTTTTTTGGGAATTTTTTTTTTTGAAAATTTTTTTGGGGAATTTTTTGCTATTTTTTTTCTTCTGTGCATGCGCAGAAGCCAAGTCCCCGGCACCGCCATCTTGTTTTTGGCTTTTTTTGGGGGGGAATTTTTTTGCGAATTTTCATCACTGCGCATGCGCGGGTGCGCAGCATGAAGCGTGTACAGCCACGTGGCACGCAATGCATGTACAGCCATGTGGTGCGCAATGCACACGCAGCCACGTGGCACGGGAGGAAGCGAACCGGCGGCGAGGTAAGTTAGAACCCACCCTGAATATACTATACATTATACTCCTAAGCAAAGGGCTGAAAGAATGCTAACATCCCTTTTTTTGTTGAAATAGCTGACTTGGATGCAAGACTGGGCTCAGCTCAGCTATTACTGAACGCTAATAAACATTAGTTGTATTGAAAGTAAAATGTCGTTTTATTAAATACATGTGAAAAGAAAAGCCTTATTTCTGTGTGACTCAGACAGACAAAGACAGGCAGATAGATGGCAAAAGCTTCCTTGTATCTTAAACATACTCCTTTAAATAATAACAAGCCAGTTGGGAAACATTAATATTATATTAGCATTACGTAGCATAATTATGAAAAATGCACATTAAGAACAAGTCAGTGGAGAAGACCCTTCCCTTCATTTATCTCCTATCTCCCATAGGACTTTAGTGATCCGATAGACTTATAGCTACAAACAAATGAGGTAATCTTTAATAAGGTGCCTCAAATCAGATAAATACAGAGCTGTGCTCGCTACAACCTACACCCTACCCTCATAACAGCAGTTTCTAGCAGAAACTCCATTTGTTCTCAGGAGAGTCTCCTTTGCTTTTACTGTTAGACAGGAACACTGACATTTCCAGGACAGCCACAAAATTTATTCCAGCTGCCATTGCTGTATGCAAGGAAATACTAAAATTTTAGGACTTCACCAATAGACATTTTTTCTACATATAAATGTAGCTATTTTTATAGGTTTATTTTATTTGTTAATCCAATTTATATTGCCACCTAACTATCTGAGAAACGTTGGGAGAGAACAAACAAAAATAAAGAATTACAATAAAACAAAAACCAACTAAAACGGTATCAAGGCTTAGTTAAAAACATAAACATCTATGTTGGAGCTCCCAAACTCCCACTAAAGACACTTTCAATATAGTCTGCATATAGCACTGCAGAGAGTAAGGCATTTTATTTTACTAATCAGATGTTCTTCTATATGCAGGAAGCTGCTTAGTCACTGTATATTTTACTGATTTAAGCAAGTAATTTTTTTCTGTATAGATTTTAATAGGTTGCAATCAAAGAAACATCTATTTGCTCTTCATTAGCTCTTACTTTAATGCTTGCTTTGGCAAGATCAAACCCTAAAGCCCAAGAATGATGCTGCTGAAAAGCCATAGAGCTTAATATGTGAATGGCAGCCCCTTGGAAACTAGCAGGAACCAGTCAGTACTAAAAGACCGCAATTGAAAGTGACTGGATCTAACTTTAACTAAAAATTCAACATGGCAGCCCATGTCTAATTTGGAATTAGAATATTTTTTTAGAATATAATCTAAAAATACGTATTTGAGAGCATTTCTAGCATGTGGTGAGGACTTCTGAATTCCCCAGCAATGACAGGGTTCCCAAAAGACATTGGGTTTCTCTTCTCCCAACTCAGAGGTGTGAGCAGAGAAGATTTCGATATGTCCATCCTCAAACATCTGAGACAGCAAAGCAGGATTTAATCTTGTATTCCACATCAATTATGGACAGGATTCACCCTGTTTATTTACTGAATGTGAAAGCCTTCCAGTCTTAAGTTTGTTGTTGTTTTCCTTTAAAATGACTACACTCTTGGTTTTCCAAGCAACACAGAGACAAAGTGTGTCAGAGGTTGGAAAAGCATGGGAAACATGCCTAGTGGGAGACAAAGTGAAAAGCATCTTCCCATTCTTCCAATGTACTAAGCATAGGAATAGAGCTCTCCAATTTATTTATATATAATAATTTCTTTAGTATTATGAAATACATTAGACCAAGTTAGGCTCTGTAGAATAACTGAGCAAGGACTTGATCTTCAAAAACCCTTCAGGAGTATACGGTGTTCTTCTAATTAAAAACAAACAAACACCACAATATTGAGGCAAGACTCGGCTGGCTGTTTTGGGACATGTAATTACTACTATGTTTATTTCAGGTCTCTTTGCAACAATACTATTGTTTTCTGACAATTAATCTCTGTCTTATTATCAATGTTTTACTCCTGAAAACAACTTCTTCTTAAAACAAATGACAATTTCATCTGCAGAAAATAATATTTCTAGATGTTTAACAGCTATGTTAGTAAACTGGAAATCTTGTCCCATTTATTGCTCCGCTAATGAAGGCTGTCCATCATAAAAAAGACAGGCATGATGTTACCTTTCCCTCAACAGGGCCAGAAATCTACCAGTCCTTCATGTGGATTGATCCATGGTAGTAAGGTGTGTGTGTGTGTGTGTGTGTGTGTGTGTGTGTGTGTGTGTGTGTGTGTGTGTGTGTGTAATATATGACCTTATACTCTACATGATACAGGTATTCCTCGACTTACAACAGTTCATTTAGTCATCGTTCATACAACGGCATTGAAAAAAGTGACATGACCATTTTTCACACTTACAACCATAGCAGCATCCCCATGGTCACATGATAAAAATTCAGTCACTTGGCAACTGAATGTCATGCGATCCCCTTTTGCAACCTTCTGACAAGCGAAGTCAATGGGGAAGCCAGATTCACTTATCAACCGTGTTACTAGCTTAACAACTGCAGTTATTCACTTAACAACTGTGGCAAGAAAGATTGTAAAATGGGGCAAAACTCACTTAACAAATTTCTCACTTAGCAACAGAAATTTAGGGTTCAATTGCAGTCATAAGTCAAGGACTACGTGTACTGGAGATCAGGTTTCTAAATGTTCCAATTAGAATGAATTAAGTCAGTCAGTCTACAGCGTCCTTTAGTAAAAGAACTGAGTGATGGACTCATATGCTCCTTTCTTCCAATTGCAAATGTTTTCCCTGTGCAACATTAACCATTGTGGCTATGATCTCTGACTCAGCAAACATTGCTTGTCTTGCAGTAGTCAGTGGGCTTCTGATTCTGGACTGCAAAGTAAAACACTAGCCATTATTTCTTAATTTGGATTCCATAGCAAATTAAAGGGGATAGCCATAGATAAGAATAGATTCAAGAAAGTGGCTGGTCCAAGATTCTCTATGGATAATAATTTATATTGGGCAAGGATTTGTATGAATATATGCCTGTCCCTTGTTATATTGTATTTGTACTCTTCAGCTTTGAAATCTCTCTTAAAAACAAAGGAAGGTGTTCTAGCAATTTTGCTGAATTTTAATTCCTTGCTTGGAATGCTTGCATTAATATGGCATAATCAGACAAGGAGTTGAGGACTGTTATAATATCTCTTGCAGTTACAATCACAACGTACCGGGTTGTTTCAAGCAGCTGCTTGGATTCTGCAGATCCCTTTTACCTTCTGGGGAAGAAAAGTACTTCCTCCCTAAGCTATTACATAAAACTATTTCCAACATGAAGGTTGAAGGAAACTGCCAGCAAATAAAGATAGGATTCTAAAGAGATAGTCTTTGGATGAATCATGCAGCATATCATATCAGAATGATTCCAGTCTTTGGGGTCTGGTAATCATCCAGATGTCAAGCAATTCCCATGTGATTCTTGTCTCTTTTTCATTGAGTCAGAAACACTGTAACCGTTTTGCAAGCTGAATTTCCATATGCTTTGCTTTTAGAGTTACTAGTTTCTATTTGCCTTGTGTGTTTGAAACTATGTGCATATATTTGGAACTTGGCACTTACTCTGAGTCTATGGAATTGCCAAAAAGCACTTGAAAGCCTATAGAATGAAATTTGTGCACCAGGTTTATGTAGGCACTCCAAGCCAGTGAATAGCATTCTCATGACACAGTTTTGTTAACAGGCTACAAACAGTAGCTTTAGGAACCCTGTTCACTCCAGGAATATATTTATAAAACTTGTTGCTGTGATGTCCCCATGAACCAGCAAAGCATCTGTTAGCATCTCAGTGCTGGAACACAGATCTTGTTTTCTTGGTCATGGGCAAAAATTCCACTCATTCTTCCTTTGCTCATTTGGACGCCATATGCCGAAAGTTAATTTCCATTATGAAGTAGGAAGTGGTTTGAGTCAAAAATGTTTTCATGTGTTGACTCTAAAGGCTCCAGTAGCTTGAATGATGGTGGCCTGCACTCTATAAGACTAGGACAGTTAGAGAAATGTGGGGCTCTAAGAGGGGCTTCCTAAATTAGTCTAATGTAATGTATTTTTCAAATTTATACTTAATCAGTTCAATCCAGTTTGGAAATCTGTGTCAAAAACAGGCTTCTGTTTAAAGATCTCCTCATAGGATTATGGCACCTAACCTGCAGGATATTCCAGGGATAACCGAAGATACCCCTTTCTATCAAGGAGATGGCATAATAGTGTCTGTATCTTTTAGCATGTTAAAATGCTTCTTTCTTGTTATACAGGTAGTCCTCGACTTATGACCACAATTGAGCCCAAAATTTCTGTTGCTAAGTGAGGCATTTGTTGTGAGTTTTTCCCCATTTTATGACCTTGCTTGCCACAGTTGTTAAGTGAATAACTGCAGTTGTTCAGTTAGTAATACAGTTGTTAAGTGAATCTGCCCCCCTCCCCCATTGACTTTGCTTGTCAAAAAGTTATCACATAACCCCAGGATACTGCAACTGTCATAAATACAGGTATGAGTCAGTTGCCAAGCATCTGAATTTTGATCATGTGACCATAAGTATGCTACAACGGTTGTAAATGTGAAAAATGGTCATAAATCACATTTTTCAGTGCAGTTGGTAACTTTGAATGGTCACTAAATGAACTGTTGTACGTCGAGGGCTACCTATACTCAGAATGGCAGCTTTACTTTTTTCTTTCCCCAAATTAACATTAGCTGGATAATTTTATAAAAGTTAATTATTGTCTTTATCTTTCTATCAGAAAATTGGTACCTGTTCCCTTCTAGTTACATGGTATTGATATACAGTATTGCTGCAGATATATTACCCAGGTATGCAAATACTATAAATTCCAAACTGGAAGGTACGGTCTAGGTCTTTTGTGTTTTCTCTATTTATCAGCAGACTCAGTGTCAGAATGAATGAAATAGTTGGAAAATAAGCATAGCAAGGAATTTAGTGAGTTGGGAAAAACAAATCAGAGTAACCTGCTTCTGTTTGTGTCCTTTTCATGAATCACCCCCCCCTTTTTTTGGGTTGAATATTGTAAGAAGCTTTGAAAGGTTAGTTTCTCCTTTCTTCTCTTTCCAATGGAAATATTGGTGAATATTTCCTTCATGAGTACAGGAAGTATGTTCCTGTATTTGTTTTTCTCCAAAGCACGCAAAATATTTGCAAATACTGATCAATAAAAGACTCCTATAATAAACATTCATGGCTTAAAACTTGACTTAAGTGGCCTGATGATAAAATATAAATGTTTAATGTATATTCCAATATTTAAAAGCCTATATTTGACTGATAGAGCATTAATAATGGATAATCACTTTTTCAACTAACTTCCTAATGTTGTTCTATGGTACAGTACAAGAAATAAATTAAGCTTGACCCTGAAAAATTCATGCTTATGTGGACAGGGTCACCCTGCAATCTGCATTTCCTCTGAAAGATTTCTATTTTATCACAATTACAAGAGAACACACCTGAAACAAAGACCTTTTCCTGATTTCAAGCAGTAAGGAAAAAAAAAATCAACAATAACAAATTACAAATAGTTCTGGAGTTAAATTCTGCCGTCTAAAAGGCTGTGACACAAGCCCCTTCAATAATGTGAAACAGACATATTTGTCACCATATTTGGCAATGGAACATCTCAGATTTAGCATATGGCTCTTTCCCCAGTCAGGATATTCATCTAATGGGACAATTAAAATGAGTCAGACCTCTGGAAAATCATTTCTTCATTCAATTTCCAAGTGACAGAGGGACTTTAATTCCAGAATGAACAATGTTTTGCCACTGGATGGGAAAAAAATGAAAACGACAATTAAACAGTCTACCTACATTGGCTAAATATTGCAAGTGGCATAAATCTCAGCTCACTGCCCCCCATCAGTATAGTACCCTCACATAGGAAGAATCCAGCTCAAGCCATACATCATGTGGCTGTATTGCTATGCTTTCAGCTACTAAGGGGAAACCAAAGAAAAAGACATTTTATAAACAAAGAGAGAAAACGCTTAACACATTGTTGACCTTTGTCTCTCCTCCAGCCATTCAGACAGGTCTAGGACTGTTAGATATAAATTGAGATGATTCCCTAATCCGGGATGATTTGGTGGGCAATATTCTTGGGGCCAATGATTATCACTCAAGGCTGGCCAGGAACCAAGGCTCCAAAATAGATCTTTTTCTTTTGTGTTGCAGAGGCTAAGGAGTTTGGAACCTGCTTTGTGTAGATTGCAGTGGTGGAAGCCAAGAAAATCCCTGTGTTTGTCATATATCTCCAAATATTCAAAATAAGAATGTGAAGTTTGATACAAATGTCACAAAAGGAAATGCAAGTTTACGCTATAACAATAGAAGAAGCTTCCAAATCACAGTAAGATGTCTTTCATCAGATGCCAGAAGTTAGTATTTGTTTTCTGGCCTGCCCTGTCCACTTCTTTGATTGCTCAGCCAAAGAATTTAGTTTTATGTGATGGAGCTTCATCCCTTTTTTTGAGAAGGGGTAGGAGTCCTCTCCATCTGCCCAGAGATTAGTAGTGAAATGAGATGTTGATCAGGAAAGAGAAGAAAGAGGAAGCAATATTTTACACAAGTTAAGAAGCCAGAAATAATAGAAATAGAAGTTAGTGGGAAATAAGGATTTTTAGTAGGAACATTTGTGACTACATTAAGTTTTATAAATACATTGATGCTGCTTAATGAAAATCTCAAGCCAATTTATCAAGAACAAGAATAGGTAACTTGTGAGGTGCTTCCCTTTCTATCTTTTCTGCGTAAAGAGGTGGCTGGGATCACCAGGGACTGGTGGCTATAGTTTGTGGTGGCGCAATGATTAGAATGCAGCATTGCAGGCTAATTCTGCCGATTGCCAACAGTTCAATCCTGACCGGGTCAAGGTTGACTCAGCCTTCCATCCTTCTGAGGTTGGTAAAATGAGAACCTAAATTGTTGGGGACAATATGCTGACTCTGTAAACCGCTTAGAGAGTGCTGTAAAACACTATGAAGTGGTGGTATATACTGTAAGTCTAAGTGCTATTGCTATTGTTGCCCGATCCACTGAGCCTCATTTAGTTGGTATCATGCTGCAAATGTTCTGGAGATGTACAGGAGGTCATGGCTCTTCTCTCTGTGTTGCAGGTGGCACATGAGGAGCACTGCAGTGGTCTTGGACAGTTTATCTACAGATATTGAAGGTACTGCTCCTATCTCCAGATATTGACGGTACAGCTGTTTAGGAGTTTCTGAATGCTGGTGTTTTGAGTTGCAGTGGCTTTTATAATTACATATTATTATAAAAGATATAACTATAAAATAGATACATTAAATATTCAGACCTATGACTAGACTAAATGCCGGTCATTGGGCTGAATGAGTGTAGGCTGCAATAGTTTTTATGATTAGAGTTATAGTAATTCTCTTGAAAGAAGGAAAGCTAGTCTACAAGAATTCATATTGCTAGGGAATACTGTTATGTCACTTCTGTGGGATTTAAACTTATTATTATTATTATTATTATTATTATTATTATTATTATTATCCCTCTGCCAAAACAGCGAATGAATCTGGTGGTGGTGACGTACCCATTTCAGAGCTGATTTGTGGGTTCTGGAAAATGATGTTCCGTGGGTTAACGGCATCCTTTCGAGACATTTGCTTATTTAAATTATAAACCTAGAAATCTTACAGGCAGTAATTTTTTTTTATTTTTTTTATTTTTAGAAACCTTACAGGCAAGTCCTTGACGTTACGACCACAACGGAGCCCCCAAAATTTATGTTGCTAAGCGAGACATGGGTGGAAACCTCGGGGCAAGAGGCGTTTTTCTGGCGTTGG
>QLTV01002419.1:2505909-2519372 GCA_003457575.1 Thermophis baileyi | reverse complement strand
ATAAATAAATAAATAAATAAATAAATAAATAAATAAATAATGTATATAAAAATGGATGGAGCATAAACCCAAAATGTACTAAAAATTCAGGTTTGTGACTGCTGTCAGCTGATCTTTCTGAATGGAAAATACACCATTCTTTCTCAGGGCTCCATTATTTTGGTTACATCCACTCATTATTTTCCAATGACAGAATCTGGGAGAATCAGAATCCATATAGTTAGGGAACATCTCTGAAGCAGCAATGCTAGGAGCTGGAAGTCATTAAAAGAAAAACACCATGTGGCGAAAGTAAGTGCTATTTCATGTTACGTGTTATGTTAGTTATGACTGCAAATTTTAAATAGGATAGAGCAGCAAACGAGTCAATAAAGGTGGTGAGAAATATGCCCTGAAAAGGCTCTCACTGAATTTTATTGAATGGGTAGTAGCTCCATCTCTCCAAACAAGTGGTGAAACAGGAATAATAAACAAATCATAGCATCCCTAGCAGGCAAACTTAAAGTAAGAAGTAACAATACGTTTTACATTTCCTATATGGAGTTAGCTTCTTGGAGACACATTGATAAATTGCACAATTCCTCCGGAGGGAGAAGAGATGTACAGTGTAGGGAAGATGTATTATGTCTGGCATGGAAGACAAGGAGAGGCAATGGGAACCATCTCACTTTCATATGAGCGGCTAATTAAATAGCAGGTGAATATCTGAGAGAAATTCATTCGTTTATTCATTTCTTAGCTTTATGTTTCACTCTTATATTTCACAGATTTGCTAGTGTATCTCTGCTGTCAAACATTCACAGATTGGTTAATACATAAAAAAGTCTGAGACCACCAAATTTAGGGATATTCATTACATTGATTTTATATCTATTTATGAATTGGAAATGATTTCAAAATTAGATCTATACAACTAAGCCATGAAAGATGTGGCCCAATATGTATGCAGCCTAACCAGTTACTACTTATAGTGCCTGTGAATTCTGGAATTTGTAGTCCTAATTTAGCTGGGAAGCACTAGGTTGGTATGGTTGGCATTCAGCATCAGACCACAATCCAAGCTGTATACAATAAAAGAGTCTTTTTCACTCTGTTTTTATTCTAATATGGCCTTAACAGTTCACTGCTGGTGCTAAGTCTGTAAACGGTATCCAGCGCCAGTGTTTGCTGAAGGTATGAGAAAGCAGAAAAGGGTTGTCATAGCAACTGAACAAATTCTAGAACAATACACTGTGATAGCTAAAACGTCTAATCAACACCAAGAAGAAGAAAAAAATATTCACTTGTATATTTGTCATGGGAACTTATCATTTCTCATGTCAGAGTTTGAAAAAAGGAAACAGAACACCAGTCAATTGAATCACACAAGTATTGGTTTTTTAAAAAGGAATTTTGAATCACAAAGCAATATTTAAACCCAATGTTGAAGCCACTTTGGGTATGTGAGGAAATGAATGTGGTAACATCTGTGAATTCCACTGGCTTTCTCACAAGAATAAAGCCACATGTCCTTTCGTGACAGAGAGAACATGTTTCTTTGCACAAAAGCTATAACGTGAACCTGCTTTTCCTTTCTGCCCCGTGGCTCCTTGTGGAATTCCAAATCTAGATAATATTTGTCATGTGCAATATACTGTATATTATTTTAATTTCCGTGACAACTTGCTGGAAAAAGTTGGTGGGCTGCAAGATTATGAATGGCAAGGGAGAATGATGACATCACTCTTTTAACAAACCCCTCCCCACTTCTCTTGACAGAAGAAAAGGGATATGTGGCCAGAGAGAAAGAGAGATTCAGATGCAATAGAGAATACTGATAATATGAAAGCTAAGCAGCGCGTTCTTTAAATAACGATGAGAATTGTTTCTATGAAGCTTAGAGAAGGACCAGACAATGCAATACACAAATAATAAGTGTATTCGTTCTTATCCACTGCCCTGCAGGTACGTTCCTCCTGGCTCTGCCTGTTATACCATGGATCATATTGTTAGAGAAGGTGGATAAGAAAGATTCTTAAATGAATAATAAATCACTCTGGCTGACCTGGCTGCCTAAAATATCAGGCTGAGATCTTTTTTTCTTCTTCTTCTTTTTTTTTAATGTGTCAAACTTTGAGCTATTCTTGACTCCCGGGGATTGCCTGCACAAGTCTCTGCTGTTTTCTTGACAAAATTTTGACTTGCCCTTGCCTTTTTCTTCCTAGGATTGAGAGAGAGTAACTAGCCCAAAGTCACCCATCCAGTTTTCATTCTTAGGGTGGGACTAGAACTCACAGTTTCACAGTTTCGAACCTGAAGCTTTAACCAATGCACCAAACTGGTCCTTTTAATTGGAGATGTCAGGTTAGCACTGTAAAATAAAAGCCAACGGCTAAAAGAGCAATGGCGGGAAAGGATGAGAATCTTAACTCCTCATCAAGCTCTGTGCATCATCTTTAGGTTACAGCTTTTATGGCCTCCAAAAGCCTTAGGTCCACTCCTGCAGACTCCCAAAGGTTGCTCACATACTGCAATTTTTAATGTGGCAAAAAGAGAAAATAATTAGATACGTTGTATTTAATTTTAATCAATTTTAGATGTAAATAAATGAAAATGCCCTCACTTTTTGCTTGGCTCCCTACATGATTGTCTGAAGGCTAAGTGTGGTCTTTGTCCCCATCCCCCTAAAGTTGCAAACCTCTGGTTTAAATTGTAAAGTGAAGGAAGGGACCACCTGGTTTTAATTATTCTGCAGTTCTGAAGTCTTAACTGTATTGAATGAGAAGCCAGCAAATTTTGAGTGAGTATCTTAGTTAAGCAATTCTGAGGAAAGCTGTTTCAAAGGGCATCAGGAATTTTGGGAGCTATTGTGAGCACAGAATTATCTTAAGTTGTATATTTGCATGTATATTATTTTTGTTACATCCTGTTTGCCTAGTTTACTGAAGCAAGTATTAGCAGTTAGGAGTGCCTTAAAAGTCTGACTGTCTTAGTAAAGATACTTATTTCTTTTAAAACAATTTTTATTGCAAATTTTTTGTCCCCCCCCCCCAACATACATATTTTATGAACAAAGTGTTGTCCGGATCATTCTTGTGTATCCTTTCATATACATAGTCCATTTTACATCATATCTCTGTTTCCAATTTCAGCCATAATATTCCCTTTCCATACTTCTTTATCTTAACTTATTTTCTTCTTAATACATAAACAATATTACTAATCGCCCTAAATTCCTAATCTCTTACAATGACATCAATTAATTATCTTATTTCTCCATTGCTAAATATATTTCTCAAATTTCCCATCCCATTTTTTAACATTTCAACTCCATCTCTTAATTTAAATTATCTTCAAAATTAAACATTAAACCAAATTGCCATTTCACATTCCATCTGCTGTTCTATTTTACTATAAACGATATACATCATCATATTCAAATCTTGTATAAAAACCCTTTAACTTGATTGACTATCCACAATTAATAATATTAATACAATTCCCTTAAATCTACTAATATAAACCTTATATTCCTTCCTCCTTTCCATTAACTTTCCCCTCTTTAACCATTTTCTTTTGGTCCCTCAAAAATTCCACTTCTTGTTGATTTTCTCCTTTTATCCTATTCTCTTAACTTCTTCTTCTTCTTCTTCTTTTTTATTTTTATGTGTATTATATCTTTTCTTCTTAATCCCTTTTCTCACTTTTGAATATATTATTTGAGTAGTTCTCCCCAAAATTTTTCCTAGTCTCTTCCCACTATTTCCCTCTTTGCCCTTTGATTGATTCTTTTTTGAGGGTCGTTCCCCCCGTCTACTCTTTTTGTGCCACTGTGAAATCTTCTAACTGCTTTTTAATTTCAGTTTTTTTCTTCAGTGTTATTTTCTTGCTCTTCATTTATGCTCTCTTTTACCACCTTCTCTCCTATTTCATGCTCTGTATATTCCAGCAAAATTTCTGACTTTTTATCACCTTTTAGAGTTTCACGCACATTTTTTTACATCTCAAATAATTCCTCATACATCCAAAGCTCCATATTGCCAATTTAACAGATTTTTAAATTTTTTATATTATATCACATTTAATTAAAACTTAAAGTCCATATCGTCTCTTTTTATTTTCAACTTCTAATGTCCAATTCAAATATTAGTCCAATCACTCCAAATCTAACATTTATTATCTTCCACAGTCATAAACCTCCATGCTGCCAATTTAACAATTTTTTTAAAAAATCTTTAAATTATATCACAATTAATTAAAATTTAAAATCCATACAATCTCCCCCCCCCGAGTCTAATGTCCAGTTCAAATATTAATCCAATCCAGTCCAATTCCAGAATTTATTGCCTTCCACAGCCATAGAAGAACAAAACCAAACAGTATAGGCAAAACAAACACTCCTTAAAAGTTCTCAGAGTTTTTAAGTTATCTTCCTGTCGTCAAGGTCAGGTTTCACAGCTGCACTTTCTCTCCCAGTTTCCACAAAGTGTTGCAGTACTTTCTTCTCTCCAGCAGATGGCTCTCTCCAGTCCACAATACACTCAAACCAGCTGGTTGTCAAAGCTGTCAAAAAACTTTAAATCCACCAAAACAACAACAGCAACAACAACTTCCTCCCGGATTTCTTCCTTTTATTATTTTATGTTTCTCCAATTGAAATTCTAAAAAGAATAATCTTCTTGGGCTTTGGTGGTTTAGCCTCCGCTTTTTTTCTTTTTCCTCTATGCAGTTCCCAAATGCCAATTAGCCGCTATTTTCAGCTCGGGAAATTCTTTTAAAATCCAAATTCAAAGTTGCCTTTTACCTGTGAGTTGGCCACTCTCTCACCTGGTTTCAGCATTCCGTCCAAACATAAACTTAATCCGATTGCCCTAGCTTTGTAGCGGTCATTTAGAAATGGCCGCCGCCCCCATCGCCGGTCCGGACAGCTGTCTCTGACCAATCAAGGAGCTTGCCTGCTCCTCTTGGTCGTCCGAGACACCTCTCCTTCTTCACCATCCCTACAGGATGGTTCTGGTCTGAAGACCCCCTGACAACGGTTCGTCAGGCTGGATTTTCATGGAGCTCATTGGAGCCCGCTATTTTCCAGCCAGTCTCACCGCAACGCTTCCGGTTTTTCCAAAGATACTTATTTGTATATTATGGTGTGAAGAATCTTCTTAACAGGGAGAGGGTGTCTCTTTCAAGAGACACTGGGACCCAACGGGAGCTAAAATTGTGCTTTTGCTATCAGCAGCCAAACGTTGCTATAAATCAACTGTTTTCATTCAAAACAATTTCCCACCATTTAAAAAGCAGCAATCCCTGGCGAAGATTAGCCTCTTTCTTCTTTATGTTTTGTTTTTCATACAGTACAGAGAGAATTCTGGAGGAACATCCACTCACTTTTATTTCTTTATTTATCAAATTTATACGGCCACCCAACTTGCACAAAACAACTCTGGGCAGTATATAATAAACCTTCATTTCACTTCATTTCATCTGCCACCTGAGATTCCCCAAACAGGTTCACCACCTTAATAGTTGACCACATTGTAAAAATGATTGAAGAACATTTGTTTGCCCAGGATGACCTAGGCCTGGAGGTGACATGTAGCTCAGGGCAAAAAGTTTTAAATATCCTCCAGGTTATTCTCTGGGAAGATCTTCATTTCCATGAGAGCACTGTAGCAAACAGACAATAAGCATTAACTAGCTGGGGGAATATTTGGCTACTTTCCATCAGATTAGCTACCCTACGGGCAGTGGTGGGATTCAGCCGGTTCACACAGGTTCAGGAGAACCATTTGTTAACTTTCTGAGCAGTTTGGCGAACCGGCTGTTGGAAGAAATCTCCTTCCAACAGTCTTTTGTTTTTCCCACTTTACAGGGCTAATCCTGTCAGGAAGGCAGGAAGGAGACATTCTGGTGTGGCTCTCTGTGTTGTTTCTAGCCTAATCCTTATCTTTATTGCCCTGCTTAAGTGTTTTCAGAAACTGCCTCAGGGTTAAGCCTTGTTACATTGTAACAGCAGTTAATGGTTCTTGGCAGTACGCCCAGACTAGCTGGAACTGCTTCTCTGAAGTTTTTTTTCCTTGGCTGGTACTTTTATTAGGGGCTTGACTTTTTTTTAAAGCTTTTTACACTGCATTAGTGGTTCCTGGCACTGTCCTTTTGGGGTGTACTTCCAAGAGGCAGGATGCAAGCTTGGCATTCTGATTTTTTTACTGCCTTTCTGGGGGCATGTGATCTTTCCTTAAATCTGGATGATTTCCTTAGGATACCTTGTGAGGTGAGTGAGACCAGCTGGTATTTTTAAGTGGTGCAAATGGATCCAAGGATTGCTGCTCCTGGGTGGGAAAGGGTGCTTTGTCAGTTCACTGAGCACAGGAGTCTCTTGTCTATGGGGATTCTTCAGTCATCCAGGTCATGGTTGTCCCAAAGGTGCTTTTTTCAAGAGGCAACTGGATTTTCTTGGTTTCCAGAAAGTCCAGTTGCCTCTTGAAAAAGCACCTTTGGGACAGGAGTCTCTTTCATTGCTTCGGAGTGGCCAAGGCACATGATTGCTCACTGATAGTAAGATTAAAAAAAATAGGTAGGTGTGTGGATCCTTCAATTCATTGCATATACTAATTTTGTTGTGATCCTGACAAGCTTGGAAGGGCAGAGACTTGAACCTGGGTCCCCTATATACTTTGTTAATTTATCTCTTTAGCTTGGCATTTTGTAGCCCAAGTGTGCCCACCCACTTTCTGGAGAGCTTAAATGACCTCTCTGCTAAAGGGTTTCACTTTATGAACAAGAGTTAGCTGTTGATAGTTATAGTTGCATTTTAACTAGTTTAATTCCTCAAGGTGTTCTGGCACCCTGCCTGATTTGTAACTCTGGGTTTCAGGTATTGCTGATCAAAAGGAAGGTATTCAGACAGAATGGTTTAGGTTTCCATGATTGCTGTGACTGTCATTGATCTTCAGTGTGTATTCCCCCATTTCTAATCTAATGATTGGTATTTAGGGCAGGTTTTTGCAAGCAAAGAAGCTTTTTGTATTTTTGTACAGGTAATCCTTGACTTACAACAGTTCATTTAGTGACCATTCAAAGTTACAATGGCACTGAAAAAATTGACTTATGACCATTTTTCACACTTACAACCGTTGCAGCATCCCCACAGTCATGAGAGGCCGGGCGAGGCGAAGCACCCCTCGACGTGAGTGATGTCGAGTTGGCCACACCCACCCAGTCACATGATCACCAAGCCACGCCTACCCAGCTGGTCATTAGGACAGAGAACTGGTTGTTAAATTATTTGAATCCCACCACTGCCTACGGGGTATATTTCATAACAGCTAACTCTTGTGACAAAATACGTAGCTGTTATATAAAAGGTGCACATTATTATCAACATTTTCCCATAAAAGTGTGACATTAGCCAAAGTATGATGTCCTTTAAATTTCACAAGAATATTATTTGAAAATAGAAAGGAGATGTGAAAAAAGTGCAGTCATACAATCTGGTCAAATGTCTGTAAATCACTCAATTTGTTTTTGCATTAATTTAAAGATGAATAATGAAACATTCAGTTGTTAACAAATGGCAACAGCAAGTTGAAGACCTCTGCAAAAATAAGGAGCCAGAGAGATCAGCGTTGCTATGGGAGATATTTTATCTAGAGAGGCATAATAAGAAGCAATACTATTGTTTGGAAAGTGCATCTGAATTAAATAAAAGAGGTTCAAAGTGTATTCCAATACACAATTTCAAGAGTCCCATTGAACCCTATTGGGCTTATACCTCAGTAGAAGTAAAGTTTGTTCAATTGAACAATATGATTTCAGAATGACAGACCACATATATTCTGTACAAAATGAACATAAGAACTGTTGAATACCTGTTGGGGCATAGCTGCCATCATGCTGTTCATAAGCCAAGTGTAGCTCTTGGCTTAAAAATTCCTTGCAACGCAGCGTAGAGCCTCTGGGTTGCCAATTGTTTATCTCAGCTAAAGAGTGATCTTCACTGTTTGCTGCTCCTATCAGGACACACTTTACAACAATAGTCCTGTGACTTTGCTGCCCACTTCAACTTAACAGATTTCTTAATAAATAATGTATGTCTGCCTAAAGTTAACCCCCGGGAAGGTATTTCCATACAATTGCACTTCAGCGATATGATGATTTTGATATTAAGTTCTAGATTGATTTTGTTTGTTAGATATACAGTAGCAATACCTTTCAAGATAAGCAGTTCTTACCTGTAATAAAATTAATATTAGTTTTCCAGGTTTGTCAATTCTAACATTTTGAGTGTGTGCAGGTGGGTTGATGGGTTGGTGTATGTGTGTGTGTTTGTGTGCATACATACATATAAATCAGTCTATCATTTAAAGTAGATTTGAAACTCTCAATATGTGCACGGCAGTAGTGGGTTTCACTTACCTTTGCTACCGGTTCGGGAATGGGAGTGCATGCACACGCACGCGCACATGCACACGCACGCGTGCTTTGCGCATGCATGCTTCTATGCATGCGCATGCGCAGAATGTTTTTGATGATGTCCGGGTGGGTGGGTGGAGCCTCCCGCCGCCGCCGCTAGTGGTTTGCCTGAATCGGTGTGAACCCACCACTGGTGCACGGGTGTTCTGGGAGGCTTAGTGCCAGCAGATGTAACAAATGTTAAATCTAACACATCTGGGAGATACAATATAAAGGAAAACAATTTCAATAATAATTGAATTTGAAACCTCAAATCCTTTCACAGACAAACAAAGAGTAGGCAATGTAAAGATAGTAGGATCAACCATGGCCTGCCAGATTTCTGCCCTACCTGAAGTAGGTATTTCAAAATATGCTTTTAATAAAAACTGGCATGCTATAGAATAGAATAGAATAGAATAGAATAGAATAGAATAGAATAGAATAGAATAGAATAGAATAGAATAGAATAGAATAGAATAGAATAGAATAGAATTTTTTATTGGCCAAGTGTGATTGGACAAACAAGGAATTTGTCTTTGTGCATATGCTATAAGTGGAAATAAAAGAAAAGATAAGTTCGTCAAGAATCATAAGGTACAAACACTTAATGATAGTCCGGGTACAAATGGATCAAAGCACTTCAGTTGCAGCTTCATTTTTATCTCTCACAATTCATTTAGCCCCTCATTGGATCAGAGATTGGCCACTGCCGTGGCACTTGTTTGTGAGTACCCATTTAAAACCATAAGACTCCAGATGTGGCCATCTAGTCCAAAATATTGTCTGCTGTAACTTAAAACATTCACAGTTTAAGTCTTGGCTCACAACCTAGAGTTAACTTTCTTCATACCAGTATTTAAAATCTTCTAAACAACAGGAAATGCTTTATTCTCAGTTCTTATTTCAGATGATTTTTTTAAAAAATACCTAGTACAAACACTACTTGCAATACTATGCACATGATAACTGACAATTATCCCTATTTAAAGACTGAAATGCTGAAGACAATTTCTTTGGTTGGTACGGTTTTCTCAAGAAGCCTGGGGCAGGAGTAGAAATAGAATCTGGACCTCTTATATCTCAGCTCCACACTTAAACCACAACCACAACTTTACCCTTAAACGTTTGTTCAAAATATTTGTTATTTATAGAGATTTATATGGGCGTTATGTTGATCAGTTCCCATTGCTATGAAATAGTGTATCCTCTGCCACTGATTTGTATGCTGTTTAATAAACAGTTTACCAAAGGGGAAGAACATTTTCCTCACCAGAAGAGTGAAAAAGAGTTTCCCTGGTGGTGATTTTGTGTTCTATGGATCCCCCTTTAAAAATGATCACAATCACATATTTGTGTTAATCTTACTATTCTGTGAATAGGTAATGCCACTAAGCGAATTTGGAAAAAGCTTGATTTCGTGTTTTTAGTTACATTTGTATGACTATATGGAGACAGTGGTGCACAGCTGTAATTGGGCCTGACCAACCTTTGAGCAGCATGTTTGACACAAGAGAAAAGAGCCGTATAATATTTTTTTTTTAAAAGTGGGTGATGGACTTAAAATGTGGAATTTTGGAAAGAATGAGGTCATATATTTCAACCACATGCATACGCTTTTTATGTTGAAGGTATCTTACACATTGCTGAGAAATGTGGCTAACAAAGGGATGATTTGCTAAAATGAAAACAGCTTTAGGAGGCTGAAGTTCATAACTCTTTTCTCATTGACAGTATCACTCAAAAAAAACACACATCCTCTAACTACGCTGTATTCCCCTCCAACTGCTTCCCCATTTCATGAGGTTCCAAAAGAATACAAATTCTTTAAAGTAGCATCTGGGATTCCATGGAGGAAAGATTTAAGAGTGCCAACATGGACAGCTGAAAAGAGTTAAACATAATCTTTTCACATCTACTCTTCTTCTGAACAGCTTAGCCTATTTAGCTGCTTTTCTCCTCCCTGCCCTCAAACATAGAGGGTGAATCGGAGCTTTTTTACATTTAACAGTATTTGATATAAAAAACCTTGACTGCAGGATTTCTCTAATGCTGCTAGTGATTTTTACATAGTACCTCTGCTGGTGAGCAGCTGCTGCTGTTAAGTGGAGAAATACTCAAATAAGCAATTGCATCAGTAGCCAAAGTGATCAAAACCCGCAACTTATGGCAAAAGAGATTTTGGCTAAGCTGGCATATTGTATGATTGGGCTAGGCCAGTGATGGCGAACCTTTTTTGGCTCGGGTGCCAAAAGGGTGCGTGCGCGCGCAATAGCATGCATGCAGGTGCCCACACCCATAATGCAATGCCCTCCCCCCACGCATGCGCACAACCCCCGTGCTGCCCCCCCCCGCGTATGCGCACAGGCCTCACTGAAGCTGTGGAGCTGCCCTACTACTTACCTTCAGTGGAACTGCCCTACTAACCTTCAGATAGTTGCTGCAACCAGGCCTCCCACACCTCGGCCCATTTCTTCTGCTGTCCATTTCTTCTGCAGCTTGCAAGGCTTTCCTGAAGTCCTCTGTAGCCAATAACAGAGCTCCAGATCAATCCGGAGCTCTGTTATCAGCTTGCAGATTTCTTTCCTAAAGGCCTCTCTAGCCGATAACAGAGCTCCGGATCCATCTGGAGCTCTGTTATCGGCTGCAGAGGCTTTCAGAAAAGCCTTGCTGGCTGCAGAAGAAATGGGCCAAAACCGAAGAAGTCCTGAAGACCTCTGACAGCAAAAAGGAGGCTGGGGGTGAGCACACAAATGAACTTCCAGTTGGGCTGTTTTTTGCCATCCCCAGGCTTCAGGAGGCTTTCCTGAAGCCTGGGGAGAGCGAAAATGGCTAAAAAGAAGGCTGAAAATCAGCTGGCCAGCGCTGGAGCTGACATAGGGCAACGCCTCATGTGCCCTCAGATATGGCTCTGCGTGCCACCTGTGGCACACGTGCCATAGGTTTGCCATCACTGGGCTAGGCAGTAGTTTGCTGGAAGCGTGTCAATGGGGAACAGAATGCATCTGTATAATTTCTATATAATTCTATTATCTTGAGAAAAAAGTAATGGAAGCTAACTCAAAGATTATGCTTGAGAAAATTCATGAGCAGTTATTTCCCTTTATATATGTCCCCATTGGCTACATTTTATATATCTATCTCTCTATCATCTATGTATAATCTATGTATGATCTATCTCAGGGGTGTCAAACTCAAGGCCTGCGGGGTGCTTAGATCTGGCCCACGGGGCTGACCTGGAAACAGCGAAGGACTGTCCTGCAGTGCCTCTGCCAGCGAAAACGGAGCTCGCGAGGGCCGCGGGTGGTCCTCCCGAGCTCCGTTTTCACTGGCAGAGGGTTGTAGGAGGCCATCGCAGCTGAAAACGGAGCTCGGGAGCCCATTTTCGCTGGCAGAGCACTTGGGCCACCACAGGTGCCTCCACACGAGTGATGTCAAGCTGGCCATGCCCACCCCATCCTCCCGAGATCAAACACAACCCTGATGCGGCCCTCAATGAAATCGAGTTTGACACCCCTGATTTATCTATATCTCTTTGGTTCTGAATGAGGTAGCAATGCCCCAGGCAGACCTGGTGGACAATATGGGGATCTTCCTGGACTGCTGGTAGCTGTGGTTAGGAAGGCCTTTGCACATCTTTGGATGGTGCACCAGTTGCACCCATTCCTGTGTCAGGAGGCTCTGCTCATGATCACCCATGTCCTTGTAGCCTCTTGTGAGGACTAGTGTGGGTGTCGGCAACCTGTAGCCCCAGAGCCGCATGCGGCTGTTTCGTCCCCCTTCTGTGGCTCCCTGTCAGCTGGCTGACCCCACCCCTTGCCCTCCCCTCCCAGTCACTCCTCACATAGCCTGAGAAGGTAAGGGCGATAGTGGGGATGGAGAATCCCTCCGAACGAGAGGGAAGCACCCCTGTACTTACCTCTCATCTCTTATTCTGGTGCTTCTTAGTGCTGCGCGCACCTCGGTTGCTTGGGGAGATGTACAACTTGCTCTCCACCCTGAGACACTGGCCCAGGCTGGCTGCAGCTGATGCTCCGCATCGTAATGGGCTTCAGGAGGAGGAGGAGACACCGTTTACAATGCGGAGCATCAGCTGCAGCCGGCCCGGGCCAGCGTCTTGGGACAGAGAGCAAGTCGCGCGTCTCCCCAAGCGACCAAGGTGTGCGCAGCACTAAGAAGCGCCAGAAGAAGCCAGAGACGTGGTTGAATGTATTCTTTCCAGACTCCATTATCACAGTACGTGACTATTATGTTTTCCGATCTGACTGTGAAAACTGAAGAGGAGGTGGTGTTGCCATTTTCTATAAAAAGTCCCTAGATCTGAAAAAGATTCAAGTCACACAGGAGCTCGCTCTTCCTGAGACCATCGTCTGCAAATTGTCCCTAAATACCAAACTTCACTTCTTACTATGTTACAGAGCCCCTGATTACGAACTCGATCATGCAAACAAGCTAACTGCTCTACTAACGTGGGCAGCCTCCTGCTCACACCCTATTATCTTTCTTGGTGACCTCAATTTACCTCTAATTAATTGGACCCTAAACAAATGTATAACTGAACCTATACATGCAACCCTGTACAATACTGTTACTACTCTGGGACTGGATCAGTTAGTAACAAACAACACTAGACTCAACAACTGCCTTGATCTCATCTTCTGCAACAGTTTAAACTCAATTTATGGACTACAAATAAAAGAACCTTTTTCTAACAGTGACCACAGCATGATTGACTTTTGTCTCAATTTATGTCCTTGCAAAGAAGGTCATAATGACGGGACTCCAAATTATAAACTTTAAAAAAGCCAACTATGATCTCATAGCTGCCAACCTCTCATCTGTTGTTTGGCACATTCTGTTCACTGACTGTAATACTGCTGAAGACCATTATAAAACTTTTTTGCTCGAAGTCAAAACAGTCATTAAACTATACGTACCAATAGTAACCCCCAAAGCCAGAAAAAAACAAATTACCCATAACAATAAGGAAGCTTCAATCAAAAAAAAAATCTCTTTGGCCAAAAAGCAAAACT
>QLTV01002419.1:2471858-2503248 GCA_003457575.1 Thermophis baileyi | reverse complement strand
GTTGATTGAGATTTGAAGTTGCCACTTGTTTGACCATTCTGATACATAGTCAAGGTCTTTCTGAAGGGTAGTAGCATTGTCAGTGGTGTTAAATAGTTTGACATCGTCGGCAAAGAGAACGCAGTTGCTTGTAATGTGATCACAAAGGTCATTTATGTAAAGTATGAAGAGTGTTGGTCCTAGAACGCTGCCTTGAGGGACACCACTATTGACAGGTACAGGATTTGATAGAGAACTCTCTATTTTAACAACTTGTTGTCTGTTTGACAGGAACGCAGTTATCCAATCATGTAGGGGTCCAGAGATGCCATAAGATTTTAGTTTCAGAAGTAGTTTGTCATGTACCACTGAATCAAAGGCTTTACAAAAGTCTATGTAAATTGCGTCTATTGCCTTTGGGACATTCTTCCTTCAGAGATCAGGATGACCCTGATTAAGGCCTTAAAACTGGGATACCCTGACCCCGGGACTCCAAATGTGTTGGGGCCCCATTACTTGACTATATTGAGAATTATAATGATAATTTTCTTGGCTGCTGTGTATATTTATTTGTTTTAGAGTTGTTCAGCACCAAGGTTGAGATGGGTGGCTATAGAAAGTAAACAAGTAAATAAGACAAAGGTCTGAAAGACATTGAGGGCAATCTTGACAAAAAAAAATGGTCTGAAATAATGATGGAGAGTAAAGAAACCCTCTGGAGCTTAAGAACTGTTGCTCAAGCAAACCCTCTTCTGCTTCTTCTTGCCCTAATACTAACTCAGTTTGGCAGAGACAGTCCAGAGCCATTGGATCCCAGTGCTACCATGAGTTGCTGTGCATGTCATGTTGGAAGAAAGCAATCCCCACTTTAACTTTGCTTCTGATGAAAATTACCCACACCTTTCCCTAAGTGCTCATGTCTGCAGGTAAGTGGTGCTTGAGATCCTGGGCAGGGAAATATCTCAAGATGTGGGACTAAATTGTACAATCCAACATGACCTCAATAAGCCACAAACTGTTACTTAGAAAACATAGTTTTGGCTGAGTTCATAAATATGGTACGGTAAAGGCAAAGTTTCCATTGAATCAAACTTCATTCCTGGTGTCTAGGTTTTTTTCCCCCAGAACAGTATAGAAATAATTTGCCTCTGCCCTCTTCCAGGATGTTTTCTTTTTTAAACAAATAATAATAATAACCCCAATTTAACCCACAACAACGGGATTTCCAGAACTAATCAGCTCTGACCCTGCTTAAGGTTCCGAGAGCAGCCAAAATAACAACAAAGACCAAACAGGATAAAAGAAAATACTGTAGGTGATACAAATAAACACGAGTCATTGTTTCCATATGTGTAATGCTGTTGCCAGAGGATTCCCAGGCACTGACAGTTCTCTGGGACTGTTTTATCCAAAGGGGCTGCTGTCTTAGGATGAGCAAGAGAAAACACATGTGTTTTCTCAGCTCACAAGGGGTGTGGGTGTGGGTGTGGGTGTATCTCTGTATTACCAAAGGTGTGTTATAAAAATAGCTTTCTCTCTATTTCCCCTTTGACTTCAGAGTAAAGTGTAGTAAGACGTTTCTGCTCATTTCTAATTTCTGCAGCCATTTAATGCAGATTTACCCGCAGAGCAAATACCCTACCTGCAGAGCTGCTATCCATGGATGGCCAGTGGAGTCTGTGAGAAATGATAGGAAAAGGTTAAATATAGAACATTCTACGTGGCTCTTCTAAAACATTGTGGAACCTTCAGGCAGCAGAGCACTAAATACTAGTGACTGTCAGCTTGCCCCTCAGATTTCTCCCAATCTTAGTAGGTCCATAGAGAGGGGATAAGGGCAATAACCAGGTCCCACAGCCAGGGACCAATGTATAAACCAATGTATAAACCAGGTCTGCTATATATATTTTTTTGGGGGGAGTTTCTCCTCCCTAAACCATTTACCATTCAAATGAGAGGGTTGGTCTTATATTTGTTGAGAATATGGCATGGGAGATGGACAAGTGGAATCAACAAGGGTCTGAAGACGAAGAGATGATGAGATGGAGTTGGAGGTAATGTTGGTCACCCTTTGCTACAAATAATGCTTGTGAGAGGCTGGAAGGGAGGCAGGAGAAGTGGAGAAAGGAGCTACCTTCTCCCTTGCCAAGCAAAACAGGGGAGGTGTAAGAAGATCCTAAGACAAGAGGACTATTCTACTTCTTCTCCACAGCCTTGGCTGAGGAGCTGTTGCTTTTCCATTGATCTGATTTTTCCTAAGAAGTGTGCCATCTGTTTTCAGGGCCACTCCAAGCTCATATACTTTAGAGCAGAGAGCTAAAAGAGAAGCTATTTGGATACAGGAAGCAGAGTTTGTATGCACTTTGAGCAAGTTCTGCCTCTTATGATGCTGAAGATTCACGAGAATTGGATTTCTACACATGGAGAGCTATCTAGAATACCTAGATCTCACATTCATTAGCTTTCATGAGAACAATCTTAACTCTATGTTTAATCTGAAACTGATAATATCAGATATTATTAAACACCATTATGTACTTTATCAAAAGATCAAGAATCGGGAATAGTCCTGAATCCCCAGGACTAGGGGAATGGGCTATTTTACTGTATTGTTATAATTCATATTTAATCAAATAACTTTTCCAGTATCTCAAGCTATGACAGAAATTAAATATCTTACAGTGGAAACACTTTATGTTATGTTGGCTGTCGTTGCTAAACATATGCATACTGTACATACACAAGGGTTAAGGACATATATATGCGTATTTATGCACATATCAATGACTTAATGGAAAACATAACACAAACTTTGGAAATTGTCCTCACATTTGATTCTTTTCTTAAACCACTTTTTTTTAACAAAGATAAATTTAACTGTTTTTAAAATTGAGAATCCAAAGAGAGGATTAGAGATGTCTACAAAAGCTTAAAACCTTTCTCTGAAATTCAGTGCAGCAACCAGTTGGAAATGTGCATCAAATTATTTATTTTATCTGACATCTGTTATATTAATTACTTAACCATGTCTGTCAGGCTTTTCTGTTATCTTCATTTCCATTAAATTTGGTTTCCTATTTCTTACAACAGCCTATGTGTCTCTTTACTTGACTGTTTGCTTGTGTCATTAATTTTGTCACAGGACTTTGATATTACCAGTAGCTTTGGTTAAAAAAAACCCCAAACCAAAACCAAAGTGAGACTGCTATATTTTATGCTATACAGACCTTGATATACTTTTTAAGTATTTCCTATATCATTTCCTATATCATTTATGAAACGCTCACTGTATAAATAATGGCTTTTAGTTTAAAACTTGGCTAGCTATATCTTGAGTGACACCAATCTCCCAGGAGGCAATTCTTTATGGTCCTGCTGGCCTGATTAGGCCATCCATTAAGGAAAATTTAGGCAGAAAATAAACTCCTCCAATTTTGGAAGCTGCAGAGCAGGAGAGGAATGGAATATCTACTGCTGGAGGGGGGATGATATCAGAATGCTTCTCTTTTGCTTTGTAGAAACTATGTATAAAACAAATGAAGGCATAAGAAGAAAGAAAAAGAAAGGAAGGGAGGGAGGGAGGGAGGAAGTAAAGAAGGAAGGAAGACATTCAGAAGAAATTTAAGAGAAGTAAGATAGACAAGGAAGAATAACTTTCAATCATCAAGAACTCCTCCCTCCACATTATCTGGATGAATGAAGATGGAAAGCTTTATTTATGTAAGAAATATCTAAGCCATCTTAACTCTTAATAGTTTTAGAAAGCATTAAGGACAGCAGAAGCTTCTGTAAAAGTAATAAACATAGCAGATATAAATAAAAATAAATCGCATTAGCAGACAAGAAACAAGAAAATATTGTGGTTCCCTTACTCTGTGGTAAAGATGAAGCTTGTTACACTTCCAGTGACAATTTATTCCATAATGTGGGCTCTGCCCTGGGTTAAGGTGAATTGAATTATATCTAAGGTTCGCTTGGTATGCAGCATTTGTGCTCATTCCATATTAGTTGCCCAGCTGTCCACCCCCAATTTCATCCACCCAGGGTAGTTGAGTTAGCACCTTTCTGGCTCAGCTGCACTACACCATCCAATGGTAAACTTGCATTCTAGACAGTTCATTTACTGCCACTTACTTTTCATTTAAGATACTCTGCAACTGCTCTTTGTTTGCACATTACTACGGTATGGCAATATCCAAGGAATGTGACATAAAATGCAATAAAATAAAGCATAAACAATACAGAAAACTTTTGATATAAAACACTCTATAGATAACTTCCACAACAACAACAAAAATCAATATAATAAAAACTAAACTGCTTGACAAATAACAAGCTTTAGCCCAGGAAAAACTCTGCCCCATTTTGCACATAGTATAGCTCCCTAAGGGGAGAATGGAATGGAGAGTTAGATGGAAAAAGCTTGCTCCATATAATAGCAGGAATCTCCTATTTAAGTCTGCGATCCTGGATATTTAGTATCGCTAGTTACATTGGACCCTTTCTCTGTCTTAAAGTCAAAGAGCTGAAGAACAGAAATGACAAATTTCCACCTGGAATACTTTCTTTTACGAAGGAATGTAAAAGCCACTAGAGATGATTTTTTTAAAATAACCCATATAATATCTGCTCCTGTCCATGTTCCAAGGAAATCATAGAACATTTTTCACATTATTTATTGTACTGTTTCCACTTCAGCACATGAAAATTTTTGGAGCCCCTCTTGATATGGAAATCATTTTGGCCTGATTCACTTAAAATGGAATATTTAATGAAAGCAGATAAGGAGACACCACTATGGAGGTTAGCAAGCTGTGTGCAGGCTGCTGCTAAACAGAGCAATGGTTCTATCAAAAGTTCCTAACATTTCTCCACTACTTTATCTGCTATAATAACAAATGTTTTAATATTTGTATTGATTTTTGCATATTTTAATGAATTTTATTAACATTTGGCAGCAGCCAGAGTTGAGTCATCAAAGCTTCAGAAACCAGGTCCTGGGACTTAGACTAGAACATGGTATCAGTCTTAGTGGCTGCTTTTCCTGAAGGTACCCACTCCCTGTCTCCCGCCATATCTCTCCATGCCTGTCACCATAGCAATATTCTCCCCTCCCTTCTCTTCCTTTCGCCATCTAAATCCTCCCCAGCCCTTTGAGGTAGACCAGGCAAAGAAGTTAAAGTCATGAATGCCAATGAATGAATTCTTTCATTATAGAGTTACAATAGCAGAATCTTGCAAGTCTGAAAGCGCCTCTCCCCTCCTTGCTTTTATCTGAAAGAGAACGAGGGAGGATCAACTGTGAGACACTTTCTCAAATTACATTTTTGCTCCAGACTCAGATTTCTCTTGTCTGACCAACTGTCTTAGCTGCAATTGTTCCTCCTGTTCCTCAGTTTTTCTCACAGCCCATTATACATACCAAAGAGACTCATCCTATTAAACACAAACAGAAGACATTCAGAACCTAAGTTTGGGTAGTGCCTAAATTTGGGCAGCTTCCCTTTCCCACATCATTCAAATTAACAACTCCACTCCATTCACTCAATCCCTAGCCACCCCCACAACTGTCCTCTGTCACCCAAGGTGCAGGGGGAATCTCACCCCCAGTGAGCGGGGCAGGCCAAATCTATGTCCCCTGCCTCTCATCTGAGGGCAGTGAGCATGTGCAGCCTCACCCCATCCACACCTCAGAAAATAGCTCTTGCTGCTCCAACTCTTCTCATTTGGGGAATCAGAGTGATTTCTGTGAGGGAAAGTTGCGAATACTGCAAAGAATGGCTAAATCTGGGAAGTGGGTGCTGGTGTATAGCCAAACTTTCCACTACTGTGCTGGAGAAATGCTCTGTCTCTAAGCTCCACAGAGGATAGAATTTAAAAGAAAAGTTGAATAGTAATTCAGCTTCAAATGCACCACAACTGAATCAGAAACGATTTGGCTCAGCTGCTGAGACTGACAGTGTGACAGCACAAAAGCCTGGAACTCATTCTTGAGTAGTGTGAAAACTCCATGCACACATAAAAGTGCAAAGTAACGGTGCATGATAAACTGTTGTGCAGATTTTTCACACTCTAAATGACTAATAAGAGGCTATAAGAATTCTTTTCTTCAAAGAAAAGTGTTGACTTTTCCAGCAGAATTTCTCTGCGGATTACTGTACTTTGAATGAGCTATGCATGGAGACACCAATTGGTTTAAGGTAAAGAAAGTGTGACAAGGTTGCATTCTCTTCCCTTTCTCATTCAATCTCTATGCTAAAATGATCACGAGGAAGCTAGATTTTGAAGAATAAAAAAATTGGAGTAAAGATTGGCGGAAGAAACATCAACACTCTTCAGTATGCTGGTGATACAACTCTCCTCTCAGAAACCAAAGAAGGCCTGGGACATGTGATCAAGAAAATCAAAGAAGAAAGTGAGAATTTTAATCTCTTTCTGAACATTAAAAAGACAAAGATCATGACCACTACAAGGAATGGAAACATCAAAGTAGAAATTGATGGTGAACACATAGATTGTGTGGAAAAATTCACTTTCGTAGGATTGTAGATTGCTCAAAGTAGAGAATGCAGCCTGGAGATAAAACATTGGATTGCACTGAATTGCACAGCAATGATGAACATGAGCTGAATGAGAAGCAAGGAGATCAGCCTGGCAACCAAATGTAGGTTTGTCTGCTCTATTGTAATCATGTGGCTATCCATGGTTGTAAAAGTTGGATCTTAAAAAAGAAAGACAGGAAGAAAACTGACTCATTTTAGGTGTGGTGCTGGAGAAGGTTGCTGGACAGCAAAGTGACCAACAAGCAAGTACTGAAGCACATAAAACCAGACATGTCACTGGAAGGCAAAAATCACAAAACTGCATCTCACTTATTTTGACCATATCATGTGGGGGAATTCACACATGTTTGGAAGAGTTAGTAGTAAAAGGAAACCAGTTGCCAAAGAACATAGTTGTTGGACACCATCAAAGCTGACACCAACCAGAGCATAGAAAAACTCAAAGAAGTATTGCAAGCTCGGAAGATGTGGAGAGACCTGATCCACAGAATCGCCAAGAATCAGACACTACTGATTCTGATGGATAACATCATCATCATCACCATCTTCATGTTGCAAAAAATACACTAGGGACTATTATTCCAGAATGTCTTTATTATGGCTATATGATAACAGATAAATCTTAAAAATCAAAATATCAATAGATATAGATACTGAAATATTAATCAGTTAGTTGTTTTTTTATGACAGTCATGGAACAGCATGTGTAGGTAATGATTCAGTGAACTGTATCCGTGATAGATAAACTTTATTAGTCATACACTCTATTGTCAAAAAATTTATTAGCTATATTCATAGCACATTCTGTAAAAAGGCATGGCAGTTTTTATAGTTGTTTAATTGCAATCAGTGTTTCCTATGTTTTTCCACAAAATGTTCTTTATCTATGATTTGAAGAAATAATCTGGCATGCCAGAATTAAAGAAAGAATTGTTTGATGTTCAGGAGATAAGCTCTAAGATACAGTTGGGGGAGAACAATATTATACTACTAATTTATATTCTGGTAACAATAGTCGACATGATAATTAACATTCCATCAATTATAGCATTGCAATTACTATTTTTTAGTGAAAATATTTAATGTCATATTAGTAACTGCACATGTAGAGTAATTAGATTATTTATGCACGGTAATATGTCTTTATTTTTTCATTGCTCCTATTATCTCAGATCTTATACATGTTTATTTTATCTGTTATTGCTGATATAATGTAAAAAGGTGAGTGGGTTGAGGTTAATATATACTTTTATATCTTATTTATCTGCTCTTATATTGTATGGTTCATTAAAAAACCTCCCTTTTTACAACCCTATAATCCCTTAATTCAAGGTCGAGTCGGGTGACTGGATGGAGCTGAGCGTTTACTGGCCAGATGCCATTCCTGATGCCACAGAGAGTTTGCAGCAGATATTTTTTCTTTGAACCCTAGGAGAGAAACATCTTCCACTACCTAGGATTGAATTCTCAACCTTCTGAGTGGGAGGCGAGTGTCTTCATCACTAGGCCACCATGACGCTCTACTGAGTATGGTTCATTGAATGCAAGAAATATTGCACATACTTGTACGTATATTGAACTTTACTTGCTGATATTTGTGCTACATGCAATATATCCTTACATATAACATACTTTAATGCACATAAATGATGTGTCAAACAGATCACACATATGGATCAAAAGTATATGCTGGAATTTTAGAAAGAGACCTTCCATATAAAGCATGGTCATAAGCTTTTTAGATATGCTTTTAAAAATTTCCTAGCATTTTCCCACAAGTGCAGAGTCTGCTTCTTTTGGATCAACCAAGTGTTGATCCATTGGTCATGCCTAAGACAAGATTAGAACTAACAGTCTCCTGGTTTCTGCCTGGGGACTTAACCACTAGACCAAATTGTGTCTCCATGTTTCTTAAATTCTCTTAGAAGTTCTAATGGGAGGTAAAACAGGAAGATGTTTGAGTCAGCAGTCAGCAGCTGAGACCCCAAAGACTCGACTGTTGCTGATCCTTGCAAAGCATAGCTGGCTGGAGAATTCTGGGAGTTGAAGCCCACAAGTCTTAAAGTTGCCAAGTTTGAAGACCCCTGATCTATTGCATGCTTATATAGCATCAGTAAAGCTTCCTGTCCCCAGGAACAGCCCAGAAGTGCTATACAGTATATATACTTTATACATATTACTGTATAGTAATATATATAGAGAGGGGCATTTATAGCTGTCATGGACTTATGCATTTATTCACATAAATTCAACAAATGTATAAATATTTTATATTCAGGGCAAGATTTATAGAACAAATCATAATCATATATTTGAAGGAAATCAGTAACATGACAGTTGATGTACCACTATGCCAGTGTGTGTGTGTGTGTGTGTGTGTGTGTGTGTGTATGTGTGTGTGTGTGTGTGTATACATTAGAGGGGGGGATATGGATACATCTTGATATCTGCTTCCTAGAAATATTCAGAGAACAGTTTCTGTACCCCTCCCTAATCTTAATTCACTTTAGAGATTTTACTGTAATCCAGATCATCATGATATATTTTGCCTAGCTTTTATGGAGTCAATTATCTTTGCTTAATAGTTTTAAGCTGGTGCTTTAAAGAGTTGTTGGTCTGGTCCTCAAGATCTAAGTCCTATATTGCATATGCAATCAGTTCTTGAAATCAAGAACTCATTTAAAAAAACAACAACACTGTCCAGTAAAGCATTACTGATGGTATTTTAATTATACTGTGGTCAAATGCATAGAAACAGAACCATAGATAAAGCAATATAGAAAGGAAGACTTGTATTCTGCATATGCAAAACGCCAGTTATTTTCTGCTGTACTGTTGGTGCAATCTTTGTCCCTCAAACAGCCTTCTTCTACTGAAGTGGAAAAGAGGGTTGAAGAGGTGAAGGTTGAGTTTGCAGCGACTGTATAATACAATCAGTAGCAGTGTACTATGCTGAATTCCTCTTACTGTGGTGTTCATGCCAGTAGGCCTTCCTGAAGGATGGACTCCTACAAGACATCCTTCGCAAGGCTTTTGCGCTCATTCCCTGAAACTCATCTCTACGGCAGGGAAGGAATTATACTAAAGTCCATTTCTGTTAGAAACCCAATGCTACTAGCTTCTCTGGAAAACTTGGCAGTCTTTGACCCACTCTTGGTGGACGTGTGTGTGGCTTTCCATTTCCCCTCAGGCTACCGGTCACCCACATAAGTTGCTAAGCTTTCTTGGCTGAGTCATCTTTCTTTCAACTTCTACTTTTTTTTTTTTGCAGCAACAGCACACTCTGGCTTCTGTCGTTTCCCTTGGAAGCTTTACTTGCTGGTCTGGTCTTTCAATCTACTTGCTTGCTTTTCTTTTAGTGGCTGTAGAGATCCAACTAATGTGACTTTGACAAATTATAGTGGACACAGGACACAGTATGATTCAAGGAGACGAATCGGTAAAAGCATGCTTGTCTTTTATTTCTTTCCTATTCCATGTGGCTGCTCTGCAATTTCCATCATGAAAAGTACACGCTCTTGCATTTTCTGACCTTTCTGCATCCTCCTGCCACAGAGTTTGCATAACAGGAACAGTGAACTGGTTAAAGTTGCAGGCTCACGCAGTCACTCCATTGCACGCTTCTTCTGGCTTTGTCTCCCTCTGAAGTGGATGAGCAGCTGATCCTCTTCGACATGAAAACTGATCCACAGCTTTGGCTTGCCTGGTTTCTTTCTTTCTTTTTGCCTCACATTTCTTAGTTTGTTGTTATGCTGAGAACATCTCAGAGATTATCTTTGAAGAAGAGAGCCTTCACCTTGAATCTGCTCTGTATATTTTGCTTGCCTCTGGAGCTAAGTCTGAGGTATTTGGCATTTCCCTCAGGTATTTTTTCTTTCTGAGCCATCTGTCTTTTCCTACTTCTTCCAGGCACTGGCTAGAGTAGCAGTGATTTAGGTCCATAACCTCTTAGCAAAGGATCAAGCAGATGTAACCTGGTGACTTAAAAATTTGACAGAATTAAAGTGCTGTAGAAGTAAGTCAGGCTCAATGGTTTCAGAGCAAATAGTATTAAAACAAAATCCTCTGGAAGGGAGGCTTATATACCCAGCAGACTACCGTGTTTCCCCGAAAATAAGACCCTGTCTTATATTTTTTTGAACCCTGAAATAAGCGCTTGGCCTTATTGCCATGCACTCAAAAGCCCGATTGGGCTTATTATCAGGGGACGTCTTATTTTGGGGGAAACAGGGTATATTACATACATTATACAAAAAGGAGGCCCTGAAACTCATTTGGATTCCTGTTGTTTGCCAGATTTGGTTGTTTGGTTCAGTTTTTTAAGACCCCAAGAAGGAATGAATCTTTTCAGGATTTCAGGGGAGGGGCTATTCCCCTTTAGATAAATGTTTTCTGTCTGATCAGTCATTTTGTCATTAAGGGACATGGATATGGATACAGCAGCTGTTTCTTGAGTACTCTCACGATGAGTTGTCACGATCCTCAACATACTTCTATACAAAAAGGTGGTCCTAAGCTTGTCTAACAGAGCATCACAACATCTGGAATGATGCACTTCTTGTTCTAGGCTGTGTGGCACTTCTTTTGATTCTTTGTTCATACAAAAAGTTAGAGGTGAGGGCAAAACATGCATCAGGCAGGCAAATAGGATGTCAGTAATACTATAATGACTTTAATGACATTTTTACACCTTTGCATTTATTTGCTCTACAATATTCAGTTTAATCTTCTAAAGCAGGCCTTTTTTTAAAAATTGCTACAAATTCCCTCAAAAACCCAAAACAAAGTGGAAATACATCTATGCCTGTTTTAGAGCAGCTGCAAATTGGAAATTTTTAATATGCTCTCTGAATCTTGATTCAAAATGATGTAAGGGAAGAGCATTCTGGGTTTATGTTAAAGTAGGTGTGTTTGTGTATATGTGTAGTTCCCTGTTTCCAAGGTTTTTCTCCTCCATGAAACTTCACTCAGTGAAGAACTGATGCATGCCCAAAGGATTCCCATTCCCATGGTGCAGACACACTGGCCTGGGTGCTCAACCTTATTTTTTATATAAAGCCAAAATCTGCAAACCAGAGTGCAATGCAAAATCAGTTCCAATGTACTGTATTTGTGTTCACACATATTGTCCTTGTTACAGCTGTTAACCAAAGGGGACACAAAAGGTTTGTCTGTCAATAACAAATCACCGAACAATCTAGAAATGGATCCCAACTATTGTCCTCTTCTGTCCTAGGCTCAGTTCCTGTGTGCAATGGCTCAGATGATTTGGCCCAACCTTGCTAAAGTCAGTATTAGACATCCGTGCAATTTTATACAGTATTGCCGGGGAAGATAAACAAAGTCAGGAAAGACTTTGGCTATAAGCTGCCATTTAAACTATTGAAAATTGATTCAAGCCTGCCTAAGAGAATATTCTTTACCATTTTAGTTTCTCTTATTTTATTATTATTTATTATTATTATTTATTATTCTCTTATTCTCTTAGTTAAAGATAGTAAAATGTCACCAACTGGCAATTTGCCATTGTTTACAGAAATTTTCTTTTACAAATTGAATTCTCTTTTGTTGTTTTGAATCAGATTTTGGGAAACCATATCGGAAGAAGTAGTCTTTGAGATATCCTGGTCTTAATCATGTTATGGAAATATTTCAGGATGACTTTTGAGTGACATGTTGAGGGCTACATTCCCAAATATGTGTCCAACATAAAACCACACTTGGTATAATTAAATTAAATTAAATTAAATTCAGTTAAGTTACCTAAATACATTTAATGATAGTTAAGAGTGATATTGTGCTACTGTCTGGACTTCACTTATTGAGAATAAGCAACAACTAAAACAATTATATAAGCACTCAAGGAATGCTTGGAGGCTCCCAAGTGGGGAAAAAGGTCATCTTATTGCTAGCGATTCAAAAATTCCTTCTATCCCTTCTATCCCTTCTATCCCTCATTAGGTTCAAAGTAGCTTTTTTGAGGATCAAATTCAGGGAGCAATTTGGGTGAACCAACCAAGGCTGAATACTGCAAACAGACTTGTTTATTCCTGCTCTTCCCCTTGTTTGGTTACAAGTAAATTAGTGTCTGACATACAACTCTTTGCTCACAATTTCCATCAAGAACCTTCTTGGTTCTTAAACTTTCTGTTTATTTTACATAAGAGACCTAAAAGATTTTCATTTCCAACCAAAGTGGTAAAATTAGTATGCAGTAACCTGCTTTCTGGGAAAATCCTCTTCCTAGGTTCTGGTTCTAAGACAATTTTTTCCCCTTTATCAGCTGAATACTCTCTCAAAAGAATCTCCATCTCCAAAGTTTAAGATCCACAGCAGATCTTTGAACTACTTTCAGATAATCAATAGCTGTCCAGGAACCTTAGCAACAATGGTTCAGGATTAATCCCCCAAATTCTGATATGTGATGACAGCAGTCATGTCATAATAAAATATTATGGCTGAAATAAAAAGATAATTTATTTTTAAGATATCTCCCTCTGCCCCTAGGGACATGGCAAAAACCAGGTTCAACTTCTCTGTCTGAATAATAACTAAGGAATGTATTCCCTTCTCAGAACAAAAGCTTCCTGCCCCCACCTTTCCTTGCCGGAAAGAAAGAACTATTGCTCATCTTAAGAAAGGCAGAATGGAAAGCCCCATGCCACTGTCTAAGGCAAACCTTGTAAGGAAGAGGCATCAATACAATTGGGCCAAACTGCAGGTGTTCTATAGTCAGTTAAGGGTATGTACCTAATTCCATCAACGTTCCTTCACTCATCAACAAGAGACAATGGTTATTTCTAACTGTCTCTAAAAGATATGGTTTTCCTTAACAGCTGTAATTACACAATCAAACTTAACTGGCTTTTCCGTTTATGGACCCAAGATCTTAACAGCAGATCATAGTCCTAGAATTTCCTGCTCTACAATTCTATTATAAAAGGTTTCACCTTTCTATTGTTCCTGGTTCCTCTTCTTCTATGACAAAACAGTGGTCAAACTAATCTTGAAATAACATTATTCATGGATTTAATATAAAAAAAATGTCCTTGATGTCAAGATTGGGTGAGTATGGATGTACGGTATATGTATATTCCAATAATATTTTTGGATTTCTTTCTGAACAACTTCATCAACTTCGAGAAGTTCACCTTTAGTTGGATCACTTTGGTCTGGAGTTACTGATACTGAATAGTCCAGATGTTGTTTTTGGAATGTATTTGCTAATGCTAGCCAGATATGTGGATTAAACCTGCAGGACAGAGCAATTTAATATTTCTTCTGCAATCCAAATTAGGTAAAGTGATATCCTAAAATAGTTCCTTGCTACTCTTTCCAAAACCAAAATGGAATTCATCATATATTTAAAACAATGTATTCGCTATGATGAATACATTAGAGGCATTTGTAGAGAGCAACTGGTGGACAGAAAGTTGGTATGCAACTCTGCAGCCAGCCCTTTAAAAAAAAAAAATTTCCGTCCCTTTTGATTTTCTTCTGTATACTTCCAAAACAAAGCATCAGAAAAACACAATGCTGTTGAATTATTGGATAATAGCTTCAAGGTTTCAGTCTGTATAAAGTAGCATTTCCTAAGTATCCCAGGTTTTCTTCTCAGAAGCATCTTGACAGTTGTCCAACTTAGTTTTACATGTTTAGATCAGAGTAGGAACTTGAAGAAACATTTCTGAAAAAGGCAGTGGCAAACTATATAATTGCCTTGAAAATTAGGTAAATAGTCACCAGGAAGTGAGCTTGATCCAAAAGAGTATTTAACATGTTTCTGGCTACTTCTGAGACTTTCAAGCAGACTATTTGGACAATTAGAAGAGTGTTCTACAAGAAAACTTTACAAGTTTAGAGTACAAAAAGAGTACAAAAACTTTACAGGTTTAGAGTACAAAAAGATTGCGAGAATATGTGAGACCAGGGGTGGGTTCCAACTTACCTCGCTGCCAGTTTGCTCCCTCCCGCGCCACGTGGGTGCGCCTTTGCGCGTGCGCGCAGCTTTGCGCGCACATGCGCAGTAACAAAAAATCTGAAAAAATAATAATAAAAAAACAAAGCTGAAAAAAAGATGGCGACTGCATGCACAGTGCTGGAAGTCAGCTTCTGCGCATGCTCAGAAGGGGGAAATTTTTTAAAAAAAATTTCAAAAAAAATTTCAAATTTTTTAAAAAAACATTTAAAAAAAGATGGCTGCCCCCACAGACTGGCACCGACAGATCCGGTTCGGTGACGTCATCGTGATGTCACCAGCAGGCCACTACCAGTTCGGGAGAACCGGTCCGAACCGGGAGGAACCCACCCCTATGTGAGACGCAATCTGCTTGAATTCTGCAGATAATATAGATCTTCTGTACAAAGACCTAAGACTCAAATAGATTGCTTTTTCCTCAATTATTTATGAAGAAGCACCTTATGTTGTGCTGAGAGGTAGAGAGGAGAAGTGGGAGTCATGTGCAAACATCCTAATTCTTATAATGAGCTGTATATGAACACTGTCTTAACGGTGTGTATATTTGTAGAGGAGCATGCAGAAGCAGGACACTGTTTTAATACCCTGCAGGAACAAGGTTGAATGGTACCTTTGGACAACTAATTAGTCCAATGTTACTAAACAATAACCAAGAGGTAACATGTTAACTCCTTATAACTGTATCACCGAACAAAAGAAGTTGGATAAAGAGAATTCCAAATGTACTCAAAGCTTCCCAAATCTCTAAAGGTGATGTGGGCACATTTGGAATTCCAAGGAAGTATTACAGATCTCTCCATAAACACCTGCCACTTGTATAGGCCATTCACAAAATGGCTGTCATTTGGTGCAATCCATCACCACATATGGGTTGATTGACCATTAGATGGCAGCAAAATTCTGTTGTTAGTTTGAGAACAGCAATCTCTCACAGGAAGGAAAAACTAACAATAAAAGGGGGATAAAAATACATAACACTTAAGTTCCTAAAGAAAGGTCTGGACCTGGGGCTAATTTTTCTTATAAAGACTTCCTTTCAGGAAAATTCACTCAGAAAAAAGCATGCGGCTTGATGAATGCTCCAAAGCATTGTAATTGCTGGTTTCCTTTCCTGTGGCCAATACTTCACCAAAGTGACTTCATCCAAACCATCCACTATCTCTATATTTTCTTCCATTTAGAGGGAAGAATGTGAGCATGTGCTTGCTGATTTGCTTTGGTGTGGTGTGTCCTTTATCTTTGAGTGTGATATGTGTCTACATTTTGCTTTGGTTTGGGCAGAAGTGACTGTGTGAGTCACTTAAACAAACATACGTATTTCTCCAAGCATGGTAAGCTTGCAATCTGCTTTGGGAGGCTAATGGTAGACCTGCACTTTCTGCTAAGCTCATCAACATGGGCTGTTCATCACTTCCTGAGTGCAGAAAAAGGTGTTATTTTTCACTCCAACCCAATGCAAATGCACTCCATGGCCATGTTTTCTTGCTTTTGATTAAAATTGCTGTGTTGACCCATGCCATCTTAAGCCTTTCAGAGCAGATGGCTCCCAGCACTTCATTCCATTCTAGTAGCAGCTGCAGGGTAGTGCCTGGCATGCCCCTTACATCCAGCAGCTGGTCATTGCCCTGGGCATTTTTCCTGGGCTACTAAGTTGTTACATTTCTTGTGGTTGGCAATTGTTGGGTTCTTTCTTTGGTTCTTTCTTTTTTTAAAAAAATACTCCTGCAGTTGATCCAGATATGGTCTATTAAGTCAATGAAGTCTCCTCAGTCCTAGAAACTTATGCTCTTCTCAACTCTAACATCTAGTGGGCAGCCTTTCAGTTTTTGTCTATGGATGGAGCATGCTCCCCTTGCTTACCCACCCTCTGACCTCTGACCACAGACCTTCAAGGTTTCTCTCCCTTTAATGTTTTTCTCACATTCTTCAGTGGTAAATAGGAACCTTGCTATTCTGTTTCTACAAAGAGATTGTAGGAGGAAAGCCATGTTAATTTATGGTGACAAAAATCAGGAATGTAGTAGCACCTTTTCAACTAATAAATTTTGTAAGTAGGCATAAGCTTTTAATGAGCAGCAGCTCACTTCATCCTATGTAGGATTTAAACTGAGTGAGACAGGGGGGGGGAAGGAGGAGAAGACCAGCTGGTTCTGTAGATGTAGGTTACATGTGGGATAGACTACAGGCTCCTTATCAATCAACAATTGCAATATGTCCAAAACCTTTGTGTTTGCTAAGACCTTCTGAGATGGCCTGAAACCAGGTTTTCACTTAATAACACCGTTAAAGTCTTGTTTTTCAAAAAATGGTAACTTTGAGGTCTTCCATACAGTATCCTGTGAGGCTGAAATACTCTGATATTACTTTGTCCATGTTTGGGGTCCTGATGTCAAACTGCCTATTGCTTTGATTAGTGAGGCATCAAAGTAGTGGAAGGGGAAAAGAGTAAAAAAAAAAAAAGGAGGGTCTGTGTTAGTGTCAGTGGAGATAATGTGTGAAGAATGTCAGTGTGAAGGCATTCCTGCATGCACACATCTGGGAGAGCACAGGAAAGGCATGGGGATGGGTGATGGGGACCTATCCTTTGAAGGAAAAGCCAGACACTGGTATACTGGCCTACCCAAGAGCCAGCCAATGGGGCTTGCCTTCTCTGCAGGGACAGGAGGGCAAGAAGCAGGGGAACAACCAACCAGCTCTTTCAATGGCCAACCCAGCTCTAGTCCATGGTAACTGAGTCTGGAATTTTTGAAGTTGGGTCAAGAAACAGCCAGGAGCAGCATGGAAAACAAGCAGCTGAATCTGCAGTGTGGAAAGCTCTAAGCATGCTGCATAGCACTGGGGCATCAGAGCCCTATTGCCTGCAGTTTTTATTGGTTGCATAATTTTTTTATTAAGGTTTATATTAAACAAAATAAATTCAAAAACATAGTACAAAAATACATAAAAAACTAAAAGAAAAAATATTTAGAAATTGTAGGACCAGCTGCCAAATTTGACTGAAATGTCCCCACAAAAATGTGAGTGTTGGTTCTCCTCACCTCACCAGAAGTCATCTCCTGATGCTGTTTTTATTTGTATCAGTAGCTTGCTGTTTGGGAATTTGGACCTTTCAGATGGGCACAATGATCATATCAGCTGTTCTGTGGGTGAAAAAAAAACCCAACACTCTCAGGTTTCTGAGATGGAAAACTTTGGAGAAGTCCTTTGCCAGACTGAAAGATGAAGCAAATGTTTCCTGTGGCAATAGTTGCTAAAGAAAGAAAGAAAGCAATTGGCAGACAAGCAGGTGACTCAAGATAGAGTTAACCACACAGAAAATGGCTTCTGAAACTTTTGCTGCTTGCCAAATGCCTCACTGGTAGCCTCAGGCCTCAGGGAGCAGCAGATAGTAGTTGATGGATGTTGGATGGCAATCTGTATCAGTGAACTACAACCTCTTCTCATCTACCATCTGAGGAAAAAAATCATTGTCATCATCATCATCGTCATCATCATCATCAACAAAATTATCTACATGGCTGCCATTCTCACAACACTGTTCACATTCCCATGTCCTCATAAATTTCTTTTTTATCTCAGAATAAAAACTGCTTTCAACTGCATCACTGAACAATCATATCATGTACACCAGAGAGGTGACAGTGACCTCTCCAGGTTTCAGTACATCTCTCAACTGGTGGGAGCCTGGCTGAGAAATCCAATCTTTATTCGTGATGGAAGGAAAAAGGAAAAAGGAGAAAAAGGCAAAACAGAGCTGGTCCCTTCTCCTTTTAAAGCTCACCTGACAAAGAGGGAAATTTTCCTGCTCCTGATTGGCTGCTCAGAGGATGAATTTCCCAGAGCCCTGAGCTGAACACTGCCCACCATCTAGATTGGCAAGTTAGTTTTGATTTATTTGAATAATTCTTTTATATCTCACTGTTTTGGAGTATTTTTTCTCTCTTTCCCTTCTTCTAGCCCATGCTCATAGTGATGAGAATTTTCCAGGCAAATAACAGGGTGATCTGAAACATGAAAATTGTAGGAAGGTCTCCCCTCCTAGAAGAATGAAATATTTTGGGAAATATTAAAACAGGCAGAATATTATATTTCCCCAAAAGCAGAAATGAAAAATCTTAAGGGAGGCAGAAACCAGCCCCAGTTTCCCTACCCCAAGCAGAAACTGAGGAGACCAGCTTTTAGAAATGCAGATTTGGTAATCCATTCAGAAAGACTGGGTCAAGACAGAAACTCGGATAAGCAACAAACAAAAGGTTGACAAAATTAGCTCAGACAAACACCTAGGATTTGCATTTCCCCTTTTGCCTATAGAGCCAGCTATGACCCCTACATGACCCCATAGGAATCCAGAAGGTATAAAAACCCACCCACTCTAAACTCCATTTTGTCAGCTGCCCAGAATCACATGTGGTTAGTGGTTCTGCTTCATCAGTAAAGGGAACCTTTCTTTCTAATCAGCCTCCAGCCTCCATTTTATCCCCAGTGCCTTTCTCCCAGCTTGGAATTGGACCTGGATATTTCTTCCAACAATATCAAATCTAAAACACATAAAAAATGTAAAAAAAGATATTAATTGTAGAATACATTAAATCTGTATTCATTGTAATCATCATCATCATCATCATCATCATCATCATCATCATCATCATCAATCTTATCTAAACTATTTATAGACACACACAAACACACATTCATTTCAGTATAAAGCAGATATTTGCAATCAAAAATAGTGACACAAACACATTAATTCAATATTCTTGAAATATTTTGGCCTGAAACTATTCAGGATGTGAATGATCAGTACCAATTTCAGTTGTCTGTGGAGATGATGTTGGTGATGATGATCTAGATGATTTTTTTTAAATGTTAGGCCTGCAAACAGTATGTATGGGGCTTCTATTATGTAGGATAGAAATATGTGTCTCCATACTGCTCATAATGACAAAAATGTATATGACCAATAAAGCCTTAATATGTATTAAACATCACCGTAGGAGAAGCACTTCTCAAAAGTAACTATACTTGTTGGAAAACTGGGAAGGTTGCTGTCCCAACTGTCCCTTCCACAGAGGCATGTCTATAGCAATTGTTTTGCTGGTCAGATGGACTATACCTGTTCTCCAAAGAAAAGGAGCTCCATTGTTTTGTATTTTCAATTTCCTGGTTCTTACTCTGATGCTCCTGAGAGGAAGCAAAAGGAAGTGGGAGTGTAGAACTGTTCTATTTTAGAGTCATGGTAGCTATGCAATGCAATACTGGTTAAGTGGAAGCTATTGGGTGCCATTGGTTATTCTCTAGCTTTATCTATAGGACCTTGATTTTTCCTCCTTTTCTTACTAGGATGCATGGTCACACAGGCTAGACTTGTGTTTCTTTACTGCATTTTTAAAATAATTTACTAAGTTCTGCAAGATAGTGTATAATATTTGATGGGATCTAATTGCTGGGAAGAGTTAATAATTTAATATACATTATGACTGCACTGACAATAATTTGTCTATAATTTGTAATAATTAGTATTGTTTTTCATAAGATATTTTGCTTACACAGTTTTAGTCACCAGTGTCTATTATTTTATTATACCATAATCTATAGTATTTTACCACTTTTATTGTAGAGAATACTTAAGTTGGAATCTCTAATTATAATTAAAATTATAAATTTAATTATAATTAGTTCTATAGTGATTAGAAGATTCTAATTTTATAGTTATCATTTAATTCCCATGTTAGTAATTTTCCATTTTACAGTCACATTTTAATAGCTTTAAGGAAGAGCTTGTTTCTAGTGATAAATTAATGTTACTGTTTCTACATATTATCTAAAAAAAAAATTAGAGAAATACAAAATTCAATGATTGGAATGGAATATTCTAGAGCAGGGGTGTCAAACTTGCGGCCCGCGGGATGGATGCGTTACGTGCTGGCCCCACCTCCGTCCGGTTTAGCTAAGGGGGGAAAAGTCCCGATACGTCACGTGATGCCGCTGTGATGATGCAAGTTTGACAGCCGTGTTCTAGAGAATTCCCAACTGTTCCATTCCCACTTCAATCAATGCTATCCTTCCTTTGGATCATGCTATTCTTGGGGACAGTTTGGTATTTTTCAGAAGTAAATCCTCTGGACACAAAGTCCTTTGAGGTCTTCCAAACACAACATTTCATGTATAACAGGCCTGTTTGGGGCTGGGTTGACCACTTTGAGCCATTTCCATTTACAGCCCCCAAATCACCAGACTGCCTTCCAGAATGCAGCAGGTTCAAGTTGCCTCTAATACAGAGTTAAATGGTCCTAAATTATTTGAATGTTTCACTGGTGAATTGGTGAGTTTTGCACATCCCTATTCTAAATCCCTCTGGCAGAGAAGCAGTTTGGCTTCAACTGAGAAAAAACAAGAAACAGATCAAGAATCAGAGAAACAGCTTTCTAAAACAGTCAAGAGCCATGTGTCTTGAAGATTTGGACTGTCCCACAACAGCTGCCTAAAAAATCCAGTATGATCCATAGCCATATTGAATTCTTTAGGCAGCAGTCAGATTCAAGGAGTAAGGAGAAGAGACAGTCTAAAGTTTCAAGGCACATGGGTCTGGAGTCATCTGCTAAAAATTCACATGGGCTGGTATGTTTAAATCTGCCAGGCAGGGCATCCTCCCAGATTTGAGAAAAACAATTTGGAGTATCAAAAAACATCAGAGCAAATTATGTTACTTGGGCCCTTAGTTTGAAAGCTTTTCAGGTGTATGTTCACAGATAAAGGCATCATGAAACCAGATGCCAATCTGCAAATGAGGAGATGCCCAGGGGTGGGTTCTAACTTACCTCGCTGCCGATTCGCTTCCTCCCATGTGCAGTGCCAAAAATTAAAAAAAAAATCCCCCCCAAAAAGCCAAAAACAAGATGGCGGTGCATGCGCAGTGCTGGGGACTCGGCTTCTACGCATGCGCAGAAGAAAAAAAAATAGTAAAAATTTCCCCCCCAAAAAATTCCAAAAATAAAAATAAAAATATATATTCCCCCCCAAAAAATATGGTGGCGTCCACGGACCGGCATCGACAGAACTGGCTCCGTGACGTCACCAGTGGTTTGCTACCGGTTCTATAGAACCGGTGCGAACCGGGAGGAACCCACCTCTGGAGATGCCAACATTGCTTAGAGAAAATCATTAGGAGGAGAGGTGGAGGATCTAGACTGCCATGTAAATCTAACCTTCAGAAGTTGGGATGTAGAGGGAGTGACATCATACACAAACCAGAAGAGAATGACCCACAGGCCTCAGCCAAATATCCCACTTCAGTATTTGGGAGTTAGACTCTAAGAAGATAAAAGAAATAAACTAACAAGTCCAGTAATCTAAACATCCTGTTCCAGATCTCATACCAATTGTGGAATAGCATTGTGGCTATTAAAAACCTAACCAAACAAAAAAACCTCTGAAGAGAAGCGACCATCTTAATTTGCTAAACTTTGGAGAAATTCTGTCCTGAGAACTGTAATTAATTCTAGGGATTACAGCAAATTTTGTATTTATGCCCCTGCTGCAACGGCTGGAAAATGGTGATTGTGGGAGCAAACTAAGCTCTGGAAATATTTGAGGAGACAGACAATGCAGCACAGGCAGACAACATACAAATTGGTCCAGTGGTAGGATTCAATTTTTTTTTACTACCGGTTCTGTGGGCGTGGCTTGGTGGGCATGGCATGGCTTGGTGGGCGTGGCAGGGGAGGGATAATGTAAAATCTCCATTCCCTCCTCACTCCAGGGGAAGGTTACTGCAAAATCCCCATTTCCTCCCGATCAGCTGGGACTCAGGAGGTAGAGAATAGATGGGGGGTGGGGCCAGTCAGAGGTGGTATTTACCGGTTCTCTGAACTACTCAAAATTTCCGCTACCAGTTCTCCAGAACTGGTCAGAACCTGCTCAATCCTACCTCTGAGTTGGTCTTAACACAAGTCTTTGCCTTGGATGGGGGCAATTCCTCCAATCAATTAGGTCTTGCTTTTAGGATGGAATTGTACCTATTACCTCTCTTTCTTTAGCTATTTTTCTCAATAACTGTTCTCTCCCCAAATGAACACTTTTCCCACTGCAAACTAAACCTTTCCCCCCACTACCATCATTTCCCTCTTCCTGAGGGAAAAAAAATTAACTTCTGACTGTCAGTGATTGGTTTTGTCCTGCTGCTAATAATTTCCAATTCACATTTTTCTGCCAGGCTGTTTCTGGAAAAACAAAATGTGGCTTGAACAGCAAAGTTGGATATTTATTCACAGGGAAATACACCTCACTCAGTAGGTATTAAACTGAGAATCCTGCCATACCATACCCCCTTCAGCCTCCCAGCCCTTTCAAACCCATTTTCCCCCACTTTGCACTTACCAACTGCAGATCACAAATGTTCTCAGGAGATTGATACAACCTACATGCTAAATGAACATGAAATGGGAGCTGATAGGGCAGAGGGCAAGACAGGCAGTCAACCTCACCAATGAAAAATCACAGAATGTGAGGCACATACTGGAATCTGTGTTCTACCCTGTGCAGAAGTATAGATTAAATCATGGATTATGCACCATCAAATTAGTGTCAACTCTTAGCAATGACATAGGTAAATTTTATCTGTGACAGTCTGTCCCTAACTTGGTCAGAAGTGCAGGGGAGAAGGGAAAAGGCTGATTTTCTGTTGCACAGCAACAGTATGTTCTGTTGCTTGTAATGCACCTTTTGCGGTTTGGAACTAGTGCTGTGATTGATGATAGCATTTCCAGTAGCAGATGAAGAGAAAAATCCTTATGTGGTAGGTCTTAGAATGAGGACAGCTGGAACTCATTCCTCTTTGACATAGGCACTTCTAAAGCTCATTACTGAATGGAAAGAGTTTTCTCCTTTGAGCCAATTTACTTGTATTACTCCAGTAATGTCAAAAAGCAACTATTAGGAAAGTTTACTTCTTATACCTCATTGTATTTTACAGGATTAAATGTTTCAAATGTCGATCCATGCACCTGTATCTCTATAAGAGAGAGAGAAAAGTACAAATTCAGTAAAAGCAATAGCAATAGCACTTAGACTTATAAACCGCTTTACAGTGCTTTACAGCCCTCTCTAAGTGGTTTACAGAGTCAGCATATTGCCCCCAACAATACTTTCAATAGCTATAATACTTTATAGCTATTGAACTACAGTGAGTTACTACAATCATAGATGAAATAAACCCTAGAGCAGGTTTCTACAATTGCGAGGTGATGGTAGCAAGAAGAATCTGAGTCCAAAATATATCATGAATGTATGATAGAGATGAATCTGTCTCATGAACTTTTTTGATGCTTAAGCATTATCTTTTGGTTGGGTAAGTTCTTAACAATTATAAGACTCAAGCAAACATGTTTGGAATTCATGCTTGATTTAGAAACAGCATCCAGGTATTCAATAGGTGTTTTGTGGATGGAAAAGGATGTGAAGAACTTGTTCCAAGAACTCTGTTGCAATGTACATAGTGGTGGAGAAGGAAAAAAAAAACTGCCCTGAAGAACAACTGGGCTTTGATAGTTCTTGTAGAATTCTGACCAAAATGAGCCAAAACAGATTGGTTCTGTGTCCATACCCTGAGCAGGGAATGCTGCATGTAGTACAAGTACAACTAAAGTTGTTATGTTATTATTTACTACTTATTTTGCTGTTATTATACTATTATTTTATGTGAAACTAAAGCCATGTTGGCAGTGGAAGCAAATATTAGTGGGTATGTAGAAAATTGTGATTAAAATGTAAACAATATGAATTAATGAAGGGAAGGGAAGGGAAGGGAAGAGGGGGGAAAGGAAAGGGGAAAGGAAAGGAAAGGAAAGAAGGAAAGGAAAGGAAAGGAAAGGAGGAAAGGAAAGGAAAGGAAAGGAAAGGAAAGGAAAGGAAAGGAAAGGAAAGGAAAGGAAAGGAAAGGAAAGGAAAGGAAAGGAAAGGAAAGGAAAGGAAAGGAAAGGAAAGGAAAGGAAAGGAAAGGAAAGGAAAGGAAAGGAAAGGAAAGGAAGAAAAGAAGAAAAGAAAAGAGAGGAAAGGAAAGGAAAAGAAAGGAAAAGAAAAGAAAGGAAAGGAAAAGAAAGGAAAGGAAAGGAACGGAAAGGAACGGAAAGGAAAGGAAAGGAGGAGGAATAAATAACTTCTGAGTTTAGGAAACAAAGAAAAATATGTAATAGTTCTGAATAAATATAATCTAAACTTTTGGAATGGAGTTAAGTGCATGCAGGAAAGTGAAAATGTAGAATAAGATATGTACGGTAGGTTTAATTGCTAATGAATGCACTAAAATTCATTTAGAAAGTATGAATTGGTGTTGGTGTCATCTAGTTGTGGTAGGTACATATAAAAGAATGATTTCATTGTGTGGTGATACTTGGATACTATGCATCAATGAATTGTGATAATGAAGAAACCAGGAATTAGTTTAAGGAAAAATTGGGTAACACTAGGGCCATTCAACAATCTGATGAATAAATGCCTCTGTGATTGAAGTGACTCTTTGATGAATTTCTGTTCTGAAAAACGATCTGTTGGTTTCCAATACATAGTTTGTACATAACTCCATTGAATATACAGACATGATAAAAGTATATATAAAATGAAAAAGCTTGACAAATTTGATTATTTAGGATGAAATATTGAAAGAATTAGCAAAATATATATGGATGATGAGAGGTTTTAAATCAAATTGTTGACCATTTTGGGTTAATATCAAGAGCAGATCATGAGAAATAAATGAAGGAAAAAGAAAGAAGGGAAAGCAATGAAAGTGAAAGCAGAATAACTACAGGAAGAGAAGGTATGAGTCCTATATGAAACAGTGACTCTCCCAACCAAATGAATGAAAAGAACATACAGAAAAATTAGGTCCTGGAATCTGCATAGAATAATGAAAACAATTATATTACATAGTGCCACAAAAGTGGGTGATAAAGAGAAATACAAGAAATGAAGTTTGTTTGAACAATGAAGTGAAAGAGACTATAAATAAGGGTGGTGCATATAATTATTGCTATAGAAAATGAAACCAAGAGAAGGATATTATATAATATGGTTATAGAGGAAAAACATAGTTGATGTAGAACAGTTTTGAGAGAAATAAAACAATGTTTTGGAAGTGGTGAAAAGGCAAAACCTTCCAGGAGATGAAATGGCAATAGAAAAAGTATTTTATACGATCTGAAGAGAAACCAAAGAAAAAGTATTTTAGATTTTAGATTTGTGTGGGACTAACTCAGAGAGCAAAAGGAAATGGATGCAATAAATGTTAGTGTCAAAAAAGAAAAAAGAAAAGAAAGAAAAAGGAAGTCATAAATATGGTGAAAATGTTGAAAATTGATGCAGTTGCAGTTGTAGATTGTATAATTAGAGTGTTAAATTATGGATATATTTTGCTAAGGGAGTACCTCGACAACTTGTTAACGTGTGGAAGAATGCGATTACTGTTCCTTTATACAAAGGGAAAGCTAACAAGCAAATGAAAAAAATTGGTGTGTGAGAGGTAGTTAGTCAAGCATAACTACAAGGGTGTTTGGCAGAATTCTGAAAGGAACAAAGATGTTGGTGAGCAAATGTTGAAAAATGCAGCACCTTTATGCCACGCAGAGAAAGTCCAGACCAAAGTTGTGCTCTTCAGCAGGTCATTAAAAACTGATGCCTGTGAGAAAGAAAGTATTCTAAATTAATTTAGAGAAAGCATATGATAGAGTGAAGAAGTTTGAATTATGTGTTTTGTGTTAATAAGGAGATGAAGGATACAATAAGGGTGATTGATAATACTTTGTCTGGTACATTGGCCTTTTTACCTTGCTATGCATTGGACAAACTCTAGGGGGTGCTATTAGCTACCTAAAGGGACGTGTCATGACAGAGCAGAGTTTCATAGCAGCTGTTTCCTTGCATCAGCAGTTAGAGAAAAGGGACAAGCAAGCTCTGTGTAGAGAATCCTCATAGAGTTTGGAAGAGAGACAGGCCGCTATACCACAGAGATCTGCAACAGGAGAGAGCCAGGGAGGCAGCAAGCTGAGCAAAATTCCTTTCGGTGCACTGGATTCCTGATTACACTGGATAATAAACATTTTACTGAACACTTTTGGGTCTATCTTATAGATTGGCTGCTAATCATGAAAATAACCTGTAATTTAACCTATCAGATATAAAAGCATGGAATTGTTGTTGAAGCGCATTCAGTATACCAAGTACAAGTGGAATATTTGTGGAGATCTAAAAGTACTGGCTCTGCTGTTTGTAAGGCCTCTTGGTACTGTTGTTACATATGCAAATAGGACAGCGATGCAAGAGAATTGCATTACATTAAAAAGAAATGGTTACTCCGAAAGAATTTGGTTCCAGGACAGAAAAGCGTGGCACACGAACCACCTGTTAACCTGACAAAGATATTTTTGCCTCCGCTCCACATAAAACTCAGGTGGATGAAAATTTTTGTGAAAGCAATAAACAAGGAAGGTGAAAGTTTTCATTATTTGAGACAGATGTTTCAAAGAAAAACTGATGCTAAGATTGAAGAAGGCATTTTTGTCGGTCCACAAATCAGATATGACATCAATGATAAGCGGTTCAAAGATCTGTTAGTGGGGCTAGAGAAAATTGTCTGGAAAACATTCAAGGATGTAGTTGAGAATTTTCTTGGCAACTACAGGGCGACAAACTACGTTCAGCTGGTTGACAAACTTCTTCAATCTGAAATGTTTCATGATATATAGATCAGAGTCATGCGTTTGTGAGATGGACAGCCATAGAAATAAATAAATGTAAATAAATAAAAAAAAATCTTAGGCAAATTTGACCTTTCATCATTTTGATACGAACTGCCCCTCAGGGGACTTATAGCTATTTCAGTGGCTCTGGCTGCATTCCTTCTGACAACCACAGAGTTAGTGAATTCCAGGATGCATACAATATGTCCAAAGTGTGCTAATCAAGGAATTTCACTCTACCAACTCCAGATTCTTGTACTGGAGTCAGTGAAGTATCTCTAGAATTGTCCTGTAATAACTCTTCTGAATTATACCATCTCCTTTGACACAGGCAGAATTATAAAACTGATTAAATAAAGTTTGAAAATGCCCATGTCCTCACTTTCCCAATTGACTTAGTTTTTTATTATTTGTTTTGGATTTTGGTTTTAAGTAATACGATATGGAAGAAGCATTTCATTATACAGCTTTTTGATAATAGCAATGTAGATATTCATTGTCTTTGCTGGATTATGAACACATTGCTAATATAACAGAAATAGCTTTACTTTTAAATACATTAACCATAATTTATTAATTGGACTTCAATTGTAAAAAAAAATACTTAAAGTAGGGAAGTTCTACCTCTCCTGACTGGGAATTTTATTTTGTTTTTGTTTGTTGCATGATTTCAACGAATTGAGAAATTCTTCAAGTCAAAATTTATCAAACTGATAAAAAGGGAATCAAGAAACCCTGCTTTGCTTAGTTTTCTCTATAACATAAACAAGAGGATACAACTATGATATTGTTGATTATTAATTTTAAATTATAATTTAAATTATAATTTAATTTAAACAAAGATTCAGGTAACTTTTCCTTTAAGCAAAAACATTAAAACTTGTATCCTAAGGGAAAGGCTTACTCCAGTACTCCACTCAAAATTTATTGTGGACAAGTCCATTGTAATGACAAGGAGTTGCAAAATTGCATTGTTGTTGGATGTAAAGATACTATGAGCAGGAGTGGGTCCATAATATAGATTTATTTATGTATTTATTTAGTTTTTTTATTTATAGTCAAAGACTTGGGAAACAGTGGTGGTAGTAGTAAATAAACAAACAAAATAAAAACAATGTAACGTCCAATGAAAGAGGCTATAAAAACAAATGGAGATTGCAGAAAATGATCTAGTATAGTTCAAATTACCCACATGATCCTATAAAGTAGTTGCAGGATAGTTTTCTAAGAACACCTCAATTGTCAACAGACTGGTGACCTCTGCACCATTGCAACTAAATCTCTAGAATGGCGTCAGACTGAAACAATGATAATTTTTTTGCCGTTTAACTCTTTCTCCGCACTGAATTTAGCACCTTACTAGCTAAACATCTCTCTGCACTGTCTCCTTACGTGTCAAGAGTTTCTTCAGGAAATATATAACACAATTCAGCCCAAAAAAACCCCCGGGCAAATGTTATAGACAGGTAATGCAAATAAGTGGACAAATAATAGAAGACGTCTATCGGTTGATGCAGTATCAACCCCCATCTCAAAATATGCACTTCTAACATCATGTTCATTTGCTTCCCCACCAAATATAGCTTGGCATTCCATTATGTGGGCAATAAAGTCTCCTGGGGTGGCTGCATTTTGGGATCCTAAAACGAGAGAGTTTGTCAAACAGCTAGCAGAACAACTACTGTACATTCAGTTTGGTGGGCTAAAGTTGCCTAGGTGTCTCTGAAGAGTCTTGCTTTGTCTTCAGATGCCCTTACCATTCTGATTAATTTTTGCATACCATCTCCAATGTTTTTGAACTCTCCAGCCCAAAACTAAACAAGGAAACTCCTACCTTGAATTTTCTGATGGCTACCAAGTGATGGATTTTCTCTCTGAGCAAGAATTTTCAATTGTAATGATCTGGATCAGTCAGTAACTGTGAAGGCAGGTCCCCCTTTCTGATCATAAAGGAAGTTGCTATGGCAGAACTGTGTGCTAGTGATTCAGAAAATCAGCACAGAAAGAACTAGCGTGAAAGGGAGGTGAGGTGCTGAGGGTAGGGAAGAACGTAAGGTGGAAGTAAAGGGCATGAAATGGGTTAGCTAAGAGTGAGGAGGAACTAATGGAAGTATTAGGAAAAAATGAGATGAAAATTAGGGATTTAAGAAACTGTAGGTAGGCTACACATGGCATAAAGAAGCAGCAACAATCAGGAAATGAAGGAATTATGTAATCTTATCCAAGAAGCAGAAGTCCAATCTGCCTTCCCCAAACACTTTTTCCCCATCATTTTTTAATTGCACTAAATGTACAGAAAAGTAAGCTTCCCTCCTCCCAAATAAAAAAGGGAGGCAGAAACTTAAAAACAATTAGCAATAGCAATAGCAATAGCACTTAGACTTATATACCGCTTTACAGTGCTTTACAGCCCTCTCTAAGCGGTTCACAGAGTCAGCATATTGCCCCCAACAATCTGGGTTGAGAGAAAGTTTCTCAACCCAATGTTTAAATATATCATTGAACAATGAAACTGTAGAATCAGGTCATCTATTTGCACATTTGATCTGAATGGGGTAAAAGCATTTGCAGATTGATTTTTCTCCACCATTTCCTCCTCTTCTTTTTAATATACCGAGATAGTTGTCTGGCATTATTATTTTGAAAGATGTAATCCTGAATTTTGAATAACTGCATAGCTCTGTTTTTGTTTGTTTTTTGTAAGATCCTCACTTCTGTGGAGATGCTTGGGTTCACGGACACTTACTAGACTTACCAAAAACAGGAAGGATTTGAAAAAGCCCTTGTGGTTTCTATAACTTCTATAATTGCAGATGGTATATCTGTTAATGAACCACATGGAGTTACATTAGAAACCAAAGATGCTACTCTGGATTCATGAATGTGTAATCACAAATAATGTAATATATGAAAAATTACTAGCATGCACTACTGAGGAAAAATGGAATTCCTGAACTCTCCTAGAGAGAATCGTAGGCTAATGGAGAAAGCAGGTGATGCCTTTGGGCTGCTGAAGAAAACGGGTTCAGAGACAAGAACTTGGCACTGAATTACAATTTAGATTCAAAGATTCATTCCTGAATCTTTAAAAATTGTATCCTGGATAAGTCCTTTAGGTTTGGATTTAGGCCGATTATCATACTATTGATGGAAAGGCCTACTAAAATGAAGTCAGCATTTCTGCAGATTTCTCCAAATACATGACTAGAACCTGAAGATCTTCTGGGAACAGCAATGGCTTAGTATTCCTGGAACTAATGATTTAGACTTTTTAAAGTTTAAACCAGGGCCAAGCAATCCCCTATCCTTTTTGGATGTTTAGGATTAATATTCCCATCTGATGAACTAGCATGGCCAAAAGTCTGGGTGTAATCGGAACTCTAATCTCAGGGACTGCTTACTGATTTAAATAATGGATGGGAAATTCATAGAGCTCCCTGAAGTCCAGGCTTATGTGTGGGCCAGTTTATTTATTTTTTATTTTATTTTTATTTATTTTATTTGTTTGTCAAACATGTACAAGATAGCAGGTATAGGTATAAACATAAACATAAAGTGAATACAGATAGATGAGGACAATAGGACAGTAGGACAGGGACGGCAGGCACGCTGGTGCGCTTATGCACGACCCTTACAGACCTCTTAGGAATGGGGTGAGGTCGACAGTAGACAGTCTAAGGTTAAAGTTTTTTGGGTTGGGGGAAGAAACCACAGAGTCAGGTAGTGAATTCCAGGCATTGATCACTCTGTTGCTGAAGTCGTATTTTCTGCAGTCGAGTTTGGAGCGGTTTACATTAAGTTTGTATCTATTGTGTGCTCGTGTATTGTTGTGGTTGAAGCTGAAGTAGTCATTGACAGGTAGGACATTGTGGCAGATAATTTTATGAACTACATTTAGATTGGTTCTAAGGCAACGTAGTTCTAAGTTTTCTAAGCCCAGAATTTCAAGTCTGGTGGCGTAAGTTATTTTGTTGCGAGCAGAGGAGTGGAGGACTCTTCTCATAAAGTATCTCTGGACACGCTCTATTGTATTTATGTCTGATATGCAGTATGGGTTCCAGACAGATGAGCTGTATTCAAGGATTGGTCTGGCGAATGTTTTGTATGCTCTGGTTAATAGTGTAATATTACCAGACAAG
>QLTV01002419.1:2443188-2468475 GCA_003457575.1 Thermophis baileyi | reverse complement strand
ACGTCACTCACGCCCACTCAGTCACATTGACATCACTCACGCCCATGCCCACAGGAAAAGGTAGGAAAATTTCCCCTCCTTTAGCAGCCCCGCCCTGCCCCACCCCGCCCCATCCCCTGCCCCATCTGCCACCCCAAATTGCACCCCACTGCAAGACGCGCATCTTACCGGAGACTGGCAGCTCCATCGCCTCTCTCAGCCATTGCGTGCAGGGAAAGACTTTGCCACAGTAAAGAAAAACTTCTCATGAGTGCGAGAAGTTGTTAATTGCCTCGCACTCACAAGAAGTTTTTCTTTACTTTGCAAGGTTTTTCCCTGCACGCGACGGCTGAGAGACGACCCAGAGCTGCCAGTCTCCTGTAAGATGCATGTCTCGTGGCCCTCCTGCCCCACCTGCCACCCCCAAATTGTGCCCCACTGCGAGACGTGCATCTTACCGGACACTGGCAGCTCCATCGCATCTCTCAACCATTGCATGCAGGGAAAGACTTTGCCACAGTAAAGAAAAACTTCTCGTGAGTGCGAGAAGTTGTTAATTGCCTCGCACTCATGAAAAGTTTTTCTTTACTTTGGAAGGTTTTTCCCTGCACGCAACGGCTGAGAGATGACCCGGAGCTTCCAGTCTCTGGTAAGATGGGCATCTCGCGGCCCTCCCGCCCAATCTGCCACTCCCAAATTGTGCCCCACTGCGAGATGCGCATCTTACCGGAGACTGGCAGCACTGTCGCGTCTCAGGGGCACAATTTGGGGGTGGCAGATGGGGTGGGAGGGCCGCGAGACACGCATCTTACCGGAGACTGGCAGCTCTGGGTCATCTCTCAGCCGTTGCGTGCAGGGAAAAACATTGCAAAGTAAAGAAAAACTTCTCGTGAATGCGAGGCAATTAACAACTTTTCACACTCATGAGAAGTTTTTCTTTACTGTGCAAGGTTTTTCCCTGCACGCAACGGCTGAGAGATGACCCGGAGCTTCCAGTCTCCGGTAAGATGCGTGTCTCACGGCACTCCCACCCCATCCCCTGCCAACTCTCTCTCTCTCTCTCACACACACACCTGGTCTGGGTGGGAAGAAGTGATCCGGCGAGCTTCAGAGCAGCAGCGGCGAGAGAAGGAAGAAAGCGGTGCATCCCCCCCCAATGCCAAGTGCGCCAGGCTCAAAAGGTGAGTGAGCCTCACCATGTCCCCCCGAGGTGGCTCTTCGGCCGAGTGCAACAGGAGGAGAGGGCAGTGGTGGCAGGGAGGGCGAAGCCGCCAGCCCAAAGCCGCCGGCCTGGCAAGCTTGCCGGGCTGCCCCCCGTCCATGCCGCGGCTGCAGTGGCGGCGGTTTTGGGAGATGCTGGCAGGTGGGGAAGGGGCCGGCCGGCCCGGCAAGCTTCGTAGCCACGTGGCTGCGAAGCAGGCTGCCTCCCTCTGTCCCCGCTGCAGCTGCAGCCGCAGCGGCTTCGGGAGATGCTGGCCCGGCGGGGAGGGGGGGAGGTTAGCACAAATGCTTACCTGGGTGTAGGCAGGATGAGGCAGTTCTGTGGATGCATGTGGCGAAGGCGAGGCAGGGCGAGCGTTGGAGTGGGGGCTCATTCGGGGGCGTGGCCAGCCAGTGGTCGCTACCGGTTCGGCGACCCTGGCCAAATTACCACTACCGGTTCTCCCGAACCGGTGCGAACCAGTAGCAACCCACACTGACACACACACACACTCAGTCCTGTCAGAACTAATCCTTCCATTACCCCCACCATCCTGCCAGAACCAATGAAGCTTTTTGGATGAGAAGTGAAACATTTTCTTCTTCTTCCTTAAGGGTGGTGGTGGGGGGAAACCAGTCCAGTTTCCTTTTGAAAAAAAGCACCTTTGAGACAACTAGGACCTGGATGACTGAGAATCTCCACAGACATTTCTGGATAAGTTCATTTCTAATGTGGGACTTTTTCAAAGGAATGGAAGTAGTAGACATGCTGCTTTGGCTGTTTTTATGGTGGTAACAATAGCTCTATTTCCATGATGCAGATTCTTCAGAGGAAGGCAGATGAGGAAAAAAAGCCTGGTGCATAAATGACTGGCTGAATCTCACTGGCATTTTATTCTCACCTGGCAGCAATGAAAGTTTCAGACTGGGTTTTGATCTAGGTTCCCATTCTTATTTTCAGTGGGCGAGGGCTGGCATTTCTTTCCGGTGAACGTCAGGGGGATAACAGTGCAGGGTTTCTGAGAGTAGAGTGAAGGATAGAAAAAAGCATGAATAAACACAGATAAAATGACAAAGTCATCAAAGAGCCATTTCCTGTTTGCAGCAGAGTGGTTTGATATTTCTGCATTTTATATGCTTCTGAGAGGAAAAGATGAGAATAAAATCTCTGAGATACCTGTTTGACCTGAAGTGTGGAGTTAAACTGATACAACTGCAACTTTCTGTTCTGTTCCGTATGAGGTCAAGATGTCCATTATACCTTTTACCAGCATAATCGCCTGGATTGTTCTTACTGTGTTTCATATTATTCAGGACACCAGTTCAGCAGGTAATAATCTCTCTCTCTTTCTGCCTCTTTTTCTCTCAACCCTTGCTCCATCTTTTAGATTCTTGTGTGAAAAATCTGTCAGGCAATTGTTAAAGGAAGCTTGGAGCAAACGCAGTACTATTTGAGTATAAAATTTAACAATAACATTAAAGAAAACATTAACATTAACCAGCTTGCTTATCACAAAATAATGTTCATAATGGTAAATCAGCCTTCTCTAGGTCTGTTGGATGCACCAACGTGGCTCTCGTGTAATAAGTACTCTGGAAAACTACCAGACTGGAGAAGGCTATAAGAAACAAGAGTGACGGCTTTTACTGATGATGCTGACCGAACCAGATCCACTGTAACATAGTGCATCTCAGTAAATATTAGTAGATAGCTATGTTTTTACTTTTTCTGATTGCAAAACGGAACTGACCTTTCATTAACCTTTGGATATCTCCTTTACAAAGAAGAAAGTTAGGCAGAAGGTAAATCTCATGAAGAATATAAGTATTTTTCTTTATGGGTCAAATCAAGGTCTATCTACTTGGCTGATCTACTTTCAACAATTGCTTGGGGGTAGGATGCAACCAACATTCGGCAAGAGAAATGAATTGTGGTATGTTCCCAGCACCAGTTGCTCAGTGTAGTTCAGGGAAAGGGCAGTTAGACACCCTTACTACACCGTCTGTTAAATCTGAATTGCCCTCTACCAAGCTGGCATTTGTCTTGCTGGAGAAAACAAGCAAGCTTCCTATGGTACTGTAATCTTTTTCTTAACTGGGCAAATGGAAATTTTGAAGAACAATTTCAAGTAGGGAAATGACTTGGTTTCAAAAATTACCTACCACATTCCCATTCAGTAGTCAGTCGCAATAATAATCAATAATTAATAATAGTTCAACTGAGACCTTATCAACACTTAAAGTCACAATCTTCCTTGGAACATCAGTTCTCTATGAGCAACCTGCTGCAGATCCCCTCTACTCTCTAGGACCCGATTGACTGTCTCAGGGTTATTTGCTTGCTTTTAAACCAGGAATGACTCTTTGAGAATTTTTTTATTGGACAATAAACGATGTTGCGCATTGTTACAGTAAAGTTGGAGACATCGACTTTTGAAACTCCTTCTCTGCTATTTTCATGTACTTAAATATGTGGCAGCACAGGTTCAGAGTCAGATAAAGTCTTCATTGTCTGGATAGCAGTTAAAAATAATTTAGGCTTTAGCTGGAATGGGGAAATTTGTTATGTCATGAATGAAGGCAGGATAATGATGCGAGATCGAATTTGGGTCAGTCAAATTTGTTATCTGTTCAGTTTCTCTCAGTTTCCCATAAATGCTTAAGTTCAGTTTATTACATTTCATATTACTTTAAGAATATTTTTTACATAATCCTGGTTTCTATCTCGATGGCTTAGCCATTATATCACATTGGCTCTCTTAATACATACAGTACATTTTTCTCTAATATAGATGACTATGATTGGTAAACGGCACCACAGTATTTGGGGACATATACTGAACATTTGGAAGGATCATGTGCTTTGGGTTGTATAGGCTTCTGAAATTGTGAAATTAGGTAAATTTATATTTGAAGGCATTTGGCTGCTAACCAGTAAGAGGTTCTGAGATTCCATGCTCCTATTGAAAGATGGGTGCTGGTTGTCTACTATACACTAAGTACAAAAAAAAGTATGGCATTGTGGCTCCAAACCCTGCAATGATGTGTCACATAGTCACCAAAAAACCAAACTAGGCTTGAGGGGTTTTCTTTATTGTCATTTCCTTAAAGGTCTAATGGCTGGTGTGCTCCTATTAAGAACTTATCCAGAAGTGAAGCCAAGCAGGGATGGCACACTGTATTAGAGGTCTGCTTTTCTGGCCTGCAGGAGAGAGCCTTCTCCTCTGTTGTTCTCTGATGATGAAACTCATTTCCCTTGTATATGAGCCTATTCAAGAAATTGAAAACACATTTATTTTACTAGGCTTTTAATAGTTGGGTTAATGGCTTTTTTTTTTTGCTAATGGCTTTTAATGTGAATTTTTTAACATACTGTACATTGTATGGTTTTAGTTTTTTGGAATAAAGTTTTAAAATGTGCAAAAATGTATATGAAATAAATAGCTTTAAAAATCCAAATTAAATGCATTTCCACTATACCCTATTCCACGTATAATACACCAACATTGTTGTCTGTCTTCAATAACTTGATTTTAACCTAACTAACATAACTTCTTCATTTACCTCTAGGCTGCTTCCCTTCCATTTTCCTCTTATGACTACTCTATTGTGGAAAGTAGAATATAGTGGAAAAAATGAGAAAAGAAAACAAAGCCTTCTTCATAGTTCCCACACTATTTGTGGAAATATTATCGATGTACACATAATTAAGCACAAAAAAGAGAGGGAGGAAGAGGAGTTGTTTTTTGTTCGTTAGTAAGATATTTGGAAAGCGAAGAAAAAAATGTACTTCAAGTGAAAGACGTGACTTTAGACAATTAGGATTTCCTCTGGTCCAGATCTCAAACTTTGAACTAGAATCTAAGATGAATAACCAGTAAGTCATGGTCAGAAAACACTGCAATTAAGCTGTATCAAATAGAACAAGAAATGATAAGAAATGGAAACCAATCTAAAATTCCATGTCTCCATTCAGGCTGTATTCAATTACAGAAGAACTTGGTGAAAGGCATAGTAGGAACTGCTTAATCTATTCCCAGTTCATAGATGATCTGCCAGTATCAGTGAATCCCATCCTTGACTCTGGGCCCACAATATCCCCCAAGCGCTAGATATAACGTGTTGCAGTGGTGATGCCTGCAAAGGGACAAATCCTTGGATTAAGTAAAACAAGACCCTTGGTTCAATGTGCAGATGTCTGAGAGATGGAACTAGTGGAAGAAGATTGATGGGGAACAAGACCAGAATCACTGCCCCGTTCCTCTTTATCCAGATATATCTTGTGCTGTAGAGGTTCCTGCAGAGGTTAGGACCTTTAAGCAAGAGGGATTGTATGCAGCGCTATGCTTACTTGTTAGTTTAGAGCAGTGGTTCTCAACCTTCCTAATGCTGTGACCCCCGCCCCGCTGCTGCAACCCCCACCCCCTCCCCGCGCACGATGAGGTGACAAAGGGGGCGTGGCAGGCTAGCGCGCGCTTAGGTGACCCCTGTGAAAGGGTCATTCGACCCCCAAAGGGGTCACGACCCACAGGTTGAGAACTGCTGGTTTAGAGCATGCATGTCCAATCTTTTGGTTTGGCTGGGCCGCACTGAGTGAAGAGGAACTGTCTTCAGCCACATACAAAGTATATAATATAGTCATATAGCATATAAATGTATATAAATAATAAACTTCTTTTTAAAAATATTTTTATTATAACTTGTGGGGCCACATTACTAGCTGTCCAGGGCCGCATGTGGCCGGTGGGCTACAGATTGGATATGCCTGGTTTAGAGAACAGTATGAGTTGCATTATTTCCCTCTGAAGTGCTTAAATTATGAAAAACCTTTAATAGATGATTGATAAAAAGCTAGATGCCAGTGACTGCTTATTTAGCTGAAGCTGCAGCGCTAATATTGAAAAAAAGTATTACATTTTCACAAAGAATGAACTTTGATAACTTAATTAAAGAAAGATCAAAATGGCGCTTTTAAAAAAGAATGAACTGCTACCTAAAACAAATAAAAACTAACAGATTTAAGAGTCTGATTTTGATTTGAACATAATTTTATATATGAATAAGATGATTGCTGCAGATTTGCTTACATAAGAAAGTAATGAAGCAATGTTTAATTAATGCTTATTCATAAAATGAGCTTATTTTAATGTGCAATCAGTGCACAGAAATTGAGTTTATATTATGTGCATCATTAAATAAAACACTCACATCTTATAATATAATATTTAAGGATTTAATTCTCAATGGATTAAAATGGGTTTACATTCTTGAAAACAGTTACGAACAGTCAGAATGAATAACTTTATAGCAATTTTATTACTTGCTTGTAATGTCACTATCTCATTACCTGGCATCACTGGCTGGCTCACAAAAATACCATGATTTTGCATATATCCCAAAAGATTGCTGACAGGCTCAGATATAATTGACTACTGTTGTGACGTTGAGTGACAATAAGCCTGAAATTCGTAGTATGGCAATATTTATCTTACTTTCTGGTCAAATACTTACTGTGTGTGAATTGGGTGGTCACATAATCAAGTAGGTAGGTAGGTAGATAGGTAAGTAAGTAAGTAATAAAGTAGATGACCCCCAAGTCTTTTGTGAAACTACTAGAGCTTTCCTACCACAAAGTTGTCGCCCAATGCCCTTAGTGCAGAAATGTGCCACTGAACTGCAGGGAGAAAGTGCACAAAAGACGTAACTCTTCCCTGTTGCAAGGATCTCTTATTTTGACTTAGCAGCAGTGATTTTTATTACATGCCATTCAGAGACACATTTTCTGTGTTGGATACCTATATAAACATGATGAAATTAACTAACCAACTAAATAAATAAATAAATAAATGGTGTTCTGCCTCCAATGCCTGTTTATCTGCATTTTACTACAAACTTTACCTAAAAGGGTTTCAAGCCATTAAGAACTAAGGTTCTTGATTTCTGACTTTTTAATTTCTGCTGCTGCAGCTGCTGCCTTGAAGTCTTGATCGTGTGTGTAACCCTAATCTTTTCTTCTCTAAGGGCTGGCTTCCCTGTTCCTCATTTTCTATGCCAAGACAGAGGACAAACAAGCATTCAAGGTCCTTGGGTTGATGGTGCCTCTCACCCCATTCTCTTGCTTCTTTTGCTATGACAAAAATGGTATACACCGCAGCACCTGCGCATTGTATATGAACAGGCCTTCTCATACAGCTCAGGCAGCTCCACTTTTTAAGAGCTCTCCTAATGAAAATAAAATATGACAACTATAAAAACTGGAAAGCTATAACATGCTTTTTGCTTTTAGTAAAAATGCTATTGCCCAAAACTGTGACTTGTATTATTTCAGATCCTAGTCATATAGCTTCCCAATCTTCTGTCCCCTTTTGGTTCTGTAGATGGGGATGAACTGTTTTTCCCTCAGTTCTTTCAGGGCAATGATGGAACCCAACCAATTTGGCTAAATATATATGAAAGAATTTCTAACCTATGATCCCAAACTGCGTGGGGCTGTTCGCAGGGTCTGTTGCATCTAGCCATCCTTCTGTAGGACAATGTAATAATGGGATTTAACTTAGCTGAGTTTTGTTTGGGAAGGTTCTCTCATTGGCTGCAAATTAAACTAAAAATTAAAACCCTACTTCTGGGCAATTTATCTCTGAATACTAGTTGAGAGGGGAGGGAGAGAATGAAAGCAAAATACTAAAGCCTTGGTGCCCTTATTGGGGTTTTCCTGGAGATACCTTGATGACCGTTAAGGGCTTTGATAATACAAAGATTTTGAACATCACAACTCCAGCACTTTTCTCCACCCAATTTTGGTGACAAGACTTTTGAGATGCCATAGATGTTTTACTGAGGGTGAATAGAAATTTGATCCTTATATGCATGAAGAGGAGACTTTTCCATTTGGGCAACTTTGCTTTGGGTACATGCTGGATTTTAGGAGCACAAGCAATATTGAAACCCTACCCCTACCCCTACCCCTACCCCTACCCCTTGGAGATACTAAAATCTCAGAAACTGGCAAGTACTTCAATAGCAAGAACATATGAAACTCAGGATTGAACAGTTGTGTTCTTGGTGTTTTTTGAGCTGGGCTGTCTCTTTGCAGATACTTCATTACCTAGCCTGGCAAATGCATCCAGATGTCAGGAAAAGCAAACCCTCTCTCTTCCCCTTTGAAAGGTATTGTCAGCCCTATAGAGTAGCCCAGACTAAGAAACCAATGCCATGGAGATCTAGTACTACTTTTATTGGGACAGTTATAGTACCATAATCTTGCATGTCTGAATGCCCTTCTACCCTTCCTCACTTTATCTTCATGTGAGTTAGGGAGGGTCCTGTCTGAGATATTTGTTCAATTATTTTCTTGGAATGGGCTCAGTTGGACTTGTCTGATGGTTGCCTTGGTGGAGAGTCTTCCTCCTATCCTTCAAGGCCATCCCTCTGCCCTCTATAGGTATGAAACAGTTGGGAGAAATCTAACTCCTTATTCAGTTCTGTCTCCTGGGATGAGAGAGCACTAGTTCATGTGAACTAGTGCTTCAGAGCTACTCTGATAACACATATGGCCATTGTCCATTGTCTGTCATGGATTGTGCATTTTCATAATAGGTATAAGACACACCTGAAACACAGCCAAGTAGGATTTCAGACAAACTTTTCCACTCACCCTGCTTCTGTTTTGCAGTTGGGGTGGCTCTCCTTTTTAGTTCTTCAATGAAAAACAAAAGCTGCACTGGTCAAACACAGAGCTAATCATATTAATTAAGGCTGAATTTCTATCATGTTTACAAGCAACTTGTTTTGTGAAATATAGCAGCAAAAATAAAAATTTATTTTTATTTCTTTATTTTTAATATTTTTTTATGCTGTCCATCTGCCCTATAAGGTGACTCTGGGTGGCTTTACAGTGAAATTACAGTGAAAAGGAGCCGGTTTCCCCAAATTATTAAGGTGTTCTTCTGTTCCCTGTGCCAACCTATTTATTAAAACGTTTCTCTCCTCCAACAGTTGAAAACATTTCAAAGCAACAGAGATTCCTACACAAAACAGTGCACCAAAATGCCCAGCTGGCCTGTGACTTTCCAGCTCACAGAGAAACCATTACAAAGTTAAATGCCTACTTGTTGAAAGGAGTCGGAAAAATACAACTTTTTGAAGCAAATTGGAACAGTTCCACAGTTTTAATCAAGACAAACAGTTCTGAATTAAGCTTGGACATAAATATTGCAAAAGAAGAAAAACACGCTGTGTTTCACCTGGGGGACTTGCAGGTCAACCACACAGACAGTTACATGTGCAAGATTGAGGTGATTGACCCACCACCATATGAAACCGAAAGCAGGAGCAATTTAATTTACGTGAAAGGTAAAATCGTGAAATTTGTTTCTAATGGGTCAGAGAGGCATATAATCTTTATTAACGATAGGGATGCCCATATTTAAATTGTGTGCTTAAGCTGGTTTCAGAGCCAAAGATCCTTGATTTAGATCGACGCCCCTCCAATGAACCATTTTCTGCCACAACCACCCCACTGCAACATTATTTGCCAGAAACTGGTGGTAAGAAGCAGGTCCTAGACAGGAGTTCAACAACTCTTTCCCTTCAAAACCTAAGTGACACTTTTGAGCAAAATGTTTGAAAGCAGTTAAATAATAAACCAGGTAGTTTGAGCTTCAGTTAGTTGTACATTCAGTTAATTTATCTTCTAGCATTCATGGGAGAGGGCATACTTCAATGAATATGAAAGTATACTTTGTTTTGAGGTGTCTGAGCTCCATTGTGTTCCTGTCAATCCTCAGAACTTCCTCCGCACCAAGAAAAGCTTAATTACGTGAACATGCCAATGGCTATTCCACTTGGATTTTTTGTTTTCTACAGTCTGATAACCACAGCAGCCTTTTACTACTGTTGGGTAAGAAATCATTCTTTTATTTTCCCTTAGTACTAATCAGATGTAGTCAGTGAGAAAAATATAACCAGAAAGGAATGTAGAACTTTTCCACATCTGTACACATGCTACATACGGAGCAATGCACCTGTCAACATTTTGGATTTCCCTTGGAACTATATTTATGGAGACTATCATCATGGGCTTGAACACTTGAAGTATTACTATTACACTGAGTCTCCTCAACATGTAGATAGATAAGCAAGAAAATAATAAAAAAATATTCTCTGCTTTTTACATGGTCATATTTCTCTTCCCTTGTTTGGAAATTGTCTCTAACTGAAGCCGGTGCAATCAGCATTGTGTAGCAAGTGTATCTGCATTTGTGGGCATCACATTGCTGGAATTGAACAAGGATGCCCATGAAGTGTCCTTGGTAAAGCAGGCTGCAGATTCCTGGGAGGCTGATTGAGTTGTGCTTGACTTTTGAGCATTGGGAGCCACCTCCAAAAATAAGCTGGGACCAGGAACAAGCAAGGGATACTTACCTGGCAAGGGGGACAAACATATCCAACACCTTCCTCTTCCTATGTCAGCATTTGCCCTCCTGTAATCTCATGCGCTTCCTTAAAAAAAGTTTTTTTTTTTACTGAGTCACCTCTCAGCCCCATTAAAAATTACAGTGGTTTTGACTTCTGGAGAGTTCAAGGAAGTGTCATTTAATTTGTTAAGAAGACGCAGAGGGTACTTTGGGGGTTGTACCTTCTTCTGGAACCAAAAGTATATTATTGCTATGTTAAAGCATACTTTTCTGAAATTCATGTATGCCCATCTTTAAAGACACATGCAATCTCTCCTGACTTCTGTTGTATATATATTGTAAAAGAAGCCAGATTGGAAAAACTGTGAGTTACTTATTCATCTGCCTGATAACCAGTAACACAAACCTTGCTTTTCATTCAACTTTGCTCCCAGAAGGAGCTACACAAGGTTCTCCTTCATAAAAGACTTCAGAGCATGAAGAAGAGATGCACATTAGCTTTCCATTTATTTGATATGACATGAAGGAGAAACCTGACTTATCATACTTGTGGGAAGATACATCAAATGGGATTTTACTTCCTCTTTCATAGACTATTCAGAAGGAGGTCACCCAAATCAATGTTCCTTTGGCCCTTACTGATGTTCACTGAAATTTTCATTCTTTGAATGGCAATTTCTTCTCCTTTCTTCCTTACTGTTTTTTTCCCCCATGCAGCTGAAAAGCAAGAAGAATAGGGTCCTTCAGAATGACTATTTCAACATGACGCCCTGGCAATCAAATGGACCCAGGAAAAGGCCCCCTCAGCATGGTGTTCCAACACGGAACTATACTGCATACCGTTATTGGGAACCCTGATGAATAATGTCTTCTCTACGATGGAAATAAGAACAGCCTAGCCATAGCAGAATGAGACTGTTTTCAAAGAGTTATATCATGTTGTTCATAGATCTACGAAGGACAAAAGCTCTCTGTAAGTTATGTTTCAAGCTGGATAGGCAAGAGGATATTAGCAACAGTAGACTGGAAACAGAGGGATGTTAGATCCCCCCCCCCAGTTTTAAGCAAATGATGGTTCCAACTGCATTTATGAACTTTCTACTTTGGCCTTAACAGAAGGTTTAGAAGGATTATATCCAAACTCTGGCAAAGAGTGGAGGTAAAAATCTGTCATATTTCATATCAAAGAGAAAATGCTGAATGTAGGGTTTAAAACATATGCTTAAGAAATAAGAAGCATCCAGCTTGGTGGGACTGGGGCAGTAAAGAACATTTTTCTGTTATAAAATGAATGGATTAGCTGGAAAGGTTTGCAATACTCTGCAGAACAGTCCCAATGAACAGATGACACTTCCTGCTAAAACAATTAACCTGAAAATCATGTCTGGCTTGAAGGAATAGTGGAAAATACTGCCAATATTTGCAGTGATATACAGTTTTCCACTGATGCATAAACAAGATACTGACAAAGAATTGGACAAACAGTAATGAAGGGAAAGCCCAAGTAATATATTACTTATCCAAATAGTTCTAGTTCCCACTGTAAGAAGGGAGTACTTTTCTTTCTTTATATCAGATATCAATTGAATACCAAAATTCTGGTATGCACAGGGTTCTATGATTATAGCTAAGATTAAAAGTGTTGTTGCTTTGTTGGATTCCATTTCCTATGTTAATTAAATGGGTTCAACATAGGTTCAAACCCATACTCAATGCCTTTGTGTGAGTTTCAGCCCAACATATCTTACAGAGTTGTTGTTGTAGGAAAGGTGTGCAAAACATGTGTCTAGAAGTCACACTTTTTGCATCCCTCTGAGCAGATGGGGTCATCATCAGCAACCATATTTTGGTCATTCAAGCAGAAATGGCACACTGTAAACATTTAATATATTACAGGCCTATGGATGTGTAAATCCTCCTTTCTGTTATAAGCCAGCAATAAAATACATAACATGACTTAAATCCTAACATCTTTCTGTCATACTAAGCTTATTTTAATTCTGTCTTTACAAATTATAACAAATTTTTATTACTAAGTTATACAAATTACTTAGTAGATCAGAAATAAACCTCTGAGGAGTTGATTAATTGTTACCTTAAGAGAATTGGCTGATGTATTAAGTTTGGCTATTCTTTAAGCAACATCAATCAAAAGGTCACTCAGGAGGTATATAATGCATTCTCCATCCCAGCTTAGCACATTCATAATGGACTTGATATAAATAGATGATATTTTTTGTATGAAAGGAACAGTGCTCCAGTATATGCTTTGCTGACTCAGTCTCTTCCAGCATAATGTCAAAAATTCCACTCATACAGGATTTTCAAAACTTGTCTTGCCAAAGTTGCTTTTGGAACAGCATTAAATTTGGCCCGAATAAACTTTTTTGTCATTGTGAAATGATGATATACTGTATGATAAACTGATACGAAATTGCTCTTAATATTAAACAGAGGGAATATTTGGGGGCGGTGACACATGAGTCTGTTTGTTTATAGATCAAAATCTTGAAGTTGTTCTTTAATCACTTCCTTGGACTTCTTTAGATCTAAAATAGTCACAACGTCTGATGAAAAACCACAATGATAGAGGGTTTGTTTCCCCCCTACAGGGCTTCTTTCAAGCTATCTTTCAGGCAATCTTCTAGAAGTAGTGGAATTAGCCCAAAAGAAAAAACAGGCTTAGCCAAAGATTAAAATAGCATAACCTTGCTCTGACCTCCATTGTTACTAATCATGTTTCTAACTCCAAAGTGGCATTAGGCATTAGGCCATCTGGGAATGGCCTAAACTGATTGCAGATGTTTAAACTGAACAATCTCTAATAATCCATAGTCTTCAACAATGTAGGCTGAAGTACCATATTTTAGCAGCTCTATAATATGATAGGAACAGGAATGGTATTCATTTACCTTCGCTACCGGTTCGCAAATCTGAGCACATGCGCATGCGCACGGCCTTCGGTGCATGCACAGAGCCTCAAAAACATGGATAAATGGGATGACATTACATCCGGGCAGGTGGGCAGGGCCACCCGCAATCGCCACTACCAGTTCTACCGAACCGGATAGAACCGGTTGAATACCACCTCTGGATAGAAATAAATTAACCATCTTCCCCACCACATTTTTGGAGAGCAGTGACATTCTTCAGTAAGTTTTTGACAAATATTTAAGCAGGTTTTTTTCACATTCTGACCCTCCCCCTTCCTCTATCTTTGGGAAATTGGGGGAAAGTTGTGCGCCAGTTATGCCCTTTCCTAGACCAACAATCCCTACTCATGGTCACTCATGCCCTAGTCACCTTTCGTCTTGACTATTGCAACACGCTCTATATGGGGCTGCCCTTGAAAAGCATCTGGAAGCTCCAATTAAAGCAAAATGCAGCGGCCAACATGGTTTTGTGCAGACCTCGGTGTGCACATGTATCATCTCTCCTGCAGGAGCTGCATTGGCTGCTGATTTGCTTCTGGGTGCAATTCAAGGTGCTGGTTGTCACTTTTAAAGCCCTTCATGGATTGGGACCAGGTTATCTGAGGGACTGTCTCTTGCTGGTCACATCCACCTGACCCACTAGAGTGGGGAGGCAAGGAAGGTTGCGGGTCACATTCCCTAAGGAGGTACATCTGGCGGGACCCCGAAGAAGGACCTTCTCCGTGGTGGCCCCTTCCTTCTGAAACATCATCCCTCTGGAAATTAAACTGGCCCCCACTCTGACACTCTTTTGGAAGACCCTGAAGACGTGGTTCTGCCAGCAGGCCTGAGGAACCCAGAGCAGGATGGAGCCCATTAAATGGCTGGTATGAATGTGTGTTGTCACAGGGTGTGAGAGGGTTATTATTTTATTATTTTAATTTTTTATTTTACTTTTATTTCTTTTATATTGTGTTTTTATTTTCTGTAAGCTGCCTTGAGTCGCTGTGAGTGAGGAGGCAGCAATATATTTTTTTTAAAAAATAAATAAATGAAATAAATATAGTTCTGGAACAAATAGTTTTCTTAAGCCATGCAAACTTAAAACTTCCTTTTTACCTCTTCAGAGCTTTATCCCAACCCCAATATAGGTCCTTATCCTACTTTCTGTTAAGACAAGAGCTAATCTTTAGCCAATAGATTTTGCTTCTCCTCTGTATTATGTATCAATGTGAATGCTAAGATCAAAAAAGGGTGTCTAGCTTTCCTCCTCCATGATTTATCTCTATCAAAATCTCATGTCTGAAAAAAAAGTATGGTGTTGGAGGCTGTGCACTAACTCTGGAAGTTATGCTTATAAGAGAGAATTAAATTAGTGACATTGCACTTAATACAAGGACATCAAGGACATGTATTAATCAGGAAATAAAAGTAGAGTTCTACAAATAAAAAGTACATTTTTCACTAAGTTAGTTATATGAATTAGGAGAAGAGCTATAGAAAGCATATGATATTGTCGAAGTAACATTTCCAAATTTTCTTCAATTAAAAGTATGTGGCAAAAGAGTTGGATTATAATACTGTCTTGTCTTGCTGACACCAACAGTGAAGTGAGAAAGTCTAGTCTCATCCTAAATTTGAATCAGCTTATTTTGAATTGGATGAATCTTATTGAATGGTTAGTTAAAAATAAGACATACTTGTGTCCTCTAGGCAATCTTTCCATAATGGGCTTGCCTTGTCCTATATTTCAAATCTACTGCCAGTAGCACTTTCTGTACTTAATAAGACAATTCATTCCTAATCTAATGGCCCTGACCATAAACTGTACATTCCTGAACTGTATAGTGAATAGAGGAATGGGTCTAGGACAACTAGCCACAGGCGGCTCACCACTGCCAACTCACAGCCATCAAGTTGCCTCAGGCCAACTCCACATGGCCAACTCACCACAGGATCAACTCGCTGTGGGTGGCCAGAGTGAGAGCTGGGAGGGTGGGCAAGCGAGCAGGTGGGTAGAGCATAGAGCACGTCAGTAGAAGCAGCAGCGGCTAGGGGTTACCCATTTTCAAATCCCCGCCTCTGCCACCATGCCATGCTCTTAGCCGGGTGCAGCGGCATTGATAATGAAGGCTCCGAGCCCAGTGTGGATCCTGATCCGTGCCAGAGCTGCACCGATGCCCCGATTTGGATGCTGAACTGTGCCGGGCTTGGAGCCCGGTGCGGTGACGGCAGTGGTGGGGGATGTGAAAATGGGAAGGCCCCAGCCAGTGCCGCCTCTCTGCCACCACCGCCTCCCTGCCACCCGCCCCGACTGCACATTTTACGATGTGCACTGCAAGGCAATTTCTTCTACACAGCAAAAGAAAAGTGAGAGAATGCAACATTTTCACTTTGGGGAAAGCAGCAGCTTTTAATGGCAATTGTGTTCCCACAATCTAATCCATTTTTAGATGCCACATGCATTTCCCAATTTTCACTTTACATGATCTTTTTTTTTTCATACTTCTCACTTGAACAACATACTGTCTCAAATAATTGCCTCATTTACATTCTCATATGCTTCTCATGTGTATCTGTCTGTGTTTTCATAATGTAAAGTTTCTTCCTCAGAACAGCTCTTGTCCCCTATGAACCTGCTGTCTCCTGAGATAATTTTTGGCTGCCTCTTTGGTGTCCTAACAGCTCTTGAGAGAATTTCTTGAGACAAGGCCTTTGGATGGCTGCACCTTGATTTTGGAACTCACATCTAAAAACATCCTACCCCATTCTTTGTTAAGAGCTCTCTAGAAGTTGATCAAGATACCGGTTTTTAAGAATGTTTTCAATGAATAATCTGGCCATGTTTATGTGCTGTTGTTTTACAGTAATGTTTCAAATGTTCTGTTGGTATTGTGGTGTTTCTTTGCTGCTTTTTTGTATTATATTTCTGGATTGGCACTAATGTGAATGATCTACAACTCTGGAGGACAGGTAGGTTATAAATATTTTTAATAAAATGAATGGCACATTCATTACAATCCCCTCTTTTGCTTTATAAGGAGCAAGATCTCACAGCTCTTTCAGTGCTGCTTTCGTTCCAGGTTTTCTGAAGATGCTTCACATGGATGCTGTGGGAACCATGTGGTTTCATTCAGAGATCAGCCTTACAAGAGAGCCAAATTCTTTTTTTGACTTTAAACACTTACTCAATCATGCTCTTTATCAAACATCTCTGATTTGGCAGAGGCAACTGAATTTGAAAGGTAAAGAACGGGCTTGAGGAGGTATTGTTCCCATGTTGACACACTTCTGTTTCTAATCCATGTTGCTCCTGATTAAATAGGACTTTGAAACTACAAGTACTGGCCAAACCTGTTCACGTTAGACAATGATGGTACCAATGTGGATATCATGGGCAGCAGTTCCTCTTCCGAGCTGCCTGCAGTTCTGTTATGTGCTTTTGGTAGTATCGTTAAAGTAGAGAAAGGTTATTGCATTTGCTCAGCTAAGTGGCAGACTTGTTCAGACTTGGATGATCTTTAAAACTGGACTGGAAAGTCAAAAAATACCCTGGAAAAAGACAATAACATGTTTCTTCCGTATTGTTGCCAAGAAGACTTTATCCATCATGAGATGAGCTAGGCCTGAAGGAAAGTTTTACTGCAGTGTACGAGTGTATTGTTTCTTCACTAAAAAAATTAAATGTTTTTCTTTTCTCTTTGATATAAAACCAATTATTTGTTGAAGGGTAAAACAAGCCCTTTACACTTCAAAATGTTGCTATCATTATATATGTTGCATTGGTACCTTTGTGGATTTCCCCCCTTCCTTTGTGTATGTGGTGAGTGATCATTGCTGTATGAATAATGTAACTATGACATACATTTGACGGAAAGCAAACTGAACAGACTGTTACAGAATATTGTTGATTTTCTTACCAGAGAGCCAGTTTGGTGTAGAAGTTAAGGCACCAGCCTAGAAATTGGGAGACTCTGAGTTCTATTCCCACCTTAAACAAAAAGCCACCTGGGTGACCTTGGATCAGTTATTCTCTCTCAGCCAAGGAAGAAGGCAATGGAAAATAAAAAAAAAAAACCTGTGAAGAAAACTGCAGGGACTTGTCCAGGAAGTCACTAGGAGCCACAAGAAATAAATACACATATACACACATATACATGCACTTAGTTTAACTGGTTTGTAGGAACAGAAATTACAGTAACTGTTGAGATTAAATAAGGAAAGTTAACTCTAGGTAAATTCTTCAGTCTAAACTAATTGCCAGCTTAGGAAACAGTGAAAAACCTGAGATAGTTATATACTGCACACATTTTAAGCTAGAAGGTATTAACAATCATTATACTAAAATATATTAACAACTATTATACTAAAATATACTAAACAGAAAACTGCATACAAAACATTACTGCAGATTTTTTTTTTAAAAAAACTTGCTGTCTTTGCAAATCTCTTTTTCTGAAAACTAACAGAAGTCTTTCATCTTTTTAATACATACGTAGATATATAAACATATCCTTATACAAAATTTAACAGTTGGCCTACTTACCTGATTGTTTGATACCACAAAGCAGAGACTATAGACTACTACTACTACTTAATTTATTATTCATTTATTTCCTTTTCTCTTAAAAAAGGCTGGAATGGTACAAAATAATAAAACTACAACTTTATAAGAAACAGTTAAAAGCATGCAATACAAAAATTTTAAACACAGCTCACTCCATCCCGTGGTGCTGGGCTTGAACAGCCAGAGTACTGACCATTTCTGGCCAACAGATCCAGAGTCATTAAGCCCCTGCGCCATCGCCTCCCTACTGAGCTCTGAAATAAAGAGGCCTTACCCTGTCCAAGAATTCTACTTATGGGAGATTTTGAATAATTTTCTCCTCCTTGGTGTGTTGCTCCTTGCAGCGCAGGCTCCAATATTTGCTCTTTATGCCTGACTCTGCTCAGATTGTAAGTACATAAGCGCAATCCTGAGTCTTTTCTTCTTGAAAAGGAAGGAAATGGTCTGGAGAAAATGGCCTTAGACATACAACCTTTGAATTAGGATATCTGCTTTATGGTAACATAGGAGGTAGATCTACTGTTCTATCCATGTACTCTCTTCCATGTCTCTTCCCCTGGTAGCAACCATACAGCTCACTGGTCAGTTTCATGCCTGCCCCAAATACGCTGTTTCAGGACACTCTCAAAGTGGCATATTGTGGCAGCCACCCCACTGCTTTCCTCCAAAGAAGCTACTCCAGAGACCAGTCAGATGAAGAGCCTGCTCCAGGGAGAAGAGCAGGAAAGCAAACAATAGACTTCTATTGTGACTTCTCCTCATTCTTCAGTTCCAGCCCATTTCCAAAGTGGCAGCTTCATTTCATTCAGTGGTAGGGTGAGGCTGGATGTGGAAAGCTATCCTGAGGTTTGCACAAAACAGCAACCTATCGTTAAGCATATGGCATTACTGCACTTTAATACAGTAAAGTTGTTCCTCCCCAGAATTGCCAGCAACTGCTCTAAAATTCATATAAAAGAACATGATTAAACAGAAAGTAGTTTGTTTCTGCCCCACACTAACAATTATATAAAATAAAAGTCATAGTTCCAATTATTTCTTTATATTCAACCTGAGTGTATGTTAGTACACTGCCTATATCTCTTAACTGATGGGATGTGGCAACAAGATGTTGGCTTATAAAGCAGTCTCAAGGTTAGAGATCCCAGCTTGTGGAGAATAGCATGAGTGTGCTAACATTGGTTGGTCTTGTGGCAGACTGGCCAAATGTGTCCACACTGCATTGTCTTTTTCCCCCTCTCTGGGATGCTCCATATTTTTTGACATATAGAGGCAATGGGAGTTTTATCCCATTACTTTTACACACATATTATACACATGGTTGACTACTCCATGTTGACAGAGGTAGCCAGAAAGTGAAGCAAGAAGAGCAAAAGAAATGGATGCAGAAGAGGTGAAAGAAAATGGCAAAGGCCCACCAGGTTGTAGAGAGGGTCATCTTAGTTTTGCAATTTGTGTTTTACCCAGTGCGATACTTGTTTTGGTTTGCTGAAGAGAGAAAACTGGGGAATCACCCATACCTTTGCTTAGTTGTGTGGCTGTTGTTGGCTGTTGTTAGCCATGTTACCCAGTTTATCATCTTAAAATGATAAACTGAATCAGACATGCCATTAACAAGTAATGTGCCAGTTCACCTTGGAGTCCAGATAGAGGGGGCTTAAATACAGATTTCCCACATTAAACTTAGAGAAGTGGTGATTGTGTCTTGGCACGAGCTTGAATTTGGTGGGTGTACATATCTCTCACAAGAGAACCAGAGAATGGTTTTGAAGTGAAGAAGATTCCTTTCCAAGAAACGTGGTTAATATTACCTTAAGGGCATCATTGCAGTTAAATTGATCCTTTCCTTCCTGAAATGATGCTGCAACTGTTTTGATCTGCCCAAGAGTCCAGCCTGAATGCATCTGCCTCCAAGAGAGGTTCAAAAACTCTGAAAAACTCACTCAGGTACCAATGGATTTCTGAACAATTTGCATGTGGTTTCTGGGGTGAACCATGACAGTAGCTACTAGCTTATGCACTCTTCTACAATACACATTGGTTTAAGCAATTTTCAGAAATGGAGAAGTGATGGTGGTGGGGAGGCACACTGAGGTTTCAGCAGCTATGATCAGAAGCTTTCAAGTGGGAAAGAAAAAGACCATCAACTAGGAAATAGGGGGTATATATTTTAAAACTCTTGCTATTTCTAAATTATGGCTTGAAACTTTGACCCATCTTTGCTTTGCCTTTCCCCCCCACGTGGATAATGAATTTAAAGCAATCCTATTGAGTGTAGTTAGACTTATACCCAGGCAATCACAATATCTCACTGAAAGGCACACTTGTGTTCTTACATTTTTCTTTTTTGCTTACTCATTTAAAAGCCTTAGCCAAATAACCGTCATCTCAACATTTTGTGTCCAATCAAGTAAAGGCACATAATATTCTAATACACAGATGGACAATATAGGGACCACACAAAATTCAGGATTGTAACTGAGGGACATTTATTTGTATGCATGCACACATGACTCCCCGCTTTTAACTATCACACACACATTTACTATATTTTTTGGCTCAAATTTGCACAGATATTCTATCATTCTAATGACTTAACACTGGTACTCTGCTATCACTTAGTGATCAATGGGCTTTCAAAGACCAGCTTGCCGGATGCTCCAACACTGGAAGTTTTAAGAAGAGATTAGACAACCATTTGTTTGAAATGATATAGGGTTTCTTGCCTGAACAGGGGGTTGGACTAGAAGACCTCCAAGGTATCTTCCAACTCTGTTATACTGCTACTAGAACTTGGTCAATATTTTAAAACATTTGAACATCTGCCTTGTGAAATAACAGGCGGCATCCATGGCATTAGGAATTGGCAAGGGTAAAATGATGCATGTGAAGTCAAATAATTTAAGTTCAAGGGCTGGTGAACAATATTCATTCCTCAAGGTGTGACTACACAGGAAGGGTTGGGAGCTTCCCAGAGTTGGTAATAATATGTGTGGCTATAAAATGAAATAGTAAAAAAAAAGTAAAATAATAAAAATAAAATAAGGATTATGTTCCTTTGCTAGGAAAGAAAAGTAACTTATTTTCCTTTCATTATCCTGACTATTTTCTGTGATTCTTAGGGGCTGCAGAATCCAGCACAGTTTAAGAGACTCAAGGCTTATCAGCTCCTATCAATAAGACTGCTTTTTTCCGTCCTACATAAGATGGTGCTTTAGGGTTGGTTTTTCTTACCTCAACATTATTACATTTTTGAAAATAACACCCACATTTCCTTTCACTACTGAAGTTGGTATCAGGAGTGATCTCTTCGGAGGTTTATGTTGCTTCCTATAATCTGCAGAAATCATCAGTACTACGTAAAGCCACAACAGTAGGAAAACAATAGAATTTGTACTGTTTATAGCTAACCGACATTTTTCTGTTACTCCTGTTTACATCATTTATCAGTTTTTTTATACTCTGCTGAAGGAAGTTTCTGTTTCTCCTTCTCTAAAAATGAGCTTAAGGTAGCTGAAGGAATGTAAAACTGTTTTTTTTTATTGTTACACTGTTTTAGCCCAAGAATGTAATTTAACCCAGCAGAATCACTAGTTTACAGAGACTATTATGTTTAAATGGACAGTGTTGATATTAGTGTTGGTCAAACAACTTACAAGTTTCAAACTTGAAAGGTCTGTTGACCAAATTTTGATTTCAATAAAGAATTGGTAACTTGGTCTTCCTCAAATGGTTTGCATTTGAATGCACATCATCCCAGCATAGATATTAGCATTGTTGACAGGTGATCCTAGAAACAATAGACAGAAAATTGAGGAAGGCTGGTAGGCATCCTATCATAAAACCATGGAAGAAAGCACCAATATATGAATTAAGAATTAAGTACCACCCAGAATTGCTGGACGTAGGGTGGCATATAAACTTAATAAATTATTATTAAGAATAGACCAGTCAGTCTATTGCCATTTTGTGTTAGTTGCACAAGAACATTCCATACAACTACTTGCATTCTTGCTTTTTTTTAAAAAAAAAATCCTTATGTATAATTACAAATCTGCACAAATCTCTCTAAATATATTTTCTCTACAAAATACTCTTTTGTAAATGCATTTTGGAAGAGCTAAAAGCATAGAAGACAAGAAGTATGGATATAGGGGAGACTCATTATGTACAAACCTGATTTCTAAAGAATAGACAGACAGACAGACAGACAGACAGATATAGGTATAGGTATAGGTATAGATATAGATGTACACATATATACATACATACATACATACATACATACATACATACATACATACATACATACATACATTTTATATATATTAAATGTTATATGAACATCTGAATAGCGTATATTGCACTGAGGCATTTTTCCTTTTCATTACTTGGATTTTTTTTACTTTATTTTAAAATAGAAATAGTTCTTGAAATAATGAACTCATGGGAAGGAAGCACTATCACGTAAGCATCATCTAATAATGCCAACAACATCAACAAGATTGTAGCAACACAAACGGCCATAATATCAGTATTAGAATACTTTTGAGAAACAAAATACTGAAGTTTGGGATTACTGTTAAACAGAGTAAGGAATAGGTAACTCTGCAAGAAATGAATATTAGAACTCTGTATTTAGCTTGCTGGAAGATGGGGAAATAATGCCTCGTTTAGAATAGACAATGACAAGAAGGTTTGTAATCTTGTTAAATTGCTGAGGAAAGGAGAGATCCTGGTGACGTATCCATGTTGTTTTTCAGCAATACTGTAGGAATGGTTTGTCACTATTTTGCTCCAAGCCGCTTTCTTAGTTTAAGCAATAGCCCTGTTTTGTTCAGGGCTATTGTTTAATGTTTAATATGGAAGAAATTATGTTGGAGATTTGTTTTGTTTTAAAAAAAGGATTCTTTTCCCCAAAGCATTTTAGAATGTATTGTTTCAAATTAATTAATTAATTAATTAATTAATTAATTAATTAATTAATTAATTAATGGTTTAGTTTTCATGGCATATTATTGTTCTTTCTTTTCTCTCAGACAAATAAAATATGTCAGACTGTTAGTATTTATTTGACGACTAAGTTGAAGTCCATGTGACCTTTTCTCATAAATGTTCTCTATGTGGCTTTTTGGCAAAATTGTATTCCAAATTGTCTGGTTCTGACATTTACTAATTGTGATCGATCATTTATGTGTAGTCATTTTTGCAGATTCAATATTATTTAGCATTTGTTCTGGATTTCTATTGATGCGCATCACAACTGTTTCCTCTATCATCCGTAAACTGGATCTTGTACATGTTATTAGTGACATATCTGTATAAAACCTTCATTTGCTCAGCATTTGATGGCTGCTAAACATATTCTACCTTTTTTTATTTTAGTTGATTCTGGTTTATTCTCTGATTTATTCTCAGTATTATTTGAATATTCAGAACGAATCTCCCAATATTCTCCCAGTATGTATGTATGTATTTATTTATTTATTTATTTATTTATTTATTTATTTATTTATTTATTTATTTATTTATTTATTTATTTATTTATTAAAGTAATTGGCTGCCCATCTTACCATAGCTTACCATAACTCTAGGTGGTTTATAGTTACATCTAAGTTAAAACATAAAAAGTTAAAATCAAACCTTAAAACCAGACACATGGAAAGGGCAGGGGTGGAGTGGAGGCGGAGGTGGGATCTGTTATTACTCAATCAAACATCTCCACTGTGCTGTTCCCTCACTGGGGCCCCAAGCCAATTAGCAAAGTCACGTGTTTAGGCCCTTAGGAAAGAATAGGAGGGTTGAGGCCAGAGGTGGGTTCCTCCTGGTTCGGACCGGTTCTATGGAACCGGTAGTAACTTGGCGGCCTGGGTCGCTAGAACCGGCAGCGACCCAGGCCTGCCATGCCCCTGAACTGGTTCTTTCGGCACCGGCATTTTGTTTTTTGCTTCTGTGCATGCACAGAAGCTTTTTTTTAGCACTGCGCATGCGCAAAGTGCCCGTGCGTCGTGTCACTGAGAGAACCAGCAGCGAAGAAAAGAAGAACCCACCACTGGTTGAGGCCAACCTCACATCGGGGGGCAAGAACTTCCAGAGGGCAGGAGCAACAGCAGAGAAGGCCCTCCTCCTGGACCCTGCCAGCCGGAATCGTTTATTGGAACATTTTTTCCCCTATTTGCCAGACATGTTTATGGGAGGGTCAAAGAATCTGAATGTGTCAATGCCAGGCAATATATGAGGGTCTGCATATTCTTGGAGATGGAACAAAAACGATACATTGAACATAATTCTGAAAATTCAGTTTCATGCAGGTTATTCTGTTTGTTGTCCTCAAGAGTTTAACAATAGAATCTGACACTCCTGTCAGACTAGACCCCAAATGTTCTGTGTTGCTGCATCTGTGTAGTGATGATCTTATCTGAGCTCAGGAAGAGAGACAAAAATCATTACAACCTATTAAAATGCTGGTTCACAATTTCAAAGCGCTTCAGAAGGATGAAAAAAGCAGCTATATTTAGTTTTTCTTCACTATAAACTCTAGAATGGGAAAAGACATTTTCAAAGTACTAGACTTATACAGGCAAACATTTGTTTTTGGAACCATCCACCAATCAAATGCTTGTTCACACAACTTTCACTGCCCACCTCCTTGAAGCGTTACAGTGGGTTTGTTCTCCAAAGAGTTTCCCTAGGTTTTCACCATGAGCTTCCAATCATATCCTTGGACAAAATATGCCATGGGAACAGTTCAGATTGGGTCCTAGACACAGGGCCAAGTTGATTATGTTTGTTTTTAATTTTTTTTTTAAAAAAGAAGTTTCTTCAAGCAACTTAAAAGAAGAGATGAAAACCCTCACAGAATAATCACCAAACATCCTAAGGATTTGGTATGAGGCAAACATTCTTAGAAAACTGGAAAGGATACTACTTGAGCCCAACTATGGTTCCCTATCATTAAATGGAGGCAAGGAGATATGGCTCCTTCAATCGTGGCTTGTCATTTAGTGGTGATTTTATTTATTTATTTATTTATTTATTTATTTGTTTGTTTGTTTGTGAGACATGTACAAGATAGCAGGGATAGGTATAGACATAAACATAAAGAAAGTGAATACAGATAGATGAGGACAATAGGACAGTAGGACAGGGACGGTAGGCACGCTGGTGCGCTTATGCACGCCCCTTACAGACCTCTTAGGAATGGGGTGAGGTT
>QLTV01002419.1:2430376-2442281 GCA_003457575.1 Thermophis baileyi | reverse complement strand
TAGGTGGAGGGTAATGGATTGGTTTATGATTGATTCCATGACTTTGCAGGTGACGCAACATAATGAGATTGGTCTGTAATTTTCGACGTTGCTGGGATCTCCTTTTTTGAAGATAGGGATGACTGTGGCTAGTGACCATAAGTTGGGTAAGGAGCTAGTCCTGAAAGATTTATCGAAGATTATGCTAAGAGGTTCAGCTAAGGCTGTGGAGAGCTTTTTTAAGAAATATGCACATAGTCCATCAGGTCCAATAGATAGAGATGGTTTTAGGTTGCGTAATGCCTTTTCAACGTTATCTTCTGTAAAATCAATTTGTGTTAGATCGTTGTAATTATTTGTGGTACTTTTTATTTTCTTTTATACAGCACGTAAACTGGTAGCATTGTAGGACTAAGCGCCGTGTTACATTATAACTTCAGTTTTGTTATGACAAAAGGATAGGAGAGGTAATTACAAGGGAGCAGAGCTCTTGTTTTTCTTTTCCTCTTGTCCCAAAGTGGTGCTTTATACCCAGTTTGAAACCATGGTCAGGTTGCACAGCTGATGGGCTGCAACCACGGACTGAAGAGGTTTAGAACAATAAGTCCGCAATTCCACTGTGCTGTCTGTGTTGCCATTCTATTTCAACAGTTCGGCTGACATTTATCAGCCAGCAGATGGTGGTTCTTTGTTGTTTATTCTCGCTGTCTTGGCAGTGATATAGCTGGTCTTCTGTCTGTATAAAGGGCTTCCCCTGAGTCCTACAGCAGCCCCGTTGGCACAGAATTGTGCTTTCCTGCATGACTTGTAAATTGCTTGTAAATTGGTTTCAATACTTAAGTTCTTATTGAGCATTAAAAACAAGACTTTGGCATAATACTTCTTACTTTGTTCCTTCATGGGTTTTGGAAACAAAAAAAAAAAAAACACATTATCTACCAAGTCATCTCTGTGACATTTTTTTCAGTTTAAGTTAAAAAAAAATAACCTCCCCTTCTCCTCCTCCTTCTTCTCCGAAACAGCTTTATTTATATGCCTTTGGGAAAACTATAATTATGCTTAATCCAGATATGATCTCAATTTTAGAAGACCTTGGAAATATTAATTTCTAAGTAGAAAGTAAAGTACTGAATATTTGTCACTATCAGAGCATTTGTTGCCTTTTTTTGCCTTGAATGTATAACCCCAATCCTAACTGAGATGTTGCACAAGAAAAAGTATCTCAGAAAAACAGTAAAGATGAAATCACTGGTGGCATCAATGCAAAAGTTTGGAGTGAAGGCTTGAAATCTTGAAATGTAATAAAGTTGTTGCCATATTTTGGAAAAATATACAATAATGTTGGAAGCCACCCAGAGTTGCCATGCGGCGAGATGGGCAGCGAACCAACCAACCAACCAACCAACCAACCAACCAACCAACCAACCAATAAGACCACAATATCAGATATTGATTTTCTTCTTCTTGCATCTGGATAAATCCAGAGACACTTAGGAAAAATTACCAAGTACCCAGAGCAATCTTCTACTTTTTTTTTACTGCGGTTTAACTAACTAAATAGATAAGGTTTGAGCCTGTTGAGTAAAGAGCTTAGTAGGGAAAGGAGAAAGTAAAAAAAAAACCTATTTGTCAAAGAATGTGATTACTCTAAATAGCAAATGTAATTTTAATGGTGAATGGTAAAACACTGAGTACAGTTTAAACCTTGCCATCCCAGCAAAAAGATATGTGTGTGTAGAAATCAATTATGGTTGCCATGATATGTACTTAATCCAAGAACAACCTTCCATTTCTTAAGGGTCTTTCTCTGTTATGCTAGTTGGCCAAGGTCTTTGGAGGGAAGCTAGCTTTGGTTCAGAGTATTTGGGGCCAGCTTTATCCTGGTGGGAGGAGTTAACTGGGTTTACTTGTGTCCAAAACATTGAGATGTTACAACTACATGATTGTATCATGAATGGAAAATGAGAATTAACAAGAGTTAAAAATAATAAAATGAACTCTGTCCTAGTCAACAAGTCTTTCCTTTGCAGAAGAACAATAATTTAGCAATGCTTTAAACAATATATGGATGCTTTTGGGACAATAGAGTTTTCTCATAATGGTATTCCATGGATTTTATAATCTTTAAAACTGTTAAAGCAATTTGTATACATTTGGTACTATTTTAAAACACATTGGATGTACAGTAACTATCAGATAGAAATAAGGAAGGGAATAAAGACTATATTCTAGAATCATGGGGATTCTCCCTCCCTCCCTCCCTTCTTTCCTATAGCCACCCATCTCAGTCAATGAGTCTAGGCAGCTTATGATTAAAAATACATTACAGTTAAAAATACAGAAAAATATTTTCACCTGGGTTGAAAGTTTTGACCCTCTTGGCAATATCTTTTGCAAGCTAATTTTTAATTTTAATTTTTGGAAAGCACTCTCCCTGTGGAACCTTGTGGATGGCATATAAGCTATATTTGTTTTAATTCATCTACTAACAATAAAGTCTATTCGAATTAGGAATTAAAAATAATGGCATACTACCCCACTGAACAGAGCCAAGAAATTCTAAGGGTTCCGGAAATCTCCATTGCTATAGCCTTTAGCATTTCTGGGGCCATCTTAGAAGGCAGTCTATTGATTCATATCTTTTATTGCATTGGAAAAGTTGAACTAGCCCTAGCTGGTAGAAATACAATCAGAATTCCAGGATACCTTAAAACAGCGGTTCTCAACCTGTGGGTCGTGAACCCTTTGGGGGTCGAATGACCCTTTCACAGGGGTCGCCTAAGCGCGTGCTAGCCCGCCATCTTGGTGACTGGCAACGCGCACGCATGGGGAGGGGGAGGGGGTCACGGCGGCGGGGCGGGGGTCGCGGCATTAGGAAGGTTGAGAACCACTGCTTTAAAATGACAACATTCCTTGGTAGTACTGAAGTTATTAAGAGTTAGGGTTAGGGTTGTTGCAGTTGTCACCAATACAAATTCCAAAATAGGTTTCAGTTACAACTCTTAACAACTCTGTTAAAAATGTCCATCCAGCAATAAAGAAACAGCGAATTCTTTATTCCATCATTGAAAAAAGCCATCAGTAAAGATTATAGCATTAAATATATCACAATTTCCAGCAAAACTGGGCAAATTGGAAAGTTGAACCAGTTTGGTGTAGCAGTGAAGGTGTTGTTCTAGAAACTGGGAGATCGGGAGTTCTAGTCCAATGTGAGGAATGAAAGCTAGCTTGATGGCTAGACTAGCCACTCTCTCTCTCTCACCCATCTGGCCTTGTGACTAAAGCAGTACTAGAACTCACATTCTCCCAGTTTCTAGCCTGGTGCCTTCATCACTACATCAAACTGGCTCTCATTAAAAGGATTGGAATTTTTCAGACAAACCCACCCCCCACCCCGTCCTCCTGCCCGCTGTGGCTTTTCCTCTTCCACATATTGTGGAGATCACTGTCTCACTGATCTATTAACTAGTTCTTAGATATTGCTCACAGCCAGATTCTATGCATATTAAAACCCCAACTATTTCCTGGGTCCTGCTTCCAAGGCTGTTTTCAGAGGTGGTTTTTGACTGTAACTCTTCAATGTCTGCAAGACCCTCTTGTGAGCCTTTCCCTGCTGCTGAGCTGGACACTTTCCTGCAGAAAACCTTGACATCTGCTTTTATCCCTGCCAATCCCTGTCCTGTTCCTATGGCCTTTGTAGCCACTGCCAGTCACCTGCCTTCCCTCCAAGTGAATGAGTGACAAAGCCTAACCAGTTTTACACTCCTCGATCGTACACTCCTAGAAGACCATCCAAGTAAGGGGGAAAATGCAACTTTAACCAGCAGTTAAGGATGGCTTTGGCCTGTATTATTCATGAGCTGGGGATGAGATAAAGCAATGGGACATGGCACAAAATGGGGCAGCTAGGGCAGGTGCAGATGGAGAGGTTCTCTCTGTTTTGCCACCGTGTTTTCTGTCTTTTCTTGTACCACTAACGAATCAGTTAGGAAAGGGGCAATGATAGTTATATAACAACTTTGGATAGGGACCATCGAAGCTGTCCATCTGGAAGAATCCATGAAATGTAGCAAATTCCTAACCTCTGAAGAAAAGGGGATTTTCTATTCAGTACTTTGACAAATACCGTAATTTGGATTGATTACACACTTCTGTACTGTATTGCTATTATCTCACTACCAAGGAGTACATGTATTATGCAGCCAGTCTTCGCCATCTACTGGTGACAAGTGTGTCTTGCATTTCAAACATTCTTGACATTTCCCCCTATCTCTGGCACTTTTTCCACTGGAGCTTATCAAAACAAGGGCTTAAGTTTTATTCTGGGTTTATCAGGCATCCACTGGTTTGTGATACTTAAAATTTAGAGACATGTGCTTTGAAAAACATTTCTTATCATTACTCATCTTCGTGAGAATGTTACTTTCCTTGACCCTCAACTGATGGATTTATGTTTCAACCGGTCACCCAAATGTTTTTTCACTGCAGAGTCATTGCTTTTACTCGCACATTTTATTGCACCCTTCCATGTCTCTTTCCTTAGTAGCAGAAAGATATTGTAGTCATAAATGATGATTTTTTTTACTGTTATCTTATTTTTTCACATGGAGTCTATAAAACTGGAAATTAAATGTTGGTAGTGGAACAGCATTCTCTGTGATGCATGAGAGCAGCAAGCCAGCTTCTGAAGAAGGAGGTTAAACCAACTTCAGGGATTCAGTAGAAACACCAAGAGTGCCACTGGCATATTGCTAGTTTCCTCATTCTCTGGGAAGCAATTGAGGGGCAAAACTCTTTGCTGTCCAAAGAGTTGGCAAGGGGTGGCAGAGGACAAGGGATATTCTCAACTAACATGCCACTGGCATATTGCTAGTTTCCTCATTCTCTGGGAAGCAATTGAGGGGCAAAACTCTTTGCTGTCCAAAGAGTTGGCAAGGGGTGGCAGAGGACAAGGGATATTCTCAACTAACATCAAAGGCAAAGTTAGGGGGTCTTTGAAAGTAGATGTGCTATGACATGATATGGGAAAGAGCCTATAGTCCCAAAGAGAGGGAAAGTCAAGTCTTTCTATACTTTGGGTAAAGACTGGCAATGCTTGATATAAATGACATTGTCTTGTGAAATTGAGAGACATGTGCAACTATAGGAGGGCTGCATTCTTTAGTCAATCAATTTTTGTTAGGCCCTTTCGATTAGAAAGCTTCTTCCCATCAAATGCGCTGTCCTTTAAGTTTCTGATTCATTTCTTTGCGATCTTTCTGAGGAACCAAGTCTTGTCTTTTTTTATTTTATGCCATGTTGCCCCATTCATTTTTGGTTCTAATGGATAATGTAGACTTTGAATATTGTTATTGAACTTTCAGTAACTGAGAGTGAATATCAATGATTCCCGAATACAGAAAATAATAATGAGCTACATTGGAAATGAGGCAAGTAGAAAGTATGGAACTGGACTTTATCTAAAGAGGTGCAGTTCTGAATTCCATTTTGGGCATGAGATCAGCTGTACTTGAACCAATTCCCTTCACTTTTCTCAGGTGAATGTAATATCCCAGGGTTGCTGTAGCAATAAAAAGGAAGGCTGGAAAAAATTCAATTATTATTATACCCAAATTCAATTTTTCACACGTTCAGCAAAAGCTCATCTTAGAGTTACATTCACCTCCTGATCTTTCTTCAAGTCCAAGTTATTGAATTAAAGCTTTGTGTGCAGCAGATAATGATGCCTACTGTCACTGACCAGGATCACCAATATATAACTTAAAAAGACAATTAAAAAGCAACCATCATGCTCTGGAGTGAGAAAGACATCACACTGGTGAAGAAGTATGATGCATAGACCTTTACTTAGAACATCTGAAGTTCTTAGCCATAACTGGAGAGCAAGAATTGCCACTCTTACTCTCAACTAGACACCTCTGACAGCCAATAATCAACCAGATTGAGCAGCTTCTTACAGGTAGCTAATTCTAGGAATATTCCCCTCTACACATTTATGTGATAATATCACTCATCTTAAAGGACCTACTCCTTAGAAACTTAGAAGTAGGACTGTAGTGTCTTACAACTTCAGTGGCATACTATTGTGTTAACATTTCACATTTCCTGTTTTTTAATTCCTAAATGAAATCTAGAGATCTGAACTGCTCGATATAAACCAAGTCAATGCTTATGATAAGCAAACCAGAAGACATGTTTAAGAAAAAAACTATGAATAAGTAACCTCATTAATCAAATAATAAATGATTATTTAAATAATAAATGATTAGATTTAAAAGCGAGTACAATTAAAACTGAGGAAAATATAAGCTCTAAATGCAACTATAAATATTTATATATTTTGATGCTAATAATTCTTAAAATTAATCAATTTATGTCTATTGATAAATTTCCTAGGTTCAAGGAATGCAGTGTCTGTAAAATCAATCACACCAGAATACCCATTCGGAGAAATATCCCATATTTTATTTGAGTCACTGACCAGCCTAAGGAAATTGTTTCCAGATTCAAAGGAAAAGACTGAATATTTACTCTATTACTTCACAAACTGGCCTTGTCTAACCTCTCCCCTATGAAATTAATATGGTCCTCTTTCTTAGATCTAATGCTCTGGAGGTCAAGGCTTATTAATATTCAACTGTCCAGTCTTATAAATCTACAGGAAAAAAAGTCAAATGATTCCATTGGTGACGCTAGTACAGTTTGTCCAAATTAATATTTTTCTCTTCAAATGTCTACTCTCAGATTACATGCCTGCGGAAAACCACACAAAATACCCCATCAAAGCTCAGAATAATTTAACCTGCAGTAAACCTAAACAAAGGGGGGGGGAAGGCATTGTCTAATGAGTCTTTTGGATAGTTGTTCTCAACAGGATGATCTCTAGATCTTTTGAGATTCAAGATCCCAGAGTATGGAGCTAGGGTAGAATTCAGATTAAGAAAGATTTCATCAGGCTTTTTAAATAAAATAATTTTTAACTAACCTGGTACTATAATCTCACTGTGAAAAAAAAAGATTTTCTTTACCACATCAGAAAAAGGAGGTGTTCATTTGTTATGTCAGCAACAAGCCAGAATGCCCATGATCCTATCAAGATGCATTAACCTTTAAGATAACAAATTTGTGATTGTTTTGTTATTTGGAGTGCATCATAAATCTCTCTCTCATGGAGTCAGAAAAAGTTCAGTTTTAGTTTGGTAAGAATGCTTCAAAACAAATCATTTAGATAAAAAGTTATAACAAAGTTACATTGTTCATGCACTCTATACCAAGATGATGGCTTCAAAATAGGTAATCCAAGCATAGATACCAGAGTAGAGTATCTGGTTGCTAGAAGAGATCCATTCCCTTCACAGAAACTGAAATATTAACTATTTCACAGGAGACAATAAATCAGTTTCCAATTCCTTCTCTTGCAGCATTAATCTTGATCCAATCCTTGTACCCTAACTTAAAATGACAGGTAGTATCAAGGAGAAGACAAGAACATATCCCCAATTTCCTGTCTATCTGTTTGGTCTACAACTTCCCTTCCAATGGGATTGGCAGAAGACGGTTTGAAGGAGGCTTCCAGACTTGAGCACAAGCCAGAGCTGTACCCCCTTCTGTCCCCTTCCGCACTTTAGTTCTCAAATGAACTTTATGAGCATCTGCATAGTATGGTGTCGTCAAAGATGTACAGTAGGTCCTGTGTGCATACTCTAGATTGTAAGTATGTAGGGACTAAGAACTTGTCTTTTTCAACTCTTGATTTTCATGCATTCAGTAGGAAAGCATGAAAACAGTTGATTGCTGAATGCAATGTAAAATTTCCCATGTGATTGGGGAACTTTGCACAATTGGGAGCCTTGATGGCTTAACATGGGAAGTCAGCTATGAAGCTGGTGATGATAGCAATAGCAATAGCAGTAGCAGTTAGACTTATATACCTCTTCATAGTGCTTTACAGCCCTCTCTAAGCGGTTTACAGAGTTAGCATATTGCCCCCAACAATCTGGGTCCTCATTTTACCCACCTCAGAAGGATGGAAGGCTGAGTCAACCTTGAGCCGGTGAGATTTGAACCGCCGAACTGCAGCTAGCAGTCAGCTGAAGTAGCCTGCAGTGCTGCACTCTAACCACTGCGCCACCTCGGCTCATATACAGCTTGATACTTTCAGGCTTTGGTCATAATAACTTCATGGGAATGCCCAGTTGGATGACCAGATTCACCTAAAACCTGTTCCTCCATGCCTCATCAACAATTCTGCAGGATGCACATTTAAAGATTTTCCATCATTGATATATTCCCCCAATTATAATAAAAACAAGTAACATCAACACTGAAAGGATTGCAAGGACAAAGGACAAATTAGTAACATTTGGGGTTCAGTATTTCAGAAAGTTGCATTAATTATTAATAAAAGAACAGAGAAAACATTCTACTGTGAAAAAAGAAAATATAGCTGATTGATCTATTAGAGTAGATGAAGCCTATATAAATGTAACAGGCCTTAAGAAACAGGCATGAACCAACATTCTCATCCAGTAAGAGAAATATCTGTAATTTTCCTAAACGGTTGCAACTTGTGTGAAATGTTTTTGAAAAATAGCTAGTTACATGAGAAGGATGAAACCGTGAGAAATGAGGAACTAAAAGTAACGGATGGCTGAAAGTTTCAGTTGTACACGGGTGTGTGTGGAAACAGATGGTCAGTAAGAAAAGAAATAAGGAAGTGAGTTACACGGTTAGAAGAAAAGTATGAAAGATAAGGTTCGAGATCAGCCCTTTGGCTTTAGCTATCCTCTTAGGACTTGCTATGTCATTGCACCCCATTGCAATGGCTTGTTAATGTTAGTGTATTACTGCTATTATGTCTTTTATATCTTTTATTCATTTCTTATCTTTCCAAATTATTAGAAACAACAAACCTCTGATCTTAAAGTAAGAATTATTGCCTGTGTTATTGTCTTTGTTTCTTATTGGAATTTTCTTATGACACTACTTAGGCCTTTGTCACTATTTTCTGGTAGGAATACACATTTGAAAATAAGGCATTTTTAATTAATGGCTGCTAGATAATATTTTTTGCAAGAAGGGGCATCTAAGAAAGATTAGCATAAGTATGGCTAATGGGGAAAAAAATCAAATAGGTTAGAATCAGTTGAAGAAAATAAAGAATGTCTCATCTATATTCTACTAAAACTCTTGTGTTTTAAATCTTTGACTGGGTGAAATAGTGCATCACAGGGTAACTTACAAAATATGTCCAAAACCAGAACCCATGATGCCTGTAGAATTGAAAATTGCTAAATATTATAAAACATTTTATGACTTTAAAATTATATTAAAGCATTTTGTGACATAATATAAAATGTCATAGAACATTTCCTGTGGCTATCTGCTGATATTTGATGTGCTATTTGGTTCAGACTGGGTTATTTTCAAGTGAATACATCTCTGAACTTCTCCCTAAATTTTAAAGATTTTTTTCAATGTAGGCAGTACATTAAAAGTTTTGTAATTGTTTCAGGCACTGTGGAATCTGATAAAGAAATATCTCTGAAACAATGACCCAATAGGTCACAGATTATCTAATAATTATTTGTTATTCTGTATTATATAATTTTATAAGCATTCTAAAAATGAAAACTTCAGCAACTCACCTACATTACATTATCTGTAATTTGTATCTATACCAATAATATCAACAATATTTATGCTTTCTATGATGTTAATGATATATTGATTTGTATTTGTAAAATGTTATTTGCACAGCAATCTAAAATTTTTTAAAAATTTGGAAGCATATAACTCCCCCCCCCCAATAATGCAGCTCCCAACTTCAGTCCATGCTTTACAATTGCTTTCACATTCCTAATATGCTAAAGAGCAGCCCATTTTTAAAAATGAATATCTGGAGTTTTGTCTTTCGGTATCAGTTCCATCTGGTTTACTGACTAATTCAATACATGTATTCATGCATTCATCTAATTTAAAACATGGCGCCTTCATGACTAAAAGAATGCAATTGATTTGCTGGTGCTGCCAAGATGTTTAGCACACGACAATGGAAAAGTCAATATATTTTAAAAATTAAATAAAATACATTGAGCATCAGCCAGGCCACACATTCTTAATTATAACTTTTCTTAAAAAATAAGAAGGGGTATTGAAATGCCAAATTTCATTGTGGCCCCTTTCTCATGACTCCTCATTATCAGCTCTTGCAATATTAGTTGGGGGGGAAAGCAGTGGCTATATAGCACAGCTCTACCTATACTTTGGTGGAAGAACAGCCTGAGCTGTTGCCCTCATCTTTCCTTTTCAATTCCATGGGAAACCACAAAATAAGACCAATGGACGCCTCTTCATAGTGTAGTCTTAATTCTTAGAAATGGAATTATGAGAGGTGAAGAACTGAGACCAATAAGAAAGAGTTATAACCACACTGAATCCTCAGCAGCCCTCCTCTGGATGTATTTTGGATTTAAAGCAGACAGAAATCAACAGCTAACAATCTGAAAACTCAACTTGTGTGGGAAGATAACTTTAAGCAGAAATACCAGGGCTCATGTCATATCTGAGGGGCAGTTTCCATGACTGCTTCTTTTCTTCTATTCCCTGGGCTGACAGGTTGACACAAATTCACCTTGCTGGACAAACAGACAGCAATTTGTTCATGTTTCAGCTAGACCAGTGGTTCTCAACCTTTCTAATGCCGCAACCCCCCCGCCGTCGCCGTGACCCCCCCGCCACCGCGACCCCCCGAGTCGCCGGACAGCTGATAGCGTGGAAGCAGGAGACTTCACCCGGACGCCGCCATTTGAGTTCTTTTACCCTCTGCGCATGCGCAAAGCATTCTGCGCATGCGCAGAGGGTAGAAGAACCCAAATGGCGGCGTCCGGGCTACCAGCTGTCCGGTGACCCGCAGCACGGCCGAACCGGGACCTTTTCACCTCTGCAGTGACGGTGGCACCAAAATGGCAGGCTGACGCGTGCGGCGACCCCTGTGAAATGGTCGTTCGACCCCCAAAGGGGTCGCGACCCACAGGTTGAGAACCGCTGAGCTAGACATTCATCATCTCAATACATGGCAGCAGTTGCCACTGATAGAATTAATTCAGATTTTCTTGCTTATCTGTCTCAATTATTAATATCTCCCCAGGATCCATTGAGCCTTCCTCGACCTAGCACTCTTTGTCCATCACATCTGGAGGATATCAATTTGGAAAATGCTGCTTTTGTAGAAGGACAGCTTGCCTTTCCCCTCTGCTCCTTCTGCTTTCTTCACATCCTTAGAATCACAGCTCTTCTGTGCCATAATGTACCTTTGCTTCTCACACTCTTATTGATACTTGCCTGTGCATTCGTTTAGACAGATATGATTATAAGCATTCTCAGCAAAAAGGACGAGGAATACAGTCCATTTTATAAAGTGGCAATCAGCAACAAGGGCTAAAATCCGGTTCTCATCCTTGCATAGTGAAGTTACTGGTGCATTCAGAATTTCCAGGCTTCCATAAGGATTAAAGTCAAGAACAAGACAGGCAGAGAAGCTTTCATTTCCATAACTATAACCAATATTTGCTGCCCAAATGTAACAATAGCAGCGTAGTCTATGGCTATGTGGCAGGGGTGAAATTCAAAATTTTTCCCTACTGGTTCTGTGGGCGTGGCTTGGTGGGCGTGGCAGGGGAAGGATACTGCAAAATCCCCATTCCCACCCCACTCCTGGGGGAAGGATACTGCAAAATCTCCATTCCCACCCCACTCCTGGGGGAAGGATACTGCAAAATCTCCATTCCCACCTCACTCCTGGGGGAAGGATACTGGAAAATCTCCATTCCCACCTCACTCCTGGGGAAAGGATACTGCAAAATCTCCATTCCCACCCCACTCCAGGGGGAAGGATACTGGAAACTCTCCATTCCCACCGCACTCC
>QLTV01002419.1:2414264-2429741 GCA_003457575.1 Thermophis baileyi | reverse complement strand
CGACCCCATTCCCACCTCACTCCTGGGGAAAGGATACTGCAAAATCTCCATTCCCACCTCACTCCTGCGGGAAGGATACTGGAAAATCTCCATTCCCACCCCACTCCTGGGGGAAGGATACTGCAAAATCCCCATTGCCTCCCCACTCCAGGGGGAAGGATACTGCAAAATCTCCATTCCCACCCCACTCCTGGGGGAAGGATACTGCAAAATCTCCATTCCCACCCCACTCTGTGGCCAGCCAGAGGTGGTATTTGCCGGTTCTCCGAACTATTCAAAATTTCCGCTACCGGTTCTCCAGAACCTGTCAGAACCTGCTGAATTTCACCCCTGCTATGTGGCCTTGGTGGCTTTAAAATCATTAACTTACCCTAATGACAAGAAATACTTCAATTATATAGCTTGAGAAAAGAGATTAAAATCAAATTTCCATCTTCTAAATACAGTTATTCTCAGTTTGTAATTCATAAAGCCTTAAGCGTCACCCCCCCCACCAAAGCATGCACTGTAATTAAGTTTCCTGTTAGTTTCTATAACTGTGATCACTCAACTAGTGATTCTAAAGTTAACACGCTCCCCTCAGTTATATATTGTGACCTACCTTAATAGCCATTATCTTTTCCTAGTCCTAAGTAGGCATTAACAGAGACAGTTTATTATGCCTTTGATGGGTTATCATACATATCTGATGGGTTTTAAACTACTTAGCATGCTAGATATTTTAATGGAATTTCAACACACACACACATACCAATTTGTTGCTATGTAAAACCTACTAATTTACAGCTAAATAGCATCTTTATTTGGCCTTGGAGGAGAATCTGAATCACCTGCTAGTGCAACTTAAGTATTCTTTGTACTGAAGTTTTCTACTGAAATTGATTATCAAATATTATCATTAAAAATGAATGCTAATTGCAGTTAATAATTATTTTAGTCTGCCTCTGCATACATCCAAATTCATTAAGCAACATCATCTATTCAAAAATGAAGGACTAGATTACATAACTAATGTACTGGACTCTCTCTCTCTCTCTCTCTCTCATTTCTGTTGCTAAGCGAGACAGTTGTTAAGTGAATTTTGCCCTATTTTATGACCTTTCTTGCCACAGTTGTTAAGTGAATCACTGCAGATCTTAAGTTAGTCACACGGTTGTAAAGTGAATCTGGCTTGCCCATTGACTTTGCTTGTCAGAAGGTCGCAAAAGGGGATCACATGACCCCCCAGGACACTGAAAGCGTCATAAATATGAGTCAGTTGCCAAGTGTCCGAATTTTGATCATGTGAGCATGAGGATGCTGCAATGGTTGTAAGTGTGAAAAATGGCCATAAGTCACTTTTTCAGTGCGGTTGTAACTTTGAACAGTCACTAAATGAACTGTGGCACGTCAAGGACTACCTGTACCTGAAAGGGATAGATAAAGCATAGCATCTAGCTAGCTACTGTACATCCTAATCTCTGAAAGTCTCCGGACAAAAGGCAGACGAGCCTGAGACTGACTGGGGGAATACATCATTCACACCAACCAAAGTGTTTTCTTAAAGATGCAGAATGGAGGAGGGATTGCTTGGCACCCAAATTTCCATCGCCATCTTTTTATATACATAAAAGAGTTAGGGCTGAAATAACCAATAACTGTCCAGGCCAATTACCCACAATCCTTTCCAGGGGCTCTGAATCCTTTTGTGCTTTTTGGTACAGATAGGATAATGTCAATTTGCCTGTTGGTTGCGTTTCCCTCCTCCTGCTTTTTCCTGCCTTTCGCCAGTGAGCTGTTGTGCTGATGTTTTGCTAAAGTTTAATGTAGAAACATCGAGGTATATATATTTTGCTGGCTGAGCTGAGTGCTGTCTGCTCTGATATGAATATAGGGATTGCCTGGTTATCCCCAGTAATTTCTCCGCATTAATGGTGTCCTAGAAAAGAGCAAGAAAAGGGAAAGGCAAAGAAGGGATGCAGAGTAATTCTAACTGTCTATACAGGTAGTCCTCGACTTACAACAGTTTGTTTAATGATCATTCGAAGTTACAATGGCCCTGAAAAGAATGACTTATGACCATTTTTCGCACTTATGACCATTGCAGCGTCCCCATGGTCATGTGGTCAAAATTCAGACACTTGGCAATATTTATGACCGTTACACTGTCCCAGGGTCATGTGATCACCTTTTGTGACCTTTTGACAAAGTCAACGGGGAAGCCAGATTCACTTAACAATCATGTTACTAATTTAACACCTGCCGGGATTCACTTAACAACTGTGGCAAGAATGATCGTAAAATGGAGCAAAATTCACTTAACAACTGTCTCACTTAGCAACAGAAATTTGGGGCTCGATTGTGGTCATAAGTCGAGGACTACCTGTACTGCAGTTGGTCAATGGGTCTTAAGATCCTGAAAAATCACACTTTCCAGAAAAATGTCATGTCTGGGGGAAGAGTGATTACCTGATACTATAAAGATCTCAGGGTTTCAGAAATTCAGACAACTGCTAGATGTGGGTTCCATGATCTGGATGTAGTCACTCATTCACTTGCAGAAACACGATTTTCCGTATAGAAGCAAATTTATCCTTCTATAGTAAGGATAAATTACTATGGTAATTTCTATCCAGGTAGATGGAAACTACTCTGAGTTTTATAGGCATGGAAAACAGTAACCTCTCTTTCTTATTCAGTTACTGGCATATTGTGAACAAGATTTTAAATATGCACCTACACTGACAGGCAATTAAAGATGAAAAAATGAATGGTGTTAATTGACTCCGGCTTAAAAAAATCTCCAGAAGATTATGTAAATCCCACAGTGATGTCATTCTAATCAGAGAATCCACATTTGACTCCAAAGGAAACAATTAAGAGCCACAATAAAAATATGAGTGTCCTCCTGACCAGGCTCCTATGCCCATTTACATGCTACATTTTCTCTCTTTCTCTCCTCTTTTCTTTCCTGCCCAATAGCATTTCACTGTTCTCAGAGCTTTCCATCTGCATTGCAGTACTGCTACATCCCCTCCCCCAAGGTTCTTTCCAAAATATTTTGTGCACATCTGTAAATTCTGGTCAATTAAAATGGAGAAATCCATTTTTTAATTCAATTAATTGCCATAGCTTGAGATTTCTTCACGACTTGACCTCAATATTCTGCAAGTAACAGAGAAAAGTTGCTTGTTTAACACATTTTTGTGCTGAAACAATTGAAAGATAAGATGCGGTGGCAATGGCAGTAACTCACGGGATGTGAATACTTTAAAAGTTTCATTATGACATGAAAACAAAATATGGCCACTAAATTTATGACTGGATGTTTCTAAAGTAAATGACGACATTGATTATCAATTATGGAAATCAAAATGAAAGTGGAAGTAATGTTAAAAACAACACGGATCCTATATTTAACATACGGGGCAAAAAAGTTAGATCTTTATCTTTTTGAACATGTAATTACAGTTTAAATTAGAAGCAAAGCAACAGTGAATCATTGAAATTTACTATGATAAGAAAAAGGTTCTGCTGCACAATACTCCATCGTTAGAAGCCCTTGGCTTACCTTCACAATAGATGTGCAATAAGAAGCAGTGTTGGGTTAGATATTTATAATAATGAATTTTAATTAGTCTAGACCAGGGGTCCTCAAACGTGGCAACTTTAAGACTTGTGGACTTCAACTCCCAGAATTCTCCAGCCAGCTATGCTGGCTGGAGAATTCTGGGAGTTGAAGTCCACAAGTCTTAAAGTTGCCAAGTTTGAAGACCTCTGGTCTAGATTTAAGCTGACTTGGCATGTTCCTAAGAAGGATTTTCCAAGATGTATTGGGGTGAGATGTGATGGAGCCAACTCAGTGACAGAGGTCAGAGTTGGTATTCCAACTAGATTCCAAGATCAATCCCTAGCATTGATAGCTGAAAGGACACTTACTAATCAGAATATTGATTAGTAATGTAGAATAAAACGGTTAAATAGTTCTGTTCATTACAAGTTGCTCTTCCTTTCTGTTGTAGAAAGCCATGTGGCATTTTCTTTCTTGAAGATGAGAGTCACACATTCTCATTATTTAAGAGAAGAGTTTGTCTTTTACTTTCATTGATATGTTTATTTAATGTGTAAACTTTTCACAGTATATTGATGGTAATCTTTGAAGTATCATTCCTTGATTATGTCAGAAGGATAGTATTTCAGAAGAAGTGCAACATATTTGATTTCTTTGAGTAGATTTTCAAGTAAAACAAAAAAGAATGTGGGCTGAACTCTGTTTACCATGATTACTAAATTCTTTAAGTAGGGTAAGTCCATCAATCCTTCTAATAGGAAGCTCAGGAGACCTTGTAACAAAATGTTCAAAATCCAAATGACTATTAAGAAATTAATCCCAAGCTTTTGAAGAAACCCAGTATTGAAATTCAAAGGTGTGCTAAAATATATTCCATTTGACACATACTATAATTACTATAACTTTTCTGAATTCACATGCATTCTGTGTCAATATGTTAATAGACAACATGAAAAATATCTGTAGTATTTATTACATTTATATAGCTGCTCTCACATAGCAACTCTATATTATTGAGTGACCAACATTCTGACATCATTTAGAATGTAAATACCTAACAATATAGTCTTGGTCTATACTCAATAGGGCTCACTGGAGCAAGCTTCATGTTACCAGAATCCATCACTCAGGAAAGGATAATGATAAGGACTGAAGCTATAAATGAATTGAAGCGATGTGTATCATGGACATTATTTGATTGTAATAACTGATACATAAAATACATTGTGTTTTCTTGAATGAAAACTACATAGGGGATTGAAGGAAATGAATTAACACTAGAATTATTGGATAATCACATATCTGCAATGCCTTCAGGTCATGAAGTGTTTCAAATTAACTGATTTTGCTCTTTGATGAATTCTTGCTTTGCTCATTGCTGTTTGAGGTTAGTTGTGCACGCCTTGAGCCAACCCACAACTTCCTTTTCAATAAGCCATAACATAACTTTGATTACCTTTTCAGGTATTTTTTTTCTTTTCTTGTGTGTGCATCTATTTCTTATTTCTTCATACATAAACAGTGTGAATTCTCCAATTTTTCTTAAACCAAAATCTTGTATTCTGAGAAAGTATCTTCCTAGTAACCTGGCATTCTAGATAAAGACTTGAATTGTTCCAGCTTGAATTGACTTGGATTGAACATCTGATTGAGAGATGATTTCACTTCTGCTCACCCTTGTGGTTTACAACATAGCTTCTGGCTTCACAAAAGGTGGGTAGATCAAAATGGTCAAATCTTGGCAAATTTTTCCAGGGTTGAAGAATGGTCAAGAAGAGATATGAATAATTCACGGCAACTGGGCTATTGTTGTGGTGGGGATTGCTATTTGTACCTGTTATATGTAGTTCCTTGCAAAGAATAAGAAAACACGTTATTGCCCAAAAGCTCTCACAATCTCTATATTGTTATTTTTTTCATATTATTTTTACTCTGTTGTTCAATCAAGAAGTATGGCTTAGGAAATAAAATGTCACATACCAGCAGGTTTATAATATGAAAAACATGGCAAAACGGGAGAATGGATTAGGGAGGAGAAGAAACTTCTTCAATTACTAAATTTTTAGTTACCAAATTCAACCCATTCATCAGGTGCTTATTCTCTGTATAATAGAGCAGCAGCTGGTAAGGAAAAAGGCAGGTGCTCAGTTGGAGCCCAGACATGATGAGTAGATGGGCTGGCAAACTATAATACATAAGGGAGAAAATATTAAGAAGGAAGAAAAGACAGTGGCATACATTCTTTTATTATTATGTCTGCTAACTTGTTTATATAATTCTGTAGATACTCTAATGCACATTCCAATTAAACTACAGATATAATTTCTGCATAGTCTTGGGAAATTAGTTCTTTTACTGTTTTTATAATGACATTTAATTAAGAAACTTATAGAAAAGTAATAGTAAATAAGGTATCCTAAACTGAAATAAATTGGTTTTAAAGACTTACTAGATCCATATTGAAAGTACATCTAAACACATGGATTAAAACACATAAATGACTGAAAATCACCCCTTTTTGTGGCTAGAATTCTTTTTCCTACAAAGATGATTTGTATTTGCAAAACTCTGTGTCTGTTTTTGTATTAGTCATGGAAGTGACCCAGCCAGCATTCATGATGGTAAAGAGATCAGAGGCTGCCCACTTTGAGTGTGAAATCAAGAACATGGGTAATGCTGAAGATCTGAAAGTAACTTTATTTAAAGAAGAAGACAATGGGTCCATTGAGATCTGTTCCTCTGTCTTTACTCACGCTGGGATCATATTAGGCAACAAGAAGGAAAACCACAGATGCCAAGTTTATCCTGGTCGTGACTGGGTAAATGTAACACTTTTGGGTCTACAGTCAAGTGATGCTGGTTTGTACATTTGCCAGATTGAACGGATATCCCCTCCACCCTATTACCCAGTCAAAGGAAAGGGGACCCAGCTCTTTGTCATTGGTGAGTAGAAAAAACCGAAATGTGCTTTTAAAAAATATTGAGAAAAGGAATTCATGAATTTAGCTGATTGTTTGAAATTGACTAATAAAGTAGTTTGTGATCTCAACAACATGCCTTGCATAAAGTTCCCTTATGTGTGCTTATCAAAAGCCATATAGCAGTATCTCTTAACCTAGGCAACCTGAAGATATATGGACTTTAACTCCCAGAATTCCCCAGCCAGCATGTTCCATCATATAATAATTGAGTTGAGTTAGGATTATTGCTTTAATTTTTGTTAGCATATTGAGTTCTGATTTCATTAATATAACTATTTCCAATCAACCATACTAGCCAAATCCGCTGATTCAGCTAATTATGAGTATTTGTAAATCATGCTAGACTACTTTTAGGAGCTTCATGCCAGGTCACAACACAAGGGAAAGAAGGGGCTCACTTTTTTTTTCTGGGGTGTGATCCTCTCCCAAGAACTGAGCAGCTTTTCCCAAACCAAACTTGGCTTGCCTGAGAAGTCTTTCAGGTTGACTGGATAGTTCTTTACCTGCACAGAAGCATCAAAATACCATAAAGCTATTTTGATGCTTTATGGAATGTCGCAAATCTCACTGTTGTTGCTGCATCACTTTATTTATCTACATGGAGATGTACAAAGTATAGTTTTGACATATTCCCACTCCATGAAGCTTGCAGCCTAGCAATGCATACCTAGGAAGACATTTTTGTTTAAATCTAAAATCTCCATGATCTTTTGAAGGTTTCAAGATGAACCTAGACAAAGACATTGTAAAAAAAAATTCTCACTGTGTTAAAATATAATTTGTTTTGTTCTGGTTAAGCGCAATATTGCTAAGTCTTTAACATTTTAGATTTGTTGTAGAATCTTTGAAATGTTTATCTTTTTTTAAAAAAACTTTCAGATATAGATTCATGCCCAGATAAACACCTCTATCTTTGGATCTTAGTACCAGTAGCTTCTGGGTTGCTTGGATACAGCATTTTAATCACAATCTTCATTATGACAGACGTAAGTATCATAACACAACACTCCAAATGTTGGGAAGCAAATCAACAAGAATTATTACTACAATGAACATATACTTTTAGAGTTAGGAGAATTTTTCACACACTTTGCATGTTTTAAGCTATATAAAACAAAGTCCTTCTCTGGATTCTGGGTTAGAAATTCTTATGATTAACAAAGAAATACAGTACCTCAGGTCCTGCTGGCTATAAATTCTGGGACTACCATGGTCAGTTTATGATTTTGGTGCTGTGCCAAGTGCACAAAGGGACTTGAAGTTCTCTGAAGCTATGAAAACCTCCATCAGTTGCCTTGTGGCTTCAGAGGTAATGATGGCATGAATTTTGAACCACCATAATGAGGCTTCCGTGGCAAAACTCCACCATCTGTTAAGGGAAAGGGAGGTGTGCAAAACTGTATGCCCTTGCTGGGAACAGAGAAACATATCAGAAATATATTTGGTGAATTGCACTGGTTCCTGAATATAGCTTAGAAAACTGAACTAGTTATCAGTCTTTATCTGATAGAGCCGAGGTGGCGCAGTGGTTAGAGTGCAGTACTGCAGGCTACTTCAGCTGACTGCTAGCTGCAGTTCGGCGGTTCAAATCTCACCGGCTCAAGGTTGACTCAGCCTTCCATCCTTCCGAGGTGGGTAAAATGAGGACCCAGATTGTTGGGGGCAATATGCTGACTCTGTGAACCGCTTAGAGAGGGCTGTAAAGCCCTATAAAGCGGTATATAAGTCTAAGTGCTATTGCTATTGCTATCTTCCCCACCTGCAGTAAATACTAGAAAATAGAGTCTCCTGCATTCTACCTGATGGCATAAAAATGTGGTGTGATTCAAGTGAGATTTCAACTTCTCTCTTTTTTTTTTAAATCACACAAATGTTATTAAATATTCTTAATCCAAGTGACTCTATGTATAATCAATAGGATTCATTTAATTGTCACCATTTTGGTGTCACACAGGTATAGTAGCAAATACATTATTATATGGTGTCTTAAATGGTAACTAACTACATTTTGTTTTGTTCAATCAATGTGATTGAATCAGGTGATCTGCTTAAATCTTACTGTGCAAAACCAACATCCTGGTGTTAAAAATACTCATAATTGCTATTGCTTTATTTTATTTTATTTTATTTTATTGATATTGTTAGTTTTAAAGGACAGCTCACTAGGAAACAAAGCAATTCTACACACACTTTCTGTCTCAAGACATTTTTACTATATTTGCTTCCAACAACAGGTATCTAAATGATAATATTTGTGAATTCACTTCCATAACAATCTATAAACTACCCATCTTATTTCAAACTACAATCCTGATTCTGCCATAATTGGCATTTTATAATAACCAATTGTGAATTTAGAGCTATCATTACGACAACTATTGGCAGATTATAGATATCAATTTATAAAAATCTAGAATAGCATTTAAAACGTTTTTTACATGTGGTTCCAGATAACATTTCTTTTATTTTACAGATCAGAAAAAAACGTTATTTTTCTCCAGGGGCTTATGAGAAAATGGTACCAATGTAATTAGAAAGAAAAGGACTTCAATGGAAAAAGGGAAAAAATGACTTCTATGAAGTGTCAATGAAGAGAATGAATTTCCTAATAACTAGGAATGTAATTATAATTTCCAGATTGGAGAACAAGAGGCAAGGCAATGCATTAACATGTAAATGCTGAAATTAAATAACAAATCTATTGAATCATTGAATTCATTTGAATGCATCTATATCAGTGGTTCTCAACCTTCCTAATGCCGCGACCCCCCCACGACCCCCCCGAATGCCGCCATTTGGGTTCTTTTACCCTCTGCGCATGCACAAAGCGTTCTGCGCATGCTCAGAGAGTAAAAGAACCCAAATGGCGGCATCCGGGCGGGTGGGCAAAGTCTCCCGCTTCCGTCGCTACCAGCTGTCCGGCGACCCGCAGGCACGCCCGAACAGGGAGCATTTCACCCCTGCAGTGACGGTGGCACCAAGATGGCGGGCTAACGCGCACGGCGACCCCTGTGAAATGGTCGTTCGACCCCCAAAGGGGTCGCGACCCACAGGTTGAGAACCGCTGATCTATACCTTTCCCTAGAGCAAGGTCAATTTTCCTTGTGAAAAATTACCACAAATTCCTTTACAATAGTAATAGCCTTACATTTAGGGCCTCATGTTATATTCAGTCCAATTAGTGGATAAAGTATTTTATGGCATGCTCCATTCCAGATGGATTGGTTTCTGAGCTTAACTTTTCCATTGGCCAAATGTACTTGATTTTGGTCTTATCTTTTTATAACATTTGGATTTCTTGTAGAAGCAAACCAAGGCAGATCACAGAGGAAACAGACAAGGTCAGTCCTTAACATAACCAACTAAATAAAATTATAGCAACAAAACCAAATCAGATTAAGGCCAGGAAGCCTATACTCCAAAAATGCTTCCTGATGATAACATTTAGATCTGACTATGTGATAAATTCAGGAATCAGAATAACAAACCTCCATCTGCCCTTAGCCCCAAATTCTCCTCACTTGCATCCCCCTAACTGCTAAATGTGTATGCATGTATCACTAATGTTTTTAAAGTCTTTGCTGCCTCACCACCACTACTACAGTCTACTACAAGAAGTGACATGTTTTCTTTCTTTCCTGAAAGAGCTTTTCACTGTTGTCTGAGCTTTGTGTGTGTGTGTATGTGGATGCTCAGATATATGCCAGCCTTTTCTTTCTCTTCAAACACTTTCATTCTTAGCATCTATTCTGAGCTTCTATACTTCATCCCCAACTTTGCTTCAATTTCCTTTTGCCATTCTGTTTAAGGAATGTTTGGAAAATAAAAGTGTAAGTGTCAAACGTATTGCAGTGATTGTCTGTTTTGCAAGCAAGTATAACTACTGCATGTGAGAGGAACCACAGACAGAAAAATATTAATCAAGCTAACTAAAGATTCTGGCACAGTAGAGATTTCAAAAAAGAAGGAAAAAGTCTACATAATATACAAATGTTTATAATTATGCAAACATTACTGAAGCTAATGGAACATATCTGAGGAATTTTGAGGTAAAGAGAGACTCCAAGGAGTGCATATCAATGTATTTTCTATAGCAGTGGGAGTTTTTTTTTGATGGCATCCTTTTGTTTTATACACATACAAACACTCCATAACCAAGGGATTTTATTTGTGTCTCTGGCAATTGCCTGGACAAGTCCCTGCAGTCTTTTTGGCAAGATTTTGGAAGTGATCTTGCCTCCTTCTAAGGACTGAGAGACAATGACTGGTTCAAGATCAGAAAGCAAGCTTCCTGCCTAAAGCAGGACTAGAAGTATAGTTTCCCAGTTTCTAGCCTTAACCACTACACCAAACTGCCTCTACCCCTATTAAGTCATTCTTTAATCCCATTAATTAGGTCATGTGTAACTTTAAAGACATATATGGAAAGCACAATACAATATATTTTGCCTCAAGAATTCAAGATAATTCTTGAAGTACTTGAGAACCACTCTTAATTAGCTTGTGCATCCAATATATTTGTGTTCTTCTAACAGAAGTACATTTTTGATTGTTTCTAAGGAGGCTCTTCAAAAGCTTTTAGGGAATACTGGTAATGAAGTGTGTGGCTGGGATACAAAAGAAGGGGTGGTGGTTCTTTAAATATGAGTACAATGAAATGTTTACCAGAACTTCATCCAGATATTTATTTGGTGTATGTGTATGCAGTCTACTCCACATATGTGTTTGTGTGGAATAGGCAGGATATAAATAGATATATAAACACACGAGAATAGGGAAAACATGCAAGGAATTAACATATGTATGTGATGGGCAACTGGCACAAAATGAATTATACTTGACAAATAATGGTAAAAAATGTGATCTGGTGATCTGAATTAGGAAGGCCTTAAACTGAATGCAAGGGAGAGGAAGAGAATGGAATGAAAACATTAAAGGGGGGCCAATGAGAACTGTAAAGAAACAATCTCAATTATAGACTTGTGCAGTGTAGAATGTGGGGGTGTTGCTGAAACTGAACATCTTAAACTGCTAAAAAAATTAATTAGAACCTTGATTCAAAATTAATGCTCCTCATAATTCATTCATTAATGCTCAGACTATGGGAAATTAACACATTGAACCTCAGTTCTTACTAATATTTAATACCATAGGTAAAACAGAAATGTGTTAGGATGATTCCCATAACTGCAACTCTAGCAACCGACGGATATAGTTTTTTTGAAAGAAACAGAAACAATTGAGAGGATGAATTGCATGGTATGCTAAAATTATCCTTTCCTACTCAGAACTTCAGATAAATAAACTTGGCAATGCTTCAAAACATTACAATGTAAATCCATTGTAGTGATGGAAACCTTTTATTATCCTCACAATTGTTGGGAGATAAACTCTGCCAAGCTTGATTCTTCCAGAAAACGCCTGATTTGTCTTTCTCCTCCTCCAGAGGAGGGAAAACACAAGAGGATTATCTCTCCATGACAGTAATCAGTAGAAAAGATGAAATTTCTTAAAATGGAGATAGCAGGAACATTGGCAGAAAGTGACCATATAATGCTAGAATTATTGATTTTAAGGCAAGTTAAAGCTGAACATAATCAAACACATACCCTGTACTTAAAAATAGATGATATTAATAAACTCAGAGCTATGATGAGTAGGAACTTTACCATTGCCAATCCTAAACTCACAGGTTTTTTTCACTGCTGTTGAAGATGCAGTTCAACCAGAACTGATTTAAGTCATTGGAGAGCAATCATTGTCCAATATTCTGTACTGAACAAGTGGATCTAAGTGAGAATACAGTAAGTAGATTCCAAGGGCAGGAGAGGTTAATAGAAAAGGAACTTAATAAGGATGGGAATTATTAAATAAAATGATGTTAAAAACATAACTGCAAACTATTCTAGTGGAGTGGGGAGAGAAAAAAAAAAACAGGATGGAGAAAAGTGCCAATGCAGTTATACGAAAGAACTAGTGTTGATTTGAAATTAAATAGGACATGTACAGGAGACGGACAAAGGGCCAGGTCACAAAAGAAGATTACAGATGGGTAGCCTGGAAAAATATAGGTGGTGTTAGGAAAGCAACAATCTAGAACAGGGCTTTCAAACTTGCGGCCCGAGGGCCGGATACGTCACGCGCTGGCCATGCACACGCCCAGTTTAGCAAAGGGGAAAAAAGTCACGATACGTCACGTGATGACGCCGTGATGACGCTAGTTTGACATCCCTGATCTAGAATGAACAGTGATTAATCAAGGAAGCTAAGAATAACAAGAAAAGCTTTTTTAAGGAAACTTCTAAAGGGAAAAGAACAGAATCAGCATTCTAGCTGATCAGTGATACAAACAAAAGGTGAATGGTTAATAAAAGGAATATCAGAGGTACTGAGGTGTTATCACAATACAAGCTTCTCCAAGAGGAAAATATGGATTCCATCAGAATGGCAAAGAGACAAATAAATAGGCATGACTAAAACCTGAGATCAGTAATTCCTGATCGTGGAATTATTGTGTTGTTTGAATGAGTTTCAGTCTCCTGGACCAGATGAATTGAAACCTAGAAAACTGATAAAACTATATGATGGTCTGGTGGAACCTCATGTATTAAAGGAACCATCCAGAGTTTGTGAAATCAGACTGGATATAAATTATATAATTAACTTAATAAGTAACTAATTTTGAGAATTCCTGGAGAACTAGTAAAGTTCATTTTGACTGGAGGAAAGCAAATCTTCAAAGGAAGAGAAGCAAACCGCAGATCACTTGTGTGTGACATAGAAATCCGAGAAATCAGGGAAAATTCTAGGTAGGTAATAAAGATTTGTAAGCACCTTGAGAATCTAATTATAATGTGTAAAGCTAGGCTGCGCTTTGGATGCTTAAGCAAAAGATACTTCAGAGCAGTCCACCTGTAGTATCTCTCTGTAAATATTTAAATTAAATGTGTCTCTTCTCAAGACTGCATTACGGCTGTGGAGGACAACCATGCAGTCTTTGGAAAGATGCAGCTGCTTTAAAAAGATGTAGACAGGGTCTGAAATACAGCCCCCTTGTACTTTGAAGCAACATTTGCTTTCAAAGTTGATGCTGCATAATTTCATTAATTTGTCAAAAGCAAAACTTGCTACACCAAACAGATTTCAGGAATGCTGCATTGAATGCTTGAATTTGGATTCATGCACAGTGTTCAAAAGGACATAACAATAAATTTTGACTCCTCTGAAACTCACCTCTTGACCCCATATTCAATAACAAATTAGATGTGAACTGGGTAGATAGGTGGCTTTATTGTAGGCAAAAAGCAGCCCTTTTCTAAATTTGAATTTGGGACACAGTGTTTTCATAGCAGTTACAGTATGTCTGCCAGGAGCAGAACTAGTTCCCCTCCTACTAGCTTCAGCCATTGCAACTGAGCAGGGGATTGGACTCAATGGCCTCTTCCATCCATAGATAAAATGGAAGGAAAGACAAATGAAAGAGAGAGGGTTGTGTTGTTAATTAGACACATCAATACTTTCTGATAAGACCCTGCAGCATTTGTACCATGTTATTCTGGAAAAACACACCGCTGGGCAGCTTCTCTGCACGTGAAAAACCTTGGCTGACTTTGCTTATCAGGCCAGATGAGGGGGTAGGAGACTGCCAGGGAATATCAGCTAATTCAACTGAATGTAGAAATTGAATATGTGTACCTCTCCAACACACATTGACACAAATGTCAATTATCTTGATATTTCACAATGAGTTGTGAAATGTCAAGATAATTAATCCCACTTTAGTGGTTTCCAGCTGTTTCATCATTTATTTCAGTAACTGACCAATAAAATTTACATGCAAGACTGTAATTGAAAGCGTGTCAATAGCCTAATCTACATACTGTAAGAATAACTAAAACCCAAATATTAAAATATGGTTATCAATACCATTTGGATTATAATTATATTAAAAATGATTAAGTACAAATGGCTAAATCATGAAAATCTATAGGTATTTCAAAACTGAATATTAATAGTGTGACTATAAAACTATGGTTCAAAAATTTAGATAAAACAAAGAAAAGGATGGTGTGGGATCTAAAGATGAAAACGTAAAATAACAAAAGTAAAAAATGTATAGTCAATTGTCTTTATTATTCTAGTGGTTGAAATACTAAAAAAAAGGGAATTATAGCAATAAGTATAACAAACTGTATAAAATAAAAAATAACATCTAACTACATCAATGTCTGTACTGACCATTTATCAGTGAGGTTTACACCTAACAAAATCTTGGTAGTTTTAAGAGATAAAATTACTGTATTTCAGTTATCAACAACAACAGTGTAAGTTACCAGAACACCAAGAAATTTAGGTGAAAGAGAGGCAATCAATTGCTGTTGAATCATCTTCTTCTATCTCTCTCTCTATAAAAAAGGATGTATGTATCTATGTTCCAGCATAACTGTTAGATAGTGGGTAGAGATGACAGGAGACAGACTTCCAAAGCAGCTCTTTATTTCAGCTCTTGTGTAAGCAACCAGCAAAGAGCAGTCTGACAGCTTGCCCTTTTATAGGGAGCTGTCAGACAGACCAGCCAATAGCGTTCGAGCTTTTTCCCGCTCAAACGCTGGACCTGGTTGGAACCATGCAACACAGATTAAACAGCTAGAACATAACCAATAGCGTTTGAGCTTTTTCCCGCTCAAACGCTGGACCTGGTTGGAACCATGCAACACAGTTGAAACAGTTAGAACATAACACCCCTCCCCTCCTGGATGGAGCTGTCCAGCATACGTAATCACGCAGGTAGGCGGGGCGTTTTGAAGCCCTACTAGACCTGCGCAATTCAGTTGGGGGGGAGGCAGCGGCCTGTGCGGACAGGTCTGCTGCCGCTCCGGGGCTCGAGCATGGAAGCTCCTGGAAGGTACTGGGTGTGGCCTCCACGGCCGAAGGGACCGGTTCGAA
>QLTV01002419.1:2391371-2404475 GCA_003457575.1 Thermophis baileyi | reverse complement strand
TTCCTTCCTTCCTTCCTTCCTTCCTTCCTTCCTTCCTTCCTTCCTTCCTTCCTTCCTTCCTTTCTTCCTTCCTCTTTCTCTCTTCTCGGCGGTGGGAGAAGGAAGAAAGTGCTCTACGATGGGGAGGGCGAGCGGCCCGGCCCGGCAGTGGCGCGTCCCCTGTCATGTGCCATCCTGGAGTACCGTTACCGCCACCCCTCTCACCTTCCTGGCTTCAGCTCCGGGACCAACAAAGAAGCATGGTTGAGCGGGGCCATGGCATTAGAGTGGCGAGGATTTCAGAGCAGGCGGCAATTCGTCTTCATGCACGGAGGGCAGGCAAGGGAAGGGCAGGGGATCCCCCACCCCCGGCTCCCCTGCTCTGTGCAACCTGCTGCTGCCGAGCAGTCTCCTTCACGCTGCCTGCTTCGCTCATGGGGCGGATGGGCTGGAACTTCCGAGCTTCTTTGCTGGCACAGTTGACCGGGGCCGGGGCCATTCCCCCCTTGCCCTGCCTGAACATACAGCCGCCGCGCCCGCCTCTCACCTGTCGCGGCTCCAATGTGGCGGCTTCGGGAGACGCGGGCTCTTCTGGAGCTGCTCCCCTGCAGCTGAGCCCGCGGCTTGTCCCTGCTGCCCCCAGGTGCGAGGGAGCAGGGCAGGCGAGAGGCGGGCACGGCAGCTGTATGTTCGGGCAGGGCGAGGGGGGGAATGGCTCATCTGGAGCAGCTACCTCGCACCCACGCCCGCAGCAATCAAAAAATAGCTTCTGTGCATGCGCAGAAGCAAAAATTAGCAAAAAAAAAAGCAAAAAAAATCCAAAATGGCGGCGCCCATGGAGACACTGACAGAACCGGCTCCATGACATCATAGCTGAATTACTAAAGGTTCTAAAGAACTGGTTAGAACCGGTAGGAACCCACCTCTGGTAGTAACCTTATGTTCTACTTGATGTTTGTCCGCAACCCAGATGCTACAAAGGATTTAGTTTCCTATGTTTTTTGTTAACCAAAGAAAATCAAATCCAGACAAATACTGAACCTTCTTATCACTTAAGAAAGTGATAGACACATTCAGTGCAAAATTTGCCCCCAATTTTTCTACTTTATCAACCGGTAGGTGAAATAAATCACAGTAACAGTTAATAATAATGTCCAAGAGAACTATCGAGTGTGCTATATTCTGATCTTGAATCTTGGGAATTGGGAGCTCCCTCACTTTCGAAACAATTCGATCTGGCTGTACCTTATATTTGAAGAAATTGCTGTTTTTAGAGCCTGGTGATAGTTCCTTTATTTGTAATGTCAGGCAGTGGTGGGCATCTGAGCAACAGGCCTGCGGGAAGGAATGATTGCCCTACAGGAGTCCTGTTAGGGAGCTGTCAGAAGGATATCAAACTCTGCTGGAAATGTAGGTTTTACAAAGGATCACATTAGGGAACTCTACTGATCTAGCCACAAGCACTTAGCCCTGCCAAAGATGGAAGGCTTGTTATCCTCCACAGAATTTATTTTAAAAAATATTAAAAATATTTTTAATGTATAGTACATCTACTAGCCCAGGGGTGTCCAAACTTGACAACTCTTAAAGGCCCCATGCTGGCTGGGGAATTCTGGGAATTGAAGTCCGTAAGTCTTAAAGTTGCCAAGGCTGGACATTCATGTACTAGCCCTTTTTCAGAACGGATTCTGCAAAGTTTTAACAAAATTACAAAATATGAGATTTCATTTTAGGAATTATTTCCAAAATTAAAGGTAATTTCAAGTCAGTTAGGTGTAATGGTGAAAGTGCTGGCCTAGAAACGGGGAGGCTATGCGTTCTAGGCCTCCCTTTGGCATGAAAGACTATTGGTGACCTTGTGTCAGTCCCTCTCTCTCAGCCCAACACACTTCATAGGGTTGTTATTATGAGAAAAATAAGAGGCAGGAGCATTAGGCATGTTTGCACCTTGAGTTGACCAAAATATTAAAAAGACAGAATGAATGAATGAATGAATGAATGAATGAATAAACAAACAAACAAACAAACAAACAAATAAACAAACAAACAATTTGTCATAGAAAACTCAACTATAGGATCAGTTACATATTCTTCTACCCCAGCCTCTTTTGTATTATAGTATCCAATGCATCCACCTCTGCTCCATATTTATAGATCATCTTTTAGAATATGAGTCAAGCCCAACTGAGTCAGGACAAAAGACCTTCCAGTCCAGAATCCTAAGGCTCAGAGTTGCCAATCAGATATCTAAGAGAAAGTCTCAAATAGATAGGATGAGTAACAGCCTGTCTAATTCTTGTTCACAATAAGTGTTATGAAGGGAGAAAGAAACTGTCTTTGAATTTGGACATGCTGCCCTAGTAATTACTATGAAAAAGTGCATTAATATGGACAGACTGTGAGACAAAATTATCACTCTCCTTGTGGTTGGGACTTCCATAGGACTCATCGGCAGCTATCTCCCTCTTCTTTGAAGGAGGAATTTTATCTATTTGTTTGTTTACAATAATGTCCCAGTTCTCAGACTCTGGGCAGAAGGCAAGCAAGTACAACAGGATATATTTCCTGAATATTTTTAAGCATGTTTCTTTCCTTTATTCTTATGCTTTGATTAGGAAATCGAACACTCCACCGTGGGAAGCTTTGGTACCATAGTTCAAGCGCTGATATTACTCGTACTTTAAGTCCCAATTTTGGGGGTTTTTTTGTGAACAAAGGGAGTATCCAGAATTTCTGAAGAGGTGGATATTGCTTGCTCAAGATCCTTTCCCTAGAGAACTACTGGGAAGAGAATTGAATCCTCATATAGAGGCCATTTGATGAATTTTTGGCAGTATTGGCAACTTCCCAAGCATGGACTTCTCATGAGCAGAGCAAATGAAGGGAATGGCCAAAGGCAGCTTACTACCACTGCTTGTGCTTTTGTGGAATGGAACGCATGAGGCCATGAGGAGACATGGAAAAAAACCCAGTCCAAAACACCTTATTCACCCCCCCCCAGTAAATACATCAGTGAACTTAGAATACAACTCATAATGCTTAAACTGTTCAAAAGGTGAATAAAAAAGAAAATATTTTCCTTGGCTAACCTTTGTAGTGTGGTGAAGAAACCTTCCAAAGCTGCAGTGATCAAAAGGACACTTAGGGAATGGAGAAGAAGGGTGTGTCCAGGCTGCTGGCCCTGTTACTTAATGAACCGTAGGGTTTCCTGACCAAGGGGTTCTATGTGAACACACTACTTCATGCACAGAAACCAGCAGAAAGAACTTATTCTAATCTTATGAGTAAAATTATTTCATAAGTAAGTGTACCTAAAATTATTATGCTAAGAATAAGAGTCAGAGGAGGCTTACTCTTAAATGCTTCTTTCAAATGATGTTTTTCTCTTTTCTGCATCTCTGTCAAAGCTGGGGGGGGGGGACAAAATGTTGCCTGTCATTCTTTTAAAATAAAAATGTCTAAATACGTATTATGGAAAAATAAATTCTTAAGAATAATTAATCTTTTTTTGGTGTGTTATTTGGTGTAATATCAAAAAATGGAAAGCAAAACTATGAATTGTATCAGTTTCTTCTGGTAAACAGTACTGGAAATATTTAGCAGCTTCGGAACTGATGACTTGCAGATGAGAGAATATATTCTTATCATTTCCCAGCAGAATGGGCTAACTTCATAGGGTTTTTTCCCCTTGAAGATTTATGCTCTGTTGATGCCAGCTCCTTAAAATGGTTCACAGGTATTTTCAGCATGGTGTCTGAACTGAATTTTTGATGTGATTACTTTTTAAAAATTAGTTAAACATTGAGGCCAAATGGTCTGGCTGACAATAACTAAATCTTATCCATGTTGGATAAAAATCTTGATTCAAAGTGATAGATACAACTGTGGCCCCAAGAAAGAGTTTCTAACACAGACAATGAGAAGGACAATATATGGAATATCTCCTGAAGGTACCAATAACCACAAAAGGTAACTCTGTAAGGTATCATCCAGAAGCAAGAATAAAGGTAGATGGTTTGCCCATACGAACATCACTTTTCATGTTTCTGAGCCATCTTGCAACTCTAAACAAGAAACCATGTTAAAACAATACATCCCAAATACTGGGCCAGTTTGGAAGCGCCAATTTCTTTCTCACTCTTTCAAAGAGGCCATAGGAGAGGGTTGTTCAATAAAGCAAGCTGAAAGTAAGAATTTCTTACTTGAGGGGAATTTTGGTTAAGAAATAAAACCCTGGATTCATTTGTCATAAAAAGCCATTTTTGTTATGTGAACTGAGAACCAAGGTCAGTGCTAGAAGGTTCATAAAGTCCTACTTCCCCTGCCACAAATAAGACAATTTGTCTATTTAATTAACCCAGGCAATAGGAGGAGGGGAAAAAAATGATAACATACTATCATTTTTCTTATCTGTTTCAATGGCAATGCCTTAAATGTTTGAGATGGACTTTGAATACTGATGATGCTCATCTGATGTTGGAATTTAAATTAAAAAGTAACCATCCACTGTCACATAAAAAGAGTTGCATCCAAACACTGTACGGCAGGGTGAGAACAAACTGTAATACTCAGCAAGCAAAACAATTGGAGAGCAGGTACCTACGTGAACAATACAGGCAGAATGGGTACCCACAAGGTTTATCACAAGATGCCTGCGCAATATGCAGAGGAGAGAAAGGAAGAAAAAAAAAGTGTAAGGCCAACTATATGGCATACCCTGCCATTTTGGAAGCGGTGGAACACAACTTCTGAGATCTGCAAGTGGGCATCATCTACTGCCCAGAAAGTACCATACGAACACAAATCATGTAACATAAAGATCGTTTGAAGGTGGGAGAAAACTTCTAATGTAATTTACCAGATTCCCCGCATAGATTGATCCCATGACTATGTAGGACAGATGGGGAGGAAGCTAACCACCAGATTGCGAGAACATGAGTGAGCGGTTAGATGAGGAAACCTGAATTCATTGGTAGCCTCACATTGCAATGAACAGGGGCATGCATTCAATTTTGCAGCTATTAAGATTGTTAACTGAGCAGGGACAAAAATAGCCAGAAAAATGATTGAAGACTGGGAAATAGGCCTCTTGACATTCAATAGGAGTACTGATTTACCACCAGCTTAGCAGGTACTTGGGAGCCAAGGGTGCAGCAGCACAAAGAAACAACAAAATAGCTGGCCATCAGCACCCTAATTAACAACTAAAAGTCACACACAACCAGGCACCATATAAATACAACATGTAGAACAGCCCAGGGCATACATTCTGGAGAGAGATAGGTTCCCTGAGGATCAGCTCCAGCATCAGCCCAAAAGCTTGGAAGAAAAAACCTTTGGTCCTGGTGTCCAACTCAGATTGGATCCTGTCAATTAAACTATCCTGGGAGTGCCCTTCCCTTGGTATAAACTCAGTTTTCCAGTGCATAAATGTGATGCCAGTAGGAGGAAGTTCTACACTTTCAAAAGTATAAGTTACTAATATTGAGAAATGCTTAATTCTCTATTACCCTCTCCTTTTGTAGAAAAAGTTAGTACTGAATTGAAAGACTACCAGCTTGAGATGCTGTGAGAACACAGAGTAAAGTGGGGGGGGGGAGAGACGTCTCTAAATGCTTTGTGAAAGGAAAATCTATAATCTATCCTGGCCTAACTGCCTTCATATAAATTTCAAAGAAAGATGTAGCAAGCTTGTTTAGCCTTGTCTTCTTCAAGCTAGTGCTCTCTAATTTTGAGGGCGGGGGGGGGGATGGATTCTGAGAGTTTAGTCCTGTTTAAAGTTCCCGAGATGCATTCATAGTGATTAAAATCCATCAGATAGAGATGCCTTAGCTTTAGAGGCCAAGTTGTATGGCATTTCACGTATAAAATGCTTTTCTTCATTTTGAGAACTCTTCCTCAGTTTCTTCTTTTGATTCAGATTGGTTATCTCACAAAGATGCTGCTTCCTTCTCTTTATAAATCTAATTGGCAGCCATGGACTTTGGAGAAATGTTTAAAGCGGGACTCCATCCATGTAGCCCCTGTTCGGAATCATTGCCTTTTCCATTAATTCATTCTGAAGCAGAATTTGCAGTGGATACTCCTGGGACCATATTCTTAACTGCTGTACATATATACTAGTAGGCATAGATGAATGATGTTCAGCAGAATTATTCCAGCCTAGCTAAACACAGTGTGTTTTACATAATAATTTAAATGTCCATTTCTCTTTGTAGATGAGGCAAGTTATATACAAAGTAATTCCCTGGTCACTTATGTAGCAGAATTTAGTGACTGGCATTTTCTGATGCATATAATGAAGCTGTATCTGAAGTTAACACATAAAGAACTGCCACAAAGATCCTGATGCTATTAACTCACAGATACCTTCTGCAAATATCAGGGGCTAAATTGTGCAACTGATCAACAGGAAGGGTCCCTTTCAAACCTCCCCTCTTTTCTCCCCACCCCCTTTCCATTATGTTTTAACATAATAGTGAGTATTATGCTGGAAGCACCAGATGGCCAGTGGCTAAAAAACCCATATTTTTTCATCCCTTAATTATGACACATCTATATAACCCTACAGAATAATTAGACATACCCTAACGATACAGATCAAATTGGTGATTCATTTCTCTTCTTCTCTTAATTTCTTTTTCAAATAAACCTTTGAAAGGTGAAACTTCTATGATAATCTGCACTACTCATACAGAAATTGCTTATTTTGCAGGGTTATTTTTTATATTTACCAGGTATGTTGAAAGCATTCCTACTTTATTAAGTATAATATAAAGGGCAACTTGGATGAATACAAGAGGTTCCAAATCTGGGCTACAAAAATCTATACAACCATCTGGTGGCAGCAGAGAGATAAAAAAAATACCCTCTAGCTCTCTGCTGCCATCTAGTAGTCACCTGGATTTTTGTAGACTTTAACCAATCAACATCAACAGGCACATAGAGATAAATATTTACATACCATTCAAAAGAGACAATAAAAAGTATAAAAGGAAATACAAAGACTAAAACATCTCCTTGCCAGCAATCATTACCCAGATAAACAAGAATTAAAACCTGGAACAATACCAGACAAACAATGAGGCAAGCAGTAAACAATACTCTAATCAAGGAATTATCAACTCAGACTAATAATCAAGCAGTAAACAGCCTAATCAAGGAACTACCAAGGAGAAAACAACACCCCTACCAATACTGACAAGGCAAGCTACTGTGTATAAACAAAGAGCAGACCCCACTCCCTTCTAGCATCGATGAAGGTACCTACTTGGATAATGAAATTTCTGCAAGAAAATAACCAAGCTCAGAGAGCCCCAAGGACTCCACAGTTCAACACTGAACTACATATATTCTTTTCTGTTAACCAAAAAACTTGGCCCAGTGATATGACACTCTCAGTTTGTTGATCCAATGCAGTTCATATCAATACCTAACTTGCTTTCTAAGAGAAAAGTATATATCTCTGAAAGAGATGGGCAGTCTTTAAGAAATATGAAATATCAATCAATCAAGAGATATTTGCTGGAGATAATGCTCCCTTTAAAAAAAGTGTCTTGCTGATCACATAAAATAATATTGCTTCTGAAAAAATAAGTATATTTAACTCTTCTGTTCTACTATAACATACATAACTTAAACTGATATTTCCATCAAGATAATCATTCTTAAAAAATAAGTATTTATTCACACATAGAGATATTTACTTGTTCTTAATAAAACATCAATATATATGCTAATCTGTCACAGTAATATTTTGCTAGTTGTACTAGGAGCTCAAAGTAGTCTCTCTTGATAGAATAATATATTGTTTTCCATGAATCTTTCTGACAATATTTCCTTTTCCCAGAAAATGTCTTTGGCAATCCTTCTGGAAACATTTGTTGAGTTATTTCTGGTGTCCTCCGTAAAGTAATTTTATTTTGCTAACATCATAAAGTAACACTATTTGGCTACAAAATTTTAGAGTGTTCTGGCTTACTACATAATTGCTAACTGGACGAATTTGCTATGTAACTAATCCAGAAAGAGAATGTAACACCAACCAGAGTGAAATCACTGAAGATATTAGAGTAGATAAATTTAAATAAATAAATAAAGGAAAATATAATCCTGTTTCATGTGTGTGTTTGTGATATTGTGATAAATATTCACAGAATAAAATATATGAGATATATATATATATATAAAACCAAATTCCATAGACAAAGATAGTCCCCATAAACTATTTATTATATAGATTACATTCAGTGTTTGAACTGTTTACCATTTCCTTCTAAATACACTCTTCGATGCGTATCCTTTGAACCTTCCTAACTACAGTAACATTTTCTCTGAAAAAAATAATAAGGAAACATATTGTGATTGGCCAATGGGGCCTGATTTTTGGTACACCCATTAGACTGGTATATTTGAAGACCAATTATTGCGAGCAAAATTACAATTCAGGATTTATGCATACAATCTAGATAAAATCTTTCCACACAAAGCCATCTTTGTGCACATTTAAATCACTGAACCATCCTTCCATTCTATTAAATATATAAAAGCTCCCAATTGCTGGAATACATTAGATAGAATTTAAAAAAAGAGAAAGGCCATTGTTTTTCTCCAGCACCTTCTGCCTCAAGTGAAATGGACAGGTATTTTTGAGTAGAAAATAGGATTTGATCATTTCGCACTAACTCTATGCTCTAAACTGACAGATCGCTTGTAATAAACCAAGTGGGACCAATGGCTTCCAACACTAAAACATCATTGCTGGTAATGCTGGTATATTCCCAGCCATGTTTTAAGATTGGTCTAATCACAGATCTCTGTAAAAACTCTTGTAGTGCAACAGGTTTTTAGAATATTCCAAGCTTCATTAACTGAGCCACTCATTCTGCTTCTTCATTTCAGAAAGCTGGGGGCCAGTTGTGGGCCAGTAGTGAGGATAATAGCCTATTGTTTGGGGAAAAAAAATCCAATTATTTTCTCAGATTGAAATAGCAGCACATTATCAGATGCAATTTACTCAAACAACCCATAAGAGACCACTATATTCCTTTATGTTTGTGTGATAAAATGGACACCAACTTTCTGTGGGAAATTAGTCTCAATGCCGATATTTTATTTCATTTTCTACCAAAGTCTCTATAAAACCTCTACCCAGATTGATCTTCAGAACTAAATTGGAGCAGAGTTAATTGACAAAGGTCAAAACCTCTTGTCAATTAAATATTGAGTTATTTGTGCAAAGGACATTCAGTTTCCACTTGTGAAAAATCCAAATTTCAAAACTGTTGCTATGAGGTCATTTGGAAAACAATATTAGGGTTAGCATAGGCCAACCATTTGTCTCCAGCAATTTACTTGGTGCAATGAAGTTGACACTGATTCTAAACTTGCTTCATTTTTTCTGCCCTACTTTGTATCTGAACCACATTATTGGACAATAGGCCTACTGATGATCTCTACATACAAAGTACTGTATGTGTAATCCGAACTTGGGAAAAATGGTTTTATGTCCAAATTGAATTAAGAAATAACAGTTAAGAGTAAAAGTCCGTGATGGCCATGGTATCTGTGAGGTGAGCCATACTTAAAGCTTGCCTTTGCCTTACCTATTTTTCACAATTACAGGAAATGGTGTATCTCAAATGGGAAGTGGTTGCTTAAGTAGTGGAAACATTGACCTGATTTGTTTTTACTGACATTTATAACATATCAAACTTTTGTCTTTGGTGCTAATATGACTGCACTCAGCAAGCAGAGGCTAATGATGAAGGCAATTCTTTATCAAACTTGTCCTGAGAATGACACATTTCTGTGGAACCAAAAGTTGACTGAGTGGAATTATTTGAGGCCATTATTTCTATAGCTTGGGGCCTAACCAGTTCATAATAGAAGCAGAATTGGAATAACAGAATTGGAAGGGACCTTGGAGGTCTTCTAGTCCAACCCCCCCCACCAATGTTTTAAAAAGTCATTGGGAAACCACGTTTGTATGGCTAGCAAGAAAATCCCATGGCATTACTGGAATAATATCTGATCTGAAAGAGACTTTACATTCATCTCCACATAGCACAGTGCAGAAATAGAAATGGCTGCAAAGAGTTTTGAATGCAAGTTCTCTCTGGAGATCCCAAAATCCGATTGCTTGGATAACAATTCTGGCAGTGATTTTGCAAACTTGTACAGTGTTTGCTAAACCTGTACAAACTAAACAGTGCTCTGCTTATATTCATCCTGTACACTCCTGACCATCAAAAGCTTCTTAAGTTATTATAACAGGAGAAGATTTCTGAACCACTGGAAATGCTAAACCTGTTCCTCCTGATAAGTGATCCATTGTGGTATAAGAGCAGTCCTTCCTTTGCGTGCAGATTCCTTAAGCAATTTACATGTACAGGCTAGAGAGAAGCTCCCTGAAGATGGCTCTAGCATGAATCCGAAAGCTCAGAAGACAAAATCTCTGGTCCCGGTGACAGATTGGATCCTGCAATTTACATGTGCTCTTTTTGGTTTTATACTTGTTATAATTGTAGCTGAGAAAGAACTCATTTTGACATTGTTGATAAAAGGAACACCCATGTCTCTTTAAGAAGAATACGTAGAAGAATTTGGAATGGAAGCTTAAGCAGGTTCCAAGCTTCCAATTAAAAACAGCCATTTTCACAGGACTCATTAACAGCCTTTCTGCAGGGATATTTCTCCTGCAGGAGGACATTTCCTCCCCTTTACCATTTCCTCTCCCCAACCACTCAAAAGTGGCTCAAGCCCAGCCAGCCATTCTCCTTACCTGTTGTAATGTCAGGACATGAGGAAGGAGAGTGGAAAGAAACTATATGTAGTCAGAGCTCAATCTCAAGATGACTTTGAAGGAAAAAGTTCCTCTCATCCCACTCCCCCCCCAAAACAAAACAAAAAAAAAACCCCAAAAAAACCCAGAACCCCCAGACAATGAATTACCCCCTATCCAGACGATAGGTGTCTATTTGAGCAACTGATATATGAGGCATTTTCATCTTAAAAGACCTGGCAAATACCAGAGAGCAAGCGAGATGCAAAAGGAGGACAATCATTGGCAAAAAATCTGGAGGAGTCTTGTAGTACCTTTTTGGTCTAACACATTTTATTAAAAGGGATATTATTTTTTTGTGAGCTGAAGCTTATTTCATCAGATGCATCAAGTGGCTAGATTGATGTAGGATTTCAGTTGAGGTGAGGTGAAGGAAAGAAGAGGATGGAAGAGAGGGGAAGAGAGGTTGGTTATGCAGATGCAGGTTATATAACAGAGAGATTACCAGCATCTTATCAATGAATAATTTCAGTATATTGGGTTAAAAATCCAGTGTATTTGTTGAGATTGCCTGAGTTTGAGATTTGTCTGAACTGGTTTTAGGCAAGAGTTTGCATTGATGGGAGAAGACAGAAGCCCACAACCTTTAGAGAGCTGCATATTTTATTTTTTATATTTTTTTAAATTTTTGTTTGTCAAACATGTACAAGATAGCAGGTATAGGTATAAACATAAACATAATCAAAGTGAATACAGATAGATGAGGACAATAGGACAGTAGGACAGGGACGGTAGGCACGCTGGTGCGCTTATGCACGCCCCTTACAGACCTCTTAGGAATGGGGTGAGGTCGACAGTAGACAGTCTAAGGTTAAAGTTTTTTGGGTTTGGGGAAGAAACCACAGAGTCAGGTAGTGAATTCCAGGCATTGATCACTCTGTTGCTGAAGTCGTATTTTCTGCAGTCGAGTTTGGAGCGGTTTACATTAAGTTTGTATCTATTGTGTGCTCGTGTATTGTTGTGGTTGAAGCTGAAGTAGTCATTGACAGGTAGGACATTGTGGCAGATAATTTTATGAACTACATTTAGATCGGTTCTAAGGCGACGTAGTTCTAAGTTGTCTAAGCCCAAAATTTCAAGTCTGGTGGAATAAGGTATTCTGTTGCGAGTGGAGGAGTGGAGGACTCTTCTCGTGAAATAGTTTTGGACTCTCTCAATTGTATTAATGTCTGATATGCAGTGCGGGTTCCAGACAGGTGAGCTGTATTCGAGAATTGGTCTAGCGAACGTTTTGTATGCTCTAGATAGCAGTGTAATGTTGCCAGAGAAGAAGCTACGCAGGATTAAGTTGACTACTCTTAGTGCCTTTTTGGCAATGTTGTTACAGTGGGCTTTGGCACTTAGATCATTAGATATGAGTACTCCAAGATCCTTGACAGAATGAGGGTCGTCTACAAGGTCGCATAGAAAGACAAGGATAGCATACTTGAATCGTGTTAGTATTGGGATATTCCATTGTGTCCATTCCTGATTATAATTTCCTTCCCTTTCCCCCAGTTCTGTCCTTTTCTTTAGTTTTTGTTTTAAATGCTGCTCTGCTACTGTTCAAAACTATAAACACACTATATACTTGATATCATTTGACATTATTTATTCTTCAGACAATGTGGCCCAGGCAAGCCAAAAGGTTGAACACCCATGAAAAGGATAAATTGAGGGTCCACAACCCCCTATTGCATTTCATCAAGGAACATTAACTAATACTTTACACAACATTTGGTCATCTGAACTAGCCCTAATAAAGGTATTGATCAAGTTATGTAACATTATAGGGGGTAATATGCAACATAAACTAGTGATTTTGGAAACTAGTGATCTAAGGTAGAAAGACACAACCTGAATCCTACAAAAGCTATCCTCAAATTCTATGTGTTATTTTAATGGTAGCAATAAATTCTTGAATATATGGGGATAATCATTGTAACTGCATTTAATTCATTTTAATTGAATTTAAATGAAATAAAATTTAGGTTCTACAGTTGCTGAAATTCATTTTTTCCTCTCATTAATCTACACAGAATACCCCATAACGACACAGTGAAAACAGAAGTTTAGAAATGTTTGTAAATTTATTAAAAAGAAAAAAACTGAAATATCACATTGGCATAAATATTCAGACCCTTTGCAACAACACTTGAAATTTAGCTCAGGTGTTTCCCATTTCTCTTGATCATTGCTGACATGTTTCTACACCTTGACTGGAGTTGACCTGTGATAAATTAAATTGATTGGACATGATACTATCTATATCTATATCTATATCTATATCTATATCTATATCT
>QLTV01002419.1:2345846-2366534 GCA_003457575.1 Thermophis baileyi | reverse complement strand
GTTTTTGTTAACGCTCAAGGGTGTCTTTGATAAGTAAGGATATATTGTTTGGTTGGTTGGTAGATGTTTGTGGTTGTGCTTGTGGTTGAGGTAGTGGTTGTGGAGCTTGCGATTGTTGAATTGGAATATGATTTTGAGCATTTGGGTTTCCATTTTTCTGTGCTGTAATTTTTATATCCAAAGATGTGAAGCGTGCTTCTAAACGTGCTTCCATGGAGTCGATATATGATTGTTGTGCTTTTATGGTTGTTTCTAAGGTTTGGAATCTATCAGACATGGTAATTAGGTTATCCAGTATTGGTAAACATGGTGGTGCGAGTGGTGAATTGGAATATGATTTTGAGGATTTGGGTTTCCATTTTTCTGTGCTGTAATTTTTATATCCAAAGATGTGAAGCGTGCTTCTAAACGTGCTTCCATGGAGTCGATATATGATTGTTGTGCTTTTATGGTTGTTTCTAAGGTTTGGAATCTATCAGACATGGTAATTAGGTTATCCAGTATTGGTAAACATGGTGGACAGAAATAAGGAAATGTGGAAGATGCTTTTCCTTGCTATTGCAGAAAGGGATATGCGATTTGTTTCAAAAAAAAAAAAAAAGTCAGGAGAACCATCTCTGGCACACGGACCATGTCTCCCACTGAAGCCTTATCCATAGAGTCCTTGGAGATTAACTGGGACAAGGAGTTACAGCCCAGATGGCAAGCATAGAAGTGACTCCTGAGTGTCCAAATCCAGAGGCCAACAGCAATTCTGAGTCAAAAGAAGGCTGAAGGACACAAATGTTCAAGACTGAGGGAGAGTGATTGATTCACAAATCACTATGGCTCTTGAGTAGACCATCAGTCTTAATTGGGTCAATGCAGTCCATCTGGTTTAGGGTGTGAGCTTGAAGCCTATGATATGAAAGTGGTTTGTGGAGATGAACAAGTACTGGAAAAAAAATTGTCTTGACTTTCTGTATTCTGATTATCAGCTGCCAGAAAACTTGCCTCATTCCCTATGACTGAATATTTATACTTAGACCTGGTTTGTATTTGGACCTTATTTTTTCCTAAACTTTCTTGTATGAAGAACTCATCTGCTCACTTTAGGATGTTGATAGGCCTTGTTTCCATTGCACTGCAAACCAATTCTCTTTGGTATAAAGGAAACTTGGTAACTCTTGGGGAAAAAAGATCAACATTGCTATCATGATAGGTAACTTCCTGTTTTACCCTAAGAAAAACAAATTTTAAAATGTTTTCTGGAAGAGATAACAAGAGCTGCTTATAGAAATCCATGGAAATTTCCAATTTACTGAGGTATATCAAAAAGAGCAAGGAATAGATTTCTGTTCTTTCTAAAGGTAAAGGTAAAGGTAAAGGTTTTTCCTGTCCAGTTGTGTCTGACATTGTTCCCTCTGACACTGAAAATCGCTGCGCGGCAGTTGGAAACTGCTGCACGGCGATTTCCTGTCAGGTGCGCGGCTGCACAGCAATGTTCCCTCTGACATTGAAAATCACTGCGCGGCAGTTGGAAACTGCTGCACGGCGATTTCCTGTCAGGTGCGCGGCTGCGCAGCAATGTTCCCTCTGACATTGAAAATCACTGCGCGGCAGTTGAAAACTGCCGCGTGGCGATTTCCTGTCACGTGCGCGGCCGCGCAGCCGCGCAGCTTAGAGGGAACATTGGACTCTAGGGGTTGGTGCTCATCTCCGTTTCTTAGCCAAGGGAGCCAGAGTTGTCCGAAGACACTTCCGTGGTCATATGGCCAGCATGACTATACGGTTGGAGCTCACTCTGTTGCATTGTGCTGAGGTCTTTTTTCCTCTTTCTAATTCAAGTCTTAAATATTGTATAAAACTAAAAAAATCTTCTATGGATTTCCAAACAAATATAGCAAAAAAACCCACTAAATCTTGAAATGAACGAATAAAGTCAAAATAATTTGCAGACCACTGACCTCTAATTATTAGGACTAGTGTGTCGGAGTGTTTCCAACACACTAGTCCTGATGTTTCCTCTTTCAGCCCAGCCTCTATTTTCTAACTACAGCATTATTGTGAAGAAAAAGTTCAGCATAACAAATATTGTCATCAGCTTGATTTCTGTCGGCTCAGATTAAACTGGAACTAGTTTCAAATTCTGATTCATTGAAATAAACTGAGACAGGAAAAGGACTATCATTTCAGTGAAATAAGCAAGAACTGAACCGGGGAAATCCAACACTTCAGACAGATCATACCTTTCATGGTGACGTATAGGTATTTCTAAATGTGGAATTTAAACAAAAACAGTGATCTTTTCTACTACTGAGAATCTAAAACAAGAGAGAAGCACCATCTTTTTTTCAGTATAAAACTTTGTTCCTTGACAATACAAAACGTTAATTTCAGCATCTAGGTTCGTGAATATGAAAATAGGCATTGTGGCTTTCTGCCTTTTGTGTTGCTGCTTTGAAGCTTTGCATGGTAAGTGATACTGCAGATTCTGTTGACAGCAATTTCCTTTGGTTGTGATTTTATTGAGTTTAAAGACTGTATAAGAAATATTTAGAAGCAGTGACCCTGAAGCTACAGTAAAGAACAGGCATTTATACTATGAAAAATTGAATCATTCTCTAGCTATAGGACCAAATTTAATGGTTGAAATTTCTTATGTGCCATTATTTAGTTTACTAAAACTGTATCCACTAGTATATAGTATAGTAATGTCTTTGAACAGAGTTATAATAATCATTTTAACTTTATTATAAAAATTATATTATAAACAACTCCAGAAAATGATTGCCAACTTTGTCAGGTGTATTTTAACAAGAGACAAACTTTTCTCAGTTGGAATTCCTTGTCCATGAAAGGGCTATGTCCAGTACAAGATTTCCAGTATATTGTTTACTTGGTTTTTAAGCTGTTCACTGTTTTCTGTTTCCAACCTTGTGCTTATATCACATAAAGTTGGCTTATATTACTTTATATCTATTTTTGACTCCTGGATCATTCTGAAGTATTCTAGTTACATGTGTGAAGGACCATCATCAGACCATTTTACATAGAATGTCTAATTCAAAATCTCCTTGAATTCACTGAGACTTATCCCCAAGTGAATATATTTTGGAGTAGTGCTTTAATTTACTTAGATTATATTTTAATAATGATAGTTGTCCAAGAAATACACCCTTTGTATTATCCCATGGTGCTTCAAAACAATCAGTGTGGAAGTCAGGAGTTGGCAGTGTATGGTGTGCGGCATGTGAATAGAAGACGTAATGATGTTGTCTTCTGATCTACATGATAGACTCTAATTTTGCTCCATGGAATATCACCATTTATCCCCCAAAATAGAGTGATGAAGGATCATTGAAGATTGGCCAGCTATATAACTGTGCCAACCTATTGGCAAGATTTACTTTATACCATTAAATAACGTAGGAACATAGGTGAGATTAAGAAAACAAGCAGAGCAATCATTGTTTGTACAGAAATTAGAACCAAGCAAACAAAGGAGATGAAGACATCTTGTCACCTAACTATAAAGGAAGCATTCAGCACCTCTTTTCTCATCTCCAAACCTTGCATATGAAAGAAATGCCTCCACTAATTCATGTCTATTTGCAGCAAGCTGCTAGTCTTCCAAGGAGGTTGTGCAAGAGCTCATCATGCTTTTTAGATGTGGTGAAATTGCACTTCTCAGAATTCCCAATCTGCATAGCCATATGCTGACTTGGAATGCTGGGGGTTGCGGTTCACACAGAATGGGAGAATGACCCCTGTGGGCCGGCTCAGGAAGTGGCCTTAGGATTGTGATAGTTCTGCTACTTCATTTAGGTCAGGGGTCAGCAACCCACGGCTCTGGAGTCGCATGTGGCTCTTCCATCCCTCTGCTGCGGCTCCCTGTCGCTCAAAATATGCGTCACAACCGCCAATGTGTGATACCCACTGGCACGCGATTTATTGAGCTTTTCAACCCCTGGTAGGCCAACCATGGATAAATCCAAGAAAAGAAAAGTTTCAGAAGAAAACAGAACGGTTAATTCAACTACATATGCTAGTTCTGTGGCCTCTCAGGAAATAGTCAGGCACGGGAAGGGTTTTTTGGCTGTGACATCACGATGATGTCACCGAACCTGATCGGTCAGTGCCAGTCCATGAGGGCCGCCATCTTTTTTTTGAATTTTTTTGAATTTTTTATTTAATTTTTTAAAATTTTTTTCTTCTGAGCATGTGCAGAAGCCGAGTTTCCAGCACTGTGCATGTGGTCGCCATCTTGTTTTCAGCTTTTTAAAATTTATTATTTATTTTTTTTTGGATTTTTTTGGCGCTGCGCATGCGCGCGCCCATGAGGCGGGCCCACGAGGCGCGCCCACCCAACGCGGGAGGAAGCGAACTGGCAGCGGGGTAAGTTAGAATCCACCCCTGTTGCCGACCCCTGATTTAGGTTCATTTCTGTGAAATCTTAGAAATTAATAAGAAACCACATCTTTATTTATTATATTATTTCTATACTACTATTAGCATTTTAGATTTTTTTAAATTATACTTTAAACTATTCAGTCTTGGAAACTGCTGAATAGACTGAGTCATTCCATTTACATACAGTATTATTATATCCAAATCCCTTTGAAGAGTCAAGCATCATTTCACTGCGGTAGGCACCATTTTTCAGTCATTGATTCATATCTATAACAGTGGCAATAATTATAAAAATAATTAATTGGAACCAATGCTTAAGATTTTGCAAGACCTATGATTTCTTTGGGAAACACAAAGAGGCCTTTGATCATTTATGCTTTAGCATTATAGTTATGAATCCAATAGATCCAATATTCTGCTTTTAATCAAATCTATTAAAAGATAAGGTAAGACAGCTGAGGTAAATAAGAGAAAAAAATAGTATGAAAGAGTTAAGATTCATCTACCAGCTGAACAGGGAGCTAGAGTATCTAGTTTCAGCAATTATTGCTTTCTAATTTTGTTGTAGTCAAGTTATTCCCATTTGCTCTTGAGTTGTACCCTGGTGCTTGCTCCATGTTACCTCCAACTTCCTTGCATTCCTAAACTTTGAGAGAGAAATTGGGATAACTGCGTTCACTTCCATGCCTCTTTCATTTGGCCTTGCTAGTTTCACCAAGATTTTCTCCATAGCAGAAGTCTATACTACATGCTGGGTATAACTCCAGGTACATAGGATTCTCAATTGCCCATAAATGCAATCTTAGAAAGGAGCTAGGGAATTGTAGGACTCGATTTATACAAGCAGAATATACTGCAGGTAAACAGAAAAAGACATTTTTTTAAAAAATTCTCCTACTGCAGCCCCATTCATTGGCAACATGCCTTGCATGCACTTGTGCTTTTAGGTCACCATTCCTAACCACAACAATGCCACAATGATAATATCATGAGACATAACCCACTCTTTTATACTTGCATTGCAGTATCTTGTGATGTTACATGCCCTTTCTTGACTTCTCTGCACAATGTGTTTTAATTCTAATTCTGATCATAATATATACATCCTTGGCTGCAGTCAAAACTTTGCAAATATTATTTACATTCACAACCTTAACAGAATTTATAACATAAATAATGTTCAAAGAATTCATGATATGCAAAATTATAGGGGTACTTTGCAATGATTGATAGTTTATTTAAACTACTGTATTATTAATTTCTACTATGCAATTCAAATGTTTATGTACATTGGTTTTTTTAATCTTAAAAATGATTAAGTGCCATTGATATACTATTTTTAGGTGTTGGCCAGTGTCCATCCATTTCATCCTGCACTACATCTTGCACAGGTATGACTTATTATATTTTAATGACATTAATTAAGGACATCATATCCAAATGAGTGTGACAAGAAAGAATTAACAACTGAGATCTGCAATTCTGCACATATATAAATGCCATATGAGTCAATATGATTTAAACTCTATGTCCAAGGGACTGAAGCATCAAACTTTGATTCAGTATATGGTTAACTGCTATTGAGTTGTGATTAATGTTTCAGGTCTGTTAATAAATGAACATCATAAAAATATTTCTTCTGGTGTCTTGAGATAACATATCATTTCACCTGTCTTTTTCACCAGGCCCTAGGAGAAGTTGATTTGTGATCTGCTTTTGATATTGATTTTGACTAATCTATGTTTTGAGGGTTTTGTAATATCTGTGTTGTCTCCCTGAAATGGGTGGGAGGTTTTTTAGTTTCTCTAAAATCATTATTTTGCTGCTGTTTAATTTTGAATTTACTATATTGTTCTATGCCACCTAATGTTTCAGTACCTGAGACAGCTTGTTCAGTATTTTTAAAAGAAATATAATGAAAAGTAACAAATTGCTTACCTGTATTGGTATTGTAATGGGCCCTGTCCGTAATGCCTTTTTTTGCTGTTACTTGCTTAAATATTGTGATGTCATGGATTGGCAAGGCTACCTTGGACAAGTCAGCTGCAGGCTTGTGAAGACTAATTGCAAATGCTGGAATTCTAAAGAAAACATATCAACTTATTTTTGAAGAAGATCAAAAGCATAAAAACTATCAGCAAACTAGGATAAACATCTGACAATCAGTTCAGCCATTTTGGAGGCATAGAAAAATGTTTGCAAAACAAGGATCCTGTATTGGATTGAATGAGATCGCACAAATTGATGCAATTGATCGCATCAATTATGTTTATACTATATCATTATATAGATAATCATGGGAATAAATGATATATGTGGCAGGATATTTAGAAAAAGCCTTAGTCCATTTCCTTCTTTTATGTTTTTTCTCTACATATTTCTTTGTTAACAAAGCAGACAACTGCTAATTTCCCATGGCAATGTTTACTTGTTGCTTGTTAACTGTTTCCATCTTTCTACAGAGAATATCACCAACCATTCTCGGATCAAAGATGAATTTCCAAGAGAAAATTTTACGTTGAATTGTCCTTTGCCCAGCAATGTGAAAGGTTTCTATATGAAGTTGTATAAGGGCCAGAGCAATCAAGAAGTCTGTTCTCTTTATGTAGATAATGGAAAAAACAATTCTGAAAGAACAAATGAATTCTGTGAACCAATCCATTCAGATGAAAAGGTATCATTCACTCTCAGAAATTTAAAAAGCAAGGATAGTGATACTTATATCTGTTGCCTAGAAGTTCTTACTCCAGTCTATCGTTGTTGCAAATCGAATGAAAAGCATCTCTATGTTCAAGGTAAGTTGTCATTGTTTTTGAGAACACAATTAAATAAACCTAACCAAGTATGATTTAGCAGACCAATTCCTTTTGTCAAATCATTCTTACTTGTCAGACTGTTTCACCTTATTTTAGAGAAAGTATTTTTCTTCTTTCACCTCCTTTGGAAGGAAGGAACACTGAATTTTGGGGAAATGCCAGCAGCTATTCTCAACTGGCAACAATAGCCTTTCTAAAAAGAGGCACGTAATATAAATGTGTGAAGGAATAATACTTGTGACATCATCATTTAGGAGAAGTCTAAGTTCCACAAATCCCACTAGGTCCATGTATTGAGAGCCATTGCTTCACCATTATTCCACACATGCCCTCACTTCCACCCAAATAAGATTGAAAGCAGTTTTTAGTGTCTCAGGACTGCTAGAGATTGAACAGTAGTAAGATGGAAAACACAGCTGGAGCATAGTGATCAAGGCGCAGAGTTCTTTCTCTCTCTCTCTCTACGGTCTTCACAAATACATATGCATCCATTGATGACCTGCGTATTTAAATAGATACCCACAATTATAGATTCTCCCACCCACCAATATTTTGACATGCAATGTTTTTACACAGAAGTCATTTCCCATGCTCACTGGTAGTCACTATGGGAAGGCAATCAAGGCCATGGCCCTCACAGGCCACATTTTACTCCTGGATTAGCAGAATGGCTGGCTAGATTTTCCTTGCAGCTGATGGATTCTGCTTCTATTCTAGTTATTTTCTGATGGGCATATTTGAAACTGATTTTTTTTAATTGAAAGATTTTAAATGTAATTTTAATTGCAGTTTTATTGCATTGTAATAGAACTATGTTATTATTATAAGAGTATAGCTACCAGATGGCTGTGAAACAGCATATAAATGGAAGGTATGGAATGGCTTCTTTGAGGAGTGCCACATGTCACAGAGTATTTATAGATCATACTCCTTATCTTAAAAAAAACCTCTTATTTTTTTAAATGGAATTTTTCCCATTAAAAATAAAAAGCTTGTTTCTTAACTGTACAGATACATAATTATAAAGATATTCATCATATATAGAATGTTTCTACACATTAAGCAATACAGAAAAAGATAAAAGAGCCATTTTATGTATTTATTTATCAAGTCCAGGCCTGAAAAACTTTACATATCTATAAGATGTGCATAGAGGGGGAAATTTCATCCATTGTATCTTTTCCTGTCATTAAAGTTCTTTCTAGGAAAGGCCACTATTGATAAAGTTCTCATTTTTTGATGAGGATAATGATTTCCATTGGAGATAGATTGGAAGACTTTCCTGAACCCATGGAACCCAAAAGAAAATGAAAGATTGCTGACAGAGAGTGTAAAGTTATAAAAGCTACATGTGAAGCTCTAAAGAGGCACTTAACTAACCACTTTTTTAAAAAGTCAAGTTATGCACACCTAAATCTAGATTAAATGGCATCATGGTAATCATGGTCCAGGTATTGAATTGATCAGCTCAGCCAGTTAAGGGGAGCAGCCTTGTTTTGGACAAGGAATAAAGTGAGCCAGGCAAGTCCCTCCTCAACCATGAAAGATCTTTGGTGATTTGGGGCCAGTCACACTCTCAGCCAGGATTATTGACAGGTCACTTCTAAGGAGGGGATTCTATATATTCTGAGCTGCTCAACAAAAAGCAGGAAAGAAATCCAATAAGAAAAAAATTCAATCCAAAATACACTGCTGAAGATGGAAGAGTAGCAGACCAGTGATTTTTCTAGTCAAACTTCATTTCTGAGTCACAAGAACAGGATGATTGGCAGCTTGGCTAATTTCTCTTGGGTTCATCCCTTCCCTCTCCCTGTGTCTATAATCATATGTCAAGAGGCATTTGAACAGCTGATCACCAGCCAGTTCAAAAAGAAAATTGGCCAAGTTTTTGGGCTATACTACACAATTCACAATGGTGGCTGTTATATAAACACCAATTTGATTCTTTCCCAGATTCAGAAAAATCTTGCTGGCTATCGGAACTTACGTCATGGATACTTATTGGGCTCATAGTTTTTTTATTTGTTGCCTGCATCTTTTCTTCAATAAGGTGTTTTAGAAGTTCGGTAAGTGATTTCCACAGCCTTCTTCAAGTCCAGTTTCTGCCAAAGATATAGTAACAGAGTTTCCATTTTGTGAGATTCAGAGGCATATAGTGTCAGCATGCAGAATGGAAACCACTTTGATGAATAAATCTAAGCCATTTATTTACTATTGGAATTCAGTCACAAGTGATAGCAGTTTACTTTTAATTTGCATAAGATTGAGTTGTTTATTGATTTAGTGGCCTGAAGTTTTAGAACTAGGGCAAAGGGAGAAAGAATGCTGTGAACATCAGCAAAAATACCCAAGAAAGCAATTCCTCTGATTGCTGGCTGCAAAAGAATTGATAAATAATAGTGGTTCCAGCCAAGCTTTGAAGTCACTTGGAAAGCATCCAGCAGAAAGTGAACAGGGGTGATAATCCTTTCATTTTTATTTTTTACCCTGAATTTGCCATTATTTCACTTTTGCATAGTTTTGGTCATTTCAAAAGAAAAGAAAAGAAAAGAGTTAAGATCATTCACCAAAATTATTAATCAGAATCCACACCATCTCCTTTTTATTCCCAGGTTTGCCAATGTGCCAAAACCTATGACAACAACACTGAATACATGTCCATGGCGGCAGTAAAACCTAGATGAAAATGCAGTATCCAGAGATAATACATAAAGTGGATTCCATGAAGCAGTGGGGTCAAAGTTGACCTTGGACTTAATTTACTTTCAAGGGGTTGGTTTTCTCTCCTTGCTTATCTCTTCTTCCTGAACAGCCAGCTTTGGCTTCATCAGAAAAGCTCCTAAAGAAAGAAACTACTTTGAATGATTGCAGAGGAGCAACCCAGCACAAGACCTCCATGCTATCAAGATTCTTCTCCACTTGTTAATTTTGCATTCCTCCTTAATGCCAGTTCTAGATACTAGGACTGTCTTTTCCACTCTTATTTCTGTTATGAATCAAAGACTCAAGGATTAATGGAAATCTGGAATATTATATTGGGACAATGCTTTTTTAAAAAATTAAAATAATTTTATAACATTCAGAGTTTGGGTTTTCTGTATGAATTCCTGGATAAGCCAGGAAGCATAAAATATGAGAAACGTCCACCCTTTTCCGGTGTTGAGTTTTGGCCTCAAACTTTTCGGTTGACACTGGGCTGGAAGAAAGTAGGACAGGTTACTGTTGTGTTTATCTTAGCTATTCTTTATAAATTAAACACCAAGAATATATTTTTCAGTCATGAATGGTTGTAACTTCATTAAAATTGAAATATTGCTTTTAGTCAGATTTTCTTTCTTTGATTTTGCTTTAACCAACAACTAAGAGAACCTTCTTCAATGAAGTACACAATAGAATAGCTGCAATAGTTATTCAGAGCATGCATGAATCAGAGGTGGGTTCCTACCGGTTCTAACCGGTTCTTTAGAACCGTTAGTAACTCGGCGATGATGTCACAGGGCCGGTTCGGTCCGTGTCTCCGTGGGCGCTGCCATCTTGGATTTTTTTTTTTTGCTAATTTTTGCTTCTGCGCATGCGTAGAAGCTATTTTTTGATTGCTGTGGGCACGGGTGCGAGGGAGCTGCTCCAGACAAGCCATTCCCCCCCCCGCCCTCCCTGAACATACAGCCGCCGCGCCTGCCTCTCGCCTGTTGCGGCTCCAATGGCGGCGGCTTCAGGAGATGCAGGCTCGTTTGGAACTGCTCTCCTGCAGCTGAGCCCGCGGTTTGTCCCTGCTGCCCCCGGGTGCAAGGGAGCTGCTCCAGACAAGCCATTCCCCCCCTTGCCCTGCCCAAACATACAGCCACCGTGCCCGCCTCTCGCCTGCCCCACTCCCTTGCACCCAGGGGCAGCAGGGACAAGCCACAGGCTCAGCTGCAGGGGAGCAGCTCCAGACGAGCCCGTGTCTCCCGAAGCCACCGCTGTTGGAGCCGTGAGAGGCGAGAGGTGGGTGCGGTGGCTGTATGTTAAGGAAGGGCGAGGGGGGGGGGAATGTGCTGCCCGCTTTGCTCGTGGGGCGGATGGGCTGGAACTTCCGCGCTTCTTTGCTGGTGCGGTTGAGGGGGGCCGGGGCCATCCCCCCCTCACCCTGCCTGAACATACAGCTGCCGCGTCCGCCTCTCGCCTGCCCCGTTCCCTCGCACCCGAGGTCAGCAGGGACAAGCCGTGGGCTCTGCTGCAGGGGAGCAGCTCCAGATGAGCCATTCCCCCCCCCCTCGCCCTCCCTGAACATACAGCCGCCGCGCCTGCCTCTCGCCTGTTGCGGCTCCAATGGCGGCGGCTTCAGGAGATGCAGGCTCGTTTGGAACTGCTCTCCTGCAGCTGAGCCCGCGGTTTGTCCCTGCTGCCCCCGGGTGCAAGGGAGCTGCTCCAGACAAGCCATTCCCCCCCTTGCCCTGCCCAAACATACAGCCACCGTGCCCGCCTCTCGCCTGCCCCGCTCCCTTGCACCCAGGGGCAGTAGGGACAAGCTGCGGGCTCAGCTGCAGGGGAGCAGCTCCAGACGAGCTCGCGTCTCCCAAAGCCGCCGCCATTGGAGCCGCGACAGGCGAGTGGCGGGCATGGTGGCTGTATGTTCAGGCAGGGCGAGGGGGGGAATGGCCCCAGCCCCAGTCAACTGTGCCAGCAAAGAAGCACGGAAGTTCCAGCCCATCCGCCCCACGAGCGAAGCAGGCGGTGTGAAGGAGACCGCTCGGCAGCAGCAGGTTGCGCGGAGGAGGGGCGCCAGGGGTGGGGGACCCCCTGCCCTCCCCTCACCTGCCCTCCACGCATGAAGACGAACCGCTGCCTGCCCTGAACTCCTCGCTGCTCCTGCACTAACACCCTGGCCTCGTTCAACCACGCTTCTTTGTTGGTCCCGGAGCCGAAGCCAGGAAGGCGAGAGGGGTGGTGGTAGCGGCAACGGCGCTCCAGGATGGCACATGACAGGGGATGCGCCGTGCCATGCCGGCCTGCCCTCCCTCCCAGTCCCAGAGCACTTTCTTCCTTCTCCCACCGCCGAGAAGAGAGAAAGAGAAAAAAAGAAAGAAAGAGGAAGGGAGAGAGAGACAAGAAAGAAAGAAAGAAAGAAAGAAAGAAAGAGAGAGAGAGAGAGAGAGAAAGGAAAGGAAAGGAAAGGAAAGGAAAGGAAAGGAAAAAAGGAAAGGAAAGGAAAGGAAAGGAAAGAAGGGAGGGGAAGGGCAGAGGAGTGAAGGGCAGGCAAGGGAAGGAAAGGAAAGGAAAGAAAAGGAAAGGAAGAAGGAGGAAAAAAGGAAAGAAGGAAAGGAAAGGAGGAAAAAAGGAAAGGAAGAGAAAAGGACGGGAAAGGAGGGAAGGAAAGGAAAGGAAAGGAAAGAAGGAAAGGAAAGGAGAAAGGAAAGGAAAGAAGGAAAGGAAGAAAGAAAAAGAAAAAGAAAGAAAGAAAAAGAAAGAAAAGGAAAGAAGGAAAGGAAGAAAGAAAAAGAAAAAGAAAGAAGGAAAGAAAAACAAAGTAAAACAAAGAAAGAAAGAAAGGAAAGAAAGAAAGAAAGAAAGAAAGAAAGAGAAAGAAAGAAAGAAAGAAAGAAAAACTTATGACCACAATTGAGCCCAAAATTTTGATTGCTAAGCAAGAGCGTTTTTAAGTGAGTTTCACCACATTTTACATTTTGGCCACGCCCACCCGGTCACCTGACCACCAAGCCTCGCCCACATGAAGCCACACCACCTGACCTCCAAGCCACGCCCACAAAATAAGCCACGCCCACAGAACTGGTAGTAAAAAAAATTAGAAACCACCCCGGCATGAATGAATAAAATGCATTTGTTGCCTACATTTTTGCAAATAATTAAAAAATGAATATGATATCCCCTTTTCAGCCTGTTAACCAGCAGTAGATTAACTAATCTTTTACTATTCAGCTTCATGAAAACTAATAAACTTAGTTGTAGTAGATAACTTGCATTCAATAAAGAAAAGTTTGGGGCCAAACTTGAGGATGAAATCCCTGTGCAAATTTTTTATCTTGTGGTGGTGCAATCTGTAACTCAGATAGTAGAAATTTGGTAAATTTCTTTCTAATCTTTTGTATTAGGGGAAACATAACACAGCATGTAGTGATCACAGCAAAAGTTTATATTAAAGCATATGACAGACCAGCTCACCAATTCATTGTTTGTTTATCTGATATTATAAGTTATATATTACCTTGCTATAACCTGTATTGAAAGTTTGAAATTCATTTCCAATAGTATGATATATAAACTAATAAATGGTATTGAGAGTCAGTTTGATCTATGTGTTGAAGGTACTAAAATAAAAACTGGGAGACCATGAGTTCTAGTCCCGCTTTAGGCAGCGGTGGGTTGCTCCTGGTTCGGCCCGGTTCTTAGAACCGGTAGCGGCGGCAGCAGGAGGCTCCGCCCACCCGCCTGGGTTGCTTCTGCGCATGCGCAGAAGCAGCGCATGTGCGCAAACCGGTAGCAACGGGTTTTAGAACCCACTACTGGCCTTAGGTATAAAGCCAGCTGGGTGACCTTGGGCCAGACACTTTCTGTCAGCCCTAAGAAGGAGGCAACAACAAACCAATTCTGAAATCTTGCCAAGAAAACTACAGGGACTTGTCCAGGCAGTTTTCAGAAGTTCAGACTGACTCAAAGGCAAATAAATAAATAAATAAATAAATAGTATTGTATCATATATTTAAAAAGCAGAGGTGCAGCTCTCCAATCAGTTGTGAAAAATAACTTGGTCTAAAGGAATGGTGATCAAAATTTTACTTCTGTATATAGATTTCTTGGCTGATTCTACCCTGATGCACTTTTTCAAGATGGTGAGACTATAGTTGTAGGAGAACTAGCAGGAGAAGCAAAATGTACTAACAGGGTTGTGGGTTTTAAAAATAAAGTAACTGCATGGCAGTTGCAATTCCTTCAGAATTTTTTAAAAGCACATTATTTGACAGTGATCATGTGTGATCAATTTTTTTTAAATACCCTCCCTGTACTGTTGAATTCTTTTTCTCTTATCTAAATAGAGAAAAAACTAAAAAGGAAAAAGAAATTTAATAATTTACTGCCCACTAATCCTTTTCCTCCTGAGAACTGAAGAAATTAATCCTTGGCTGCCCCAGTTACTCTGCATCCTCCTGTTTCTTTATTCCCACCGCTCTACCTTGCCCATCGTCCTCTGGGGGGATTTAAAGGAGGGGCTGTGTCTCCAAGTGCAGGCAACGGCTGCTTCTCTGGATGATCCTCCCAGAAAGTTAAAACATCTCAGATTTGAAATACACTTTACATGGCGATATATCGGAGCTGAAGAACAATGAAAAAAAAAACCCAAGGGAAAATGATATATTAAGAGAAAACAATGGCAGAATAACAAGCTGAAGTGTTGTGGCCTGTCGGCCACCAGCCCCTCTGGCAGCCAAATCAGATGAGGAGGTGGTGTGGGAGTCAGGGCCAGCATCAAGGCAATCTGAGAGCTCCGAGGGGGAAGAGGAAATGGAGCTGTCAGAGAAAGAGACAGAGGTGGAGCCTGGGCTGTCCATCAGCCCTCAGATGGAGAATCAACAGCCCCCAGGTCTGGAGGTGGCTGATGAGGAAGAGGAGGAACAGCTGGGTCCTGTGCCTGACACGCGGATGCGCAGAAGGCAGAGGAGAGCAGTGGAAATCTATGGGCCGATCCTTGGGACAGAAGAGCCACCGCTGCTAGCGAAGCCCCACCATAGCTCTGGGGATAAAAGGCAGGGGCCGGAGATGAATAGGTGTGGCAGACAACTATCCATCTCCCTGCCGGACAGACTTGTTAGCCTGCTGTGTGTGAGAGAGAGACTTTTTGCCTGGGCTGCTGGTGCTCCTAATAAAGGGAACAATTAGGTAATTACAGAGGGTTTGTCGTGTTTTGGAGCCGGGTCAGAACATGACGATTGTCATACGAAGCAAGATGGAGATGTTGCAGCAGATCCTGTCACCAATTCAGGATACAAAACCACGAAGGGTTGGAGAACACAGGTTTATTTGCGCAAAGGTTCAGAGCATTAGCATGGCAAATTCTGAACCCCGGGCTACGCCCGAGGTATTACTTTTATTCCTTTTGCAACCCCAGCCCTTCCTGAGGCATTGCCCTATCTAGCTATACCAGGCCTAAGACAGAAAGGAGAAGTTTTCATAATTGGTTATCTTGCTATAATTTTCCATATATGGATACATATTAAGAGACTGAAGGGCTGGGGTTTATCTTACACCATCTGTTAATTTCAGTAAACACAAATCTTACTGTTAATGTTACAATATTTATCCAGCACATAGGTCATGAAGCAATATTTGGTTACAATTTGCAATCTTTCCGGTACTTTCCAAAAGCTTGCATTACACACAAGATATAATCTTACCCCTATGATTATTATTATCGGTTTAATGCATCCCCAAATCCTGTTATTGGTTTAATGCATCCCACCCCCCTGCCTCATTCCCCCCTTTGAAACTTCACCTGAATTACATCCTGATTACTGTGTAGTTTCATACACAGCTGAGCTTTCTTCCACATTGCGCAGGGTCTCCTAGTTCCACAATGCCATGACCTGGGTCACTGCCTCCCTTTTGGCCAGTAATGACAAGCTATTTGATATAGTTCGGACAAAAATTGGGAGAACACACGGCAAGATAATACATTCAGCCGCGATTAACCCAATAAGAGCCACAATAGCCTGTAGGCCGGGGAGCTTGGGGAACCAAGTTCCAAAGATCTGACCAAACTCAAATCCTTTCCACTTCTGGACTGGGACATGGGCCACTGCTTCAATGTGACGTGCGCTCCTTTCAATTATTTCCCCAACATCGTCAAATTCCAAACAGCAATTTGTAAAATTAAACTTTGTACACACCCCTCCTTCAGTGGCTAAGAGATAATCTAAGGCTAACCTGTTTTGATAGATTGCATCCCTAAATTTCCTCTGCTGCAGTGCCAACGTCCGCAACGCTTGAGCTGTTTCATTGGCAATCAGCTCTACAACAGCCTGTAATCGTATAATTCTGTTTATCATGTAGATGGGAGTGCGGTATCCATAACTGCCATCCTGTGCCCAGGAAGCAGGATCATAATAATGAATTATACGTTCAGGGAGCCATTCATCGTCTTCCCAATTCCCTATCTTAAAGTCTGCTTTTAGTCGCCGTCCTTCCCAATGATCGGCTTCCAGTACCTGTGGCTGGTTAAGGGGCAGCATGAAGAAGGCTGGGTTTACTATGCCTAACGTGCATGCCCCTTTCCAACCTACAGGGAGGGCACTATATGCTATCCTTCCACAAATCCAATGTACTCCGGGAGGGGCCTCAGTAATATTCTCTAGAGAGAAATTTGACCAAAAAGTGTTTGTGTTGTTTGGCCAATAATTGCATTCTTCATTTGTTCTATTCCATTCCTGAGTTTCCAAACAACTGGTGTCACCTACCTGCGGTCCACTCCCTTGGGAGTTGGTCAGACACCACTGAGCTACAATTGTTGTTTTTAACTCCCACCTTGACTCGGGTTGATGTTTTGGCATTACTGAGAGATTATAGGGATTAGAGTAGTCCCATTCCTGGGCTTCCCAGGGCCACTGGTCTCCAATCCTTGTTCCCCCGCACACATAGCAGTTTGACACATTCAGAGTATGGGCAATAGTGGAGGCCAGCTCCAAGAATAGGTTCCGAGCCTGTTGGGATGGTTGAAATTCAATTTCTACCTCCTCCCAGAACTCGGAAAAGTATCTGGAGTAATTCTTAGAGGGGTGATATCTAGTTTCTAAGGATAAATGGATGATACCCCCAGGGTCCATGCCAGAAGCCCACAACCTTATGCCCATTGTGGTTCCATACCGGGAGATCCACCCCTGCGGGTTGGGTATTGTGATGTTTACAAGATTGCATTGGTATGATTGACAGGTTGTGAGGGCCGGCACCCTCGATATCTGGAGATGTGTTCATTTTCCTTTATTAGAATCATATGTAGCCCATGCAACACAACTCCAGTAGGGGCAAAATCTTTCCTCTGTGTTGCTACAATCCCATTTCCCACTTCCTGCCGGATGAGTATAGGGGCATACGTAAATGTCCACTAAAGCATAGTGTCTGTGCCATGTTACATCACTTCCACATGAGGTTGGCCATTGTGCCACCTTACAAATATCAAACTGTATAGTTCCAGGGCTTGTGGCTGACAGTATCTGAGTTTGTGCTATCACAGGCCCATTACAGGACCCTTGGGCCGGATTGACCCGTGGGTCATAGCACTCGTTCTTTTGGTCACATATGGTGTACCATGTCCCCTTATAGCAACAGGGAGTACGCTTCCCCGTACACTGATAGCGAGTATGGTATACCAAAGTAGTGGTAATTGTTCTCCCTTTTAACACGGTCTTTACACACTGTGTACAATTATCCGGGCATATGGAGCGACTTGGGGAAGGACTGGGTGGCTTTCTAGTAGGTGACCTAGGGGTTCGATAAGTTTCAGTATAGCACAGGATCCCATTTGTCCCATTACACCTCTTATAAGTCTGTCGTCCTTGGCCTGTGCCATAAATACATGTGGTTAGGTCAAACTGTGTGCATGACAGGGGCTTCCCTATTAGGTAGCCAAACGCCTGTCGCTGCTCGACGGTGACCATACATTGGATACAAGGTCCCTGCCCCACAGAGGGTTGGGCATTGCGTGGCATCCTAGCACGATTCCGCTCACGGGGGGTGTTGGGAATCCAAGGGGGCCTCAGAACATGACACCTTATAGTACCATTATATGAGCATTGCCAATATCGTGACTCCTCATGCTCGCAAGGAGGCAGATTATGTGAGGAGCAATTGGGGAGCTGAGTAATACTATAGGTAAAGTGCCTGCCTGAGGGTAAAGTGATAAAACACTTATTACACTTAGGGAAAGGATTGGGTGGTATTGTTATTGCCTTAGTCACCGGAAGAGGAGGTGGACTGTAGGTATTCCGTGCACATGGCCTCTTTGGGTTCCCCATCCTTTGGCTAGGAGGTGCCTCCGGGTGGTACACCCTAGGCAACCCCGTTGGGTTATTTCCACCAAGGATTGGGTTAGAGGTTCCCTCGAGGTCCTGTATACCATCCTCACCATAGTTCAACTCCGTAGGAGTGGGGTTAGGGGATTCACAGTCATCAGTTATAGTCAGCCTCTCATCCCTTCCTCTCCTCTCGGCGAGCAATGTCTTGTATAAATATAGGGTATTAATGACCACACTGACCAATAGTAACATGATCACCACCCAAATTGCTGGCATGAGCCCCTTTCGGATGCACGCAGTTTCCCTCATCCGCCTACTAGGCTCCATGCTGCTTCTAAAGCTATGCTGCTCTCCCTCTTCACCCCCCCCCTTTTCCAGATCTTACCCACCCCATACAATACTATTTATCACTACTTATGATGTGATCGCAGCTTCCAGGGTAGTTTCCTTTCGTTGCCCGTGTGATGGATGTTAGCCTCCAGAGTAACACCTGCAGGGGTTTCTTCCTCCTCTCCCGTTTGTAGAGGGACAGCTTCCGGTGTGTCACCAGAAGGGAAGAGTTTCCTATTGGTCCGATGGAGAGTTAGTTTTAGTGGTCGGGCTGGGTCTGTTTTTACTGTCCACTGGGTCGGGGCAGCCAATTTAATTCGGGACCAATGGATCCAGGATTTGATCTCAGCAACCTTGACAGCAAGGGGAGAGCACATAACTGCAGTATAAGGTCCTTTCCATTTTGGGCTTAAAACCTCCCTTTTCCAATCCTTCACCCAGACCTCCTGTCCTGGGTGAATGTTATGTGTTGAGGTCACTAAGATGTGAGGCCTACAAGTCAACACATATTGCTGCAATCTCTGAACTACCGTATTAAGAGCCGCTAACTGTTTTAATTTGACAGTATCCGCCACCTGTGTTGTAACCTGGCCATTGGGTCGAACCAAATTAGGGACCCTCCCATATAACAACTCAAAAGGTGAGATGTGCAATCCCTTCTGCGGGGCACACTTCACTGCAACCAGGGCCATACTTAGGGCGTCTGGCCACTTAAGGTGGGTTTCCTGACATATTTTTGCTAGTTTGTCCTTAATAGACCTGTTCATTCTTTCAATGGTCCCCCCGCCCCGAAGAAGCGTGAAAACTGCAGTGAAGCTTCCACGTTATCCCTAGCATAGCAGCTACCCTCTGGGTGGCCTTGTGAATAAACTCAGGACCATTATCGGAAGAGATCCTAGATGGAAGCCCATACCGGGGAATTATGAGTTGGAGCAAAGCTTTCCCCACCTCAGTCGCCTTTTTAGTCCTTGTTGGTATGCATTCTGGTCATCCAGTATAGGTACACACTATGACCAACATGGGTCTATATGGGCCTGATCGTGGCATGTCAGTGAAATCTATCATTAAGGAATCAAAGGGGTATGTTCCTCGTGGCTGGTGTCCTTGAGGTATTTGTGGCCCTTGTCTTGGGTTATTGACTGCACAGGTTTCATATCTTGTGCAAATATTAGACGCAATGCTGTGTATTTTGTTAATATAAACTTCCCTTTGCAAGGCATTGGCCAGGGCTGTCTTCCCTAGGAACTTGCTGAACTGCATCCCATGCCATATGTTTTGGTACAAAGACCCGTTGGTCAGGTAGGATCCACCAACCATCTTCCTTTCTGGTTTCCAGGGCTTCTGCCTGATCTAGCTCCTCGTGGGTGTAGCTTGGTTTCACGTGTTCCTCTGGGATCCATATGGTTAAGCAGTTAGCTTGCACCTTGAATGCCTAGTGTGCTGCTGCTCGTGCTTCTCGGTCTGCTTTGCTATTTCCTTGCTGAATGTCTGATACTTCTTTCTGATGTCCTTTACAGTGCATTACGGCAACTTCCTTTGGTGCCCACACACTGTCTAATAGCCTCAATATTTGGGATCCATATTTAATGTCTTTCCCTCCCGCTTTTATAAGGCCCCTTTCTTTATACAGTGCACCATGCACTTGAACTGTCAAAGAAGGCATATTTTGAGTCAGTGTAATATATTGATACGTTGTCCCCTCGCGAGTTCTAAAGCTCTGGTTAATGCATGTAACTCAGCCAGCTGGGCACTAGTGCCTGAAGGGAGGGGTTTATTTATTTATTTGTTTGTTTGTTTGTTTGTTTGTTTGTTTGTTTGTTTGTCAAACATGTATAAGATAGCAGGTATAGGTATAAACATAAACATAATCAAAGTGAATACAGATAGATGAGGACAATAGGACAGTAGGACAGGGACGGTAGGCACGCTGGTGCGCTTATGCACGCCCCTTACAGACCTCTTAGGAATGGGGTGAGGTCGACAGTAGACAGTCTAAGGTTAAAGTTTTTTGGGTTTGGGGAAGAAACCACAGAGTCAGGTAGTGAATTCCAGGCATTGATCACTCTGTTGCTGAAGTCGTATTTTCTGCAGTCGAGTTTGGAGCGGTTTACATTAAGTTTGTATCTATTGTGTGCTCGTGTATTGTTGTG
>QLTV01002419.1:2319431-2343950 GCA_003457575.1 Thermophis baileyi | reverse complement strand
TTAAATTTTTATGTGCTGTAATTTTTTTATCCAAAGATGTGAAGCGTGATTCTAAAAGTGCTTCTATGGAGTCGATATATGATTGTTGTGCTTTTATGGTTGTTTCTAAGGTTTGGAATCTATCAGACATGGTAATTAGGTTATCCAGTATTGGTAAACATGGTGGACAGAAATAAGGAAAGGTGGAAGATGCTTGTAGGAAATTGGCTACATGTTTGTTTATTTCCAGGCAGGTGTGGTGGGCATACTTTGTGCATATGCGGCATTTTTTGAATTCCTCATCCTCTTTGATGGTTTTATTGCATTTATAGCATTTGTCATCGTTTGTAGAGGTATCTTCATTTTGTGGGTGTTTGATTGTGGATTTTTTTGAGTTTTTGCTTGGCATGGTCAATAATCAAATAGTGTCTGACAAATTAATTAATTAATTTCTTTTATTTGTAGTCCATAAATTGAGTGTAGACTGTTGCAGAAGATGAGATCGAGGCAATTGTTGAGTCTAGTGTTGTTTGTTACTAGTTGATCTAATCCTAGATTAGTAATAGCATTGTATAGGGTTGAATGTATGGGTTCAGTTGTACATTCATTTAGTGTCCAGTTAATATGAGGTAGGTTGAGATCACCAAGAAAAATAAGAGGGTGTGGGTAGGAGGCTGCCCACGTTAGTAGTGAGGTTAACACGTTAGTAGTGAGGTTCAGCTTTCCATACATCATCCAGCGTTACAACAGCATATCCTGCTCTCCTAGTTCCATTTTCCACAAAACTGGTACCATCTGTGTATATTGTAAAGTCTGGGTCAGAAAGAGGAACATCCATCATATCAGGCCGGCTTGCATATGTTTCCTCAATAGTCTGAATACAATTGTGGGTGGTGTTTAAATCTGGTTCAGGTAACAACGTAGCTGGATTTAATGCATTGGACTGTATCATGGGGTTATGGATAATCAAACCCTCGTATTTCAACATCCTGGGGTTGGTTAACCACAGATGTCCCTTTGTTTCCAGGACTGCTTTAAGGGCATATGTTGTATAGATGCATAACTCCTGTCCAAAGGTTAATTTATTTGCTTCCTGAGTCAGTAATGCGGTACCTGCTATAGCTTTAAGACAAGCAGGCCAGCCTCTCGCTACAGTATCCAGTTGTTTTGATAGATAGGCAACCGGCCGATATCAGGTCCCCATCTTTTGGGTAAGGACCCCCACCGCTACATTCTGTTTTGTATCTACAAACAGTTGAAATGGCTTCTCTAAATCAGGCAGTCCTAAACTAGGAGCTTGTAAAAGTGCCTCTTTCAGAGTTGTGAAACTTTTCGCTTCCTGTTTTTCCCAGCGTAATGGTTCTTTTTCACTTCCTCTTGTGGCCTCATACAGGGGCTTAGCTATCAAACTAAAATTAGGAATCCATATGCAACAGAAGCCAGCTGCTCCCAAAAATCCCCGTAGTTCTCTTCTATTCTTAGGTACCGGTAGCTGACAGATGACCTCCTTCCTTTCATGTCCTAATGTTCTTCGTCCCTTTTCTATATCATACCCCAAATAGCGGACCTTCATGGATACTAATTGGGCCTTTTTTCTGGATGCTTTATATCCTCGTGCCTGCAAAAGGTGTAGCAATTTATCTGTGTTCTGCCAACACTTGTCTTCTGTCTGGCCCGTGACAAGTAAATCATCTACATACTGTAACACAACATCTGGGTAGGGGGTTTCCAGAGCTTCCAGATCCTTCGCTAATGCAGCTCCAAAAAGGGTTGGGGAGTTCTTAAAACCTTGGGGTAAACTTTTCCAAGCATATTGTTGTTTCCTTCCAGTCACTGGGCTTTCCCATTCGAATGCAAACAAGTGTTGGCTCTTCTTATGTATGGGAATAGTAAAGAAAGCATCTTTCAAATCGATTGCAGAAAACCACTTAGCCGTCTGGAGAATCAATCCCAACAGGACATAGGGGTTTGGTACAACTGGATGTATTGTGACTGTGGCCTCATTTATGACCCTTAGATCCTGTACTCGTCTGTATTTGCCTTCCCCTTTTGGTATAGGCAATATCGGAGTATTCCACTTTGACTCTATGGGGACCAGGATTTGGATGAGTTAAATATAAACCTATTACCTCCTGAATGGCTTGTACAATAGCTCGGGGATAAGTACGCTGTCTCATCCTCATAGGTGTTTTTACTGGAATTTCTTCCACTATAAGCGGGGGATGGTGGCTGGCAAATCCAGGAGGATTATCCTCTGCCCACACATAAGGGACATCAAATTCTCTCCATCTGGCATTTTCCTCCACTTCCTGTGCCACCATCATTCTCCATCCCTCTTCCCGGGGGATCTCCATCTTCACCTTTCCAAACTCCATTTGCATTGAGCCATCTTCCTCAAAGGAGATCTGTGCCCTCAACTTACACAACAGATCTCTGCCAAGCAGGGGGATAGGACAGTCAGGCATGTACACAAACTGGTGAGTTATGGTTTTCCCTCCTGTATTACAGATCAGAGGTTCCAAAAATGGTCTTTGCAATACCTTTCCTGTTGCTCCTTGAATGTTGATAGTATACGGGGAGGCCTGGCTCAGAGGTTGGGTTAGAACAGAGTGGGTGGCCCCTGTATCTACAAGGAAGGGGATAGACTTGCCTCCTACTGTTAGACTGACCACGGGTTCTGGGAGGCAGACTGAACCCGGTCGGCCTCAGTCCCATTCTTCCACTTCAGCCAGGCCTATGAGGGGGGTTCTGGGAGACCCTTCTCTCCATCCTCTTCCTCCCTGGCTTCTTCCATGGCCCCCTCTGTAGCGGTTTACAAACCTTCCTTCTTCTTCCTTCTCTCTTTCCGGGCATTCACCCTTCCAGTGTCCCTCTTTTCTACAAATGGCACACTGGTTCCATCCTAAACTGACTCCCCTTCCTCTGCCTCTTGTGCTTCCCCTAGCCCTTGGTACCCCCATCATGGCGGCAGCTAGCAGCTCAACTTTCTTATGCATCTTCTGATCCTTTTTCTTCTCTTCCTCTTTGTCCCTGTTCACAAAGGTCTTTCTGGCCACTTCCATTAATTAACTCATGGGCTTCCCCAGGGCTCCCTCCAGTCTCTGTAACTTCTTTCGAATATCCAGGGCACTTTGGGATATGAAAGCCATAGCGAGCATCCGGGCATTTGCGGGCTCTGTTGGGTCAATGGGGGTATACATTTGATAAGCCTCAAGCAGCCGTGTGTAAAAGGCTTCTGGGCTCTCCGTGGCTTCCTGTACAACCAGGAAAGGTTTTGACATATTAACAGCTGGTTTCCCTGCTGCACGTACTGCTCGCACAGTCAGATTCTGATAATCCTGAAGGTCCCGCAAGTGGTGATAAGGATTCCACAAGGGGTCCTTTGAGGGAAAACGCTGTTTGACATACTCTTCCAGATTGCCATGTGGAGCCAGATCAGGCTTCACAATCTTTGATACGGCAATCCTAATATTTTCCCTTTCCTCTGGATTAAACAAGGTGCCCATTAACTGTTGGAGGTCTAGCCAAGTGGGGTTGTGGGTGTCTACAATGGTTTTCACAAGGTCTGCCACTTTGTTAGGTTTTTCACTAAAGGGGCCATAATGGAATTTCCAATTGAGAAGATCCGAGGTCGTGAAAGGCACATGTTGGAACAGGGGGGCAGTTGCTGTCTCAGCCGGATCATCCTTGTTGACAACTAACTGGTCCACCTGTCTGAGAGGGGCAGTCAGGGTCATTTGATCAGTTTTAGCCCTTGTTCGGTCAGCTACCGGACCCTCTTCTTCCTTGTCTTCGACTGACAATCCCCCCATGGCCTCGTCTAGCCCTTCCCCTACACTGGACTCCATGCCTGTCTCTGTTAGTGATGGTCCTGCTTGGTCCTGCCTCTCTGGTTGCGTTATGGCCGGGCCTCGGCTCTTCCTGTCTGCCGAACTTTTCATCATAGGAGAAATCATGCCCAAACACCATGATGCCCGTGAGGAGGTGGATGGGTCATCCCCATCGGGGGAGGCTAGGGCTAGGGAAGCCCCCCTTAAGCCGTGCATAGGTACATATGATGGTGGGTGTTGTAATTCTTCTGGAATACTGGGCAACACTGGCATGATCTTTTTCCCTTTGTTCCTTGGCAGTGTACGTGATACCAAAATTCTACATTGCTCTGCCTGACAATTTTGGATCCAGGGCGGGGGTCGCTGTATCAAGCCTAGCCACACATCTATATAGGGAGCTTGGTCTGGGTGTCCTAATGTGGGATGGAACACTCTCTGGTGCACTTGTAAGGTAACTGAGGGGTCTAATGTTCCCTTATCAGGCCACCCTACCTTGAAATCTGGCCAGTCTATCTCACAGAAGGTCCTCAACTTTCGCCTACTCCACTTAATACCATAGTCTTGTGTCTCATAAGCAGTACGAAAATGCTTCAACATACACTCCAGTGGAGTCAGGGGCATGCTTCCCCCCCCTCCCATAATCCTCCCTGGGCACCAGACAAGACAGATAAGGAGAGGGGGGTATAGGAGGAAGGTATGGGGTCCTTCCGTCCTAGGAAACACCAAGGATTTCCATTCACTCACGTCCGACCCAGGGAGCCGGATGGGCACGGTCTCTGATGGGAACTGCGAATGCCACTCACTCACTACTGGCCCAGGGCGCTGGACACCCACAGTCACCTTTGGGAACCGCAGTAGTCTTACACTTCAGCCATTCACAACAAACCTCCCACCTATAAAGAGAGGGTGATCAGTCCTCTCCTCCGTCCCTGCTTACAGGGAGGGATTCCCAATACTTGCCTTCTGGCTTGCCCTCTGTCCTCCGGCCGGCTTGGATGGTTCCTGGTCTCCTCTCCCTTCACCAGTTGTTCTTGGAGGGGCAACCGCTGCCACCGTGGCTCTTGGTCCCTGGAAAGTCCCTCGGAACAAAGGTGTCTGATGGCGCCTGGGAAGTTTCCCCAAACACAATAGCCACCGTCAGCAGGGTGGGCCCTCCAGAGAGCCCCAAGACTCTTTGGGTCCTGCCGCGGTTGCCAGAAATATTGCAGCAGATCCTGTCACCAATTCAGGACACAAAACCACAAAGGGTTGGAGAACACAGGTTTATTTGCCAAAGGTTCAGAGCATTAGCATGGCAAATTCTGAACCCTGGGCTATGCCCGAGGTATTACTTTTATTCCTTTTGCAACCCCAGCCCTTCCTGAGGCGTTGCCCTATCTAGCTATACCAGGCCTAAGACAGAAAGGAGAAGTTTTCATAATTGGTTATCTTGCTATAATTTTCCATATATGGATACATATTAAGAGACTGAAGGGCTGGGGTTTATCTTACACCATCTGTTAATTTCAGTAAACACAAATCTTACTGTTAATGTTACAATATTTATCCAGCACATAGGTCATGAAGCAATATTTGGTTACAATTTGCAATCTTTCCGGTACTTTCCAAAAGCTTGCATTACACACAAGATATAATCTTACCCCTATGATTATTATTATCGGTTTAATGCATCCCCAAATCCTGTTATTGGTTTAGTGCATCCCACCCCCCTGCCTCAAGATCACAGTGCCAAAATAGTGTAAACTATACAGGGGTGGGTTCTGGATTCAGGTACTGCCGGTTCGCTCAGGGACGCGCCGCATGGGCACGTGCACATGCGCAGTACTTAAAAAAAGCTTCTGCGCATGCGCAGAAGCAAAAAACAAGATGGTGGCACCTATGGTGCCGCCGAGGGAACTGGCTCGGGGGCGTGGCAGGCCTGGGTCACTGCTGGTTCCAGCGACCAGGCCGCCACGTTACTAACAGTTCTATAGAGCTGGTCCGAACCGGTAGGAACCCACCTCTGAAACTGTATCAAGCCTTAAAATGACATGAGTGAGGTATGAAAATACAGTAACCAAACTATCTGAAGGAAACTCAGCTATTAAGTCCAGCACAGAGCTGGGCACACATGAAGTTGTGTCCTTATAGCTTTACTGAGTGCCTATTATGAAGTTGTAAAGAATTGGAAGATTTGTTTTAAAAGGAAAGCTTGTGGAGCTTCCTAATGAGAGTTCTTGTGTGCAAGTAGAGATGTACACTCCGGAGCAAGAAACTGAGATTCCTAGTATGCAGCACAGATTATAAGTCTGTAAGAGGCAGGATAGAACATAAGACAAGATAAAGCATTAGAGATGGGCTTTATTCTTTGCCCCCTTTTAAATTGATGCATTCAGAAGTCCTTTCTGTATTTTTACATTAATTTACAACCTTAAACCATAAACTGTGATACTTTCCCACATTTATTTTCTCCTCTGTAACAACCATACCACCACATTTGGAAGCAGACAGAATCTGAAGAATAATCATACTCTGAACTGCACATTAGTGAGGGAGAGGGGGCTACCAAGATGTCAGTTTGTATGAGAATTCTCAGAGATTAAATTCCACATTTCTTTGACTTCAAACAGGGTTAGTTAACTGCTGACCTGGGCAGTGAAAACCCTCTGAAGGGATATAAATCTCATCAATAGAAAAACAACAATATTTGGTTGCCATTTTGACTTACAACATAGTACAGTTTGTTCCAAGAACTGCTGCCTTCTGCAAGTGTATACCCAGATTCTTTCTGGGATTAACACATCTGAATCCAGAAGGTCATCACAAACAATTCTTACAATGTCTTTCCTTCTTCTCTTCTTTCCTTCCTTTCCCCCCAAAGTTTCTAAAGATTCACAATTTACACACTGGTGTTTACTGTTCTTATTTTTCTGATAAACCTACAAGTTGCTGCATATACATTGAATTGTGGGTGGGGTGGGGAATGTCCTAACCTAAACCAACTATCACAGGATGAAGAAGATCATTCTCTCAGAGACTGGATGCTAGAAGACAACCTGTAGTGGCAAGCTCTGTATAGAGCAGTGATGGCGAACCTTTTTTTCTTTGGGTGCCAAAAGCGTGTGCGTGCGTGCGCGCTATTGCACGCACACACGTGGCCACACTCATAATTCAATGCCCCCCGCACCCCTCCTGCGCATGCATGCACGACCTCCCGCGCTGCCCTGCCCCCCGCACATGCACACACGACCCCCCCGCTCCCCCATTTCCTGACTTCCGATGGGCCCGGTAGGTCCGTTTTTCGTCCTCCCCAGGCTCCAGAGGCTTCCCTGGAGCCTGGGGAGGGTGAAAACGGCCTCCCTGCCCCCCCGGAGGCCCTCCGGAGGCCGAAAATGCCCTCCCAGAGCCTCTGCGTGAGCCAAAAATCAGCTGGCCGGAGCACACATGCGTGCTGGAGTGAGCTAGGGCAACAGCTCGTGTGTCGGCAGATATGGCTCTGCATGCCACCTGTGGCACGTGTGCCATAGGTTCGCCATCATGGGTATAGAGCTATGTATATTACCTAGCCTACTCTTGTCCTACCTTATAAGCTACCTTAATATCTTTAGATATAGTGAAGGATACTGTCCCATTCAACATTGCTGAAGAAGATTCCATTCCTAGTCCAAGCTTCCAGAATTGGAAGGGTAGCACTAACTTATTTCCCCCCCTCAGGCTGTGATAGCTTTGACTATCCTTGTGAAAAAGTATCTCTTCACACAACAGGTAAAGGAGGTCTAAATCTGCTACCATAGAATTGGCAGGAACTGGTAGCTTATGTGACATTGAAGAAAATGATGGGAAATGATCTATCAATAACTATTGTCCATACTAGCCAAATAGAGCAACAAGGTCCAAGATGCCAGACAGGGGAGAAAATGTATAGCTAATAGCTTTTGCATCCTTTCCACTCCTGAATTCCCTTACAGCTCTTGGCTGCCTGAGGGGATTGTTTCTTTAGTTATTTTCCAATACCTTTCAAAGTGCACATTCCTACCAAGACAAGATACAAACCTCCATAAGCATCAAATTAAAATGATACCTTCTTAAATATGAGTAGTAACAATTTGCAGTAAGATCATTTATAAAATGAAGGTTGAAATAAGAATGATTTTTCTTGACTTTCTAAAAAAGCAAAGAGGGACATAGTGGTGGGATTCAAATAATTTAACAACCAGTTCTCTGCCCTAATGACTGGCTGGGTGGTCATGTGGCTGGGTGGGCATGGCCAGGTTGATTGGTCTCACCCTTAGGAATTTTCTCCTTAGTCCAACTCACAATAAAATAGCACTGTTCTGATATTTAGAATAGAATAGAATAACAGAGTTGGAAAGGATAGAATAGAATAGAATAGAATAGAATAGAATAGAATAGAACAGAACAGAATAGAAAAACAGTTGGAAGGGACCTTGGAGGTCTTCTAGTCCAACCCCCTGCTTAGGCAGGAAACCCTACAGCACTTCAGACAAATGGTTATCCAATCTCTTCTTAAAAACTTCTGGTGTTGGAGCATTTACAACTTCTGGAGACAAGTTGTTCCACTGATTAATTGTTCTGTCAGGAAATTTGAGGGGATCCTACAAAAATGAGGGGGTCAAAGCACCAAAAGGCATGACAAGAAACAATGGATGGAAGCTAACCAAAGATAAAAGCAACCTAGGACTAAGAAGAAATTTCCGAAGGGTGAGACCAATCAACCAATGGAATAGTTTGCCTTCAGAAGTTGTGGGTGCTCCATCACACATAAGACAATTTGAAATCTTTACAGTCTAATACTGTAAGCTAACTCTTAAATGCTGAAAATGCAGGATCAAAATACATAAACATAGAAACAGCAACCCTATTCCAAATTAATAAAATCAATTCTGTTAATTAGAACGTGTATTTAAAAAGACATAAGAACTCTTACAAGAAACTCCTGCTCTGTATTAATATTTTTTAAATTCCTTCCCTGGCCTAATCCTGTCAAGAACAAGGAGAGATTCAACCTAGAAATAAGGAGGAATTTTCTGACAGTGAGAACAATCAACCAATGGAACAACTTGCCTTCGGAAGTTGTGGGAGTTTCATCACTGGAGGCTTTCATGAAGAGATTGGACTGCCATTTGTCAGAAATGGTGTAGGGTCTCCTGCTTGGGTGGGGGGGTTGGACTAGATGACCTACAAGGTCCCTTCCAACTCTGTTAATCTGTATGATCTGTAAGTTTCTATTGTTTCTGTGCTGACTGCATTCCTGCAGTTTTGTTATCGCAACTAAATATTTGTCTGTTAAATGGTTCTTGGCTCTGCCCGGAGCTATTAACTGAAGGGAGAGAGAAGAAAAAAAACCTCTCTTTCACTTTATTTCCCCCCCCCCTGAGTTTTAAAGGGGCTAGAATTTTTCTGCTGAGGAAATGGCTATGTGGTTATTTCTTCTCTCCCCCCCCCTTCCTTTGGTTAATTACAAATGAGCAGGAACGTTTGAGATGTGTGTGAGTTACTGGAATTGTTAGGCAGGCAGGCAGGCAGGCAGGCTTGACTATTCAGCCGGTTCGCAGAATAAAAAGTTAAGAAACGGTTCTCTCGAACCGGTGCGAACCGGCTGAATCCCACCACTGGACATACACATATATCCTGGAAGAGGAACGTTCATAGAAATTGAGGCCAGTAGCGAAGATATCCAGTATTTTACTGATTTGCTTGCAGAGAAGAAAATATTGATTAAGTCCATGCTGGTGTAGATGAGATTTTAGATAAACTGGTCGCAAAGCATTTGTGTCTGTATGTTAACCTGCCTTAGCAAAATAATTTGTAGATTCCCTTCACTTTCTGTTTGTGCCATCTAGATTCCAGTCCAAAGCTATCTCAGTTTCCTGGCGGGTTCAATCAAAGACCACTTTTCTCTTCTATGATTACAATTTGAGTCCCTATAGGCATAGGAAAAGAACAGTCAATTTGCAAATAAATAACATAGGCCAGCACTTTATTTATGTTTAAAAAGTGAATGTGGATGTTGTGTGGGGGAGTGATAAAGCTTCATCTAGATTAGTATCTCCATAATATTTAGCTCGTCAGCATGTAAGTTCTCATTTGGCTGAAGATCAACTTTTAATAAGATATAAATCATTCTAACAATCAAGAGGGAAGCTTTAAATTGCACCAAACATTAATCCAACTGGCATTTCTTCACACACACACACACACACACACACACACACACACACACACACACACACACACACACACACACAGACACTCAAATTCTTGACAGCCCTGAAATATTGAAAAAAGGTCCAGCTTCAGTTTTACGATGGCTTTTTAAAAAGCAAAACATGCAGCACTTTCAATCTCAGATTTTCAATCAGAATGTCTCTTTGGACTATGATCTACATGATTTCACTTTATAATCATTCAGCAGAGACTATTTTCTCCCCTTTAGCCCTTAAGATTTATTGCTGGTATTTTTTACCTATATATCTCAGTTTCAGGTGTTCAGTCACATTACATACAATTTTTCAATAGTTATTTCTAATAATTTTGTGTAATACCACCTCATCCTGGAGAATGATAGCACATATGATTTTCTTTCTCTATCTTCCTCTTTTACATAACTTTAATCTCATTAATTTAGTCGGAGGGGAGAATTGTTTTTCAAATAATGTTTAAGTCACAGCATGATGGAAATGCATAATCAGGGATGGGTTGTTTAATATTGGCTTTTCTTCTTGGAAAATGCTACCACTGGGTGACATTTCCCAGCAATGCTTCATTGTTTAACACCACCTACAGGACTAATGAACATTAGTCACTCTGTTTGTGGTGCTCACTGAAAGTTTCATTGTACAGTATTTTCCACACATTTGAATAACCTTAGGTAGTTACAATAAGTAGCACATTCTACCTTTTATACTTCGGTTCAGTTCATACTGAGATGGTTTCTGCAAAATCACAGGTTCTGATTATGATGGAGCAGTTCAGCAAATTAAAAAAAAAACAAAGAAAAACTCAGTTAAGTTTTTAGCAGCCCTCTCAAAATCTAGAAATAAATCTCTCCACAGAGTTGGCATAGCAGAGGGGCTATGAACCAAAAGATTACAGGCAAATTTTCCTCCCCCCCCCCGCCATCCATGAAATTCTTCATCTGTTCTGGCTAGTTAGAGAATCCCGTAGAACAACTCCAAAGTCTGCATTGAAGAAACGGGAAGTCCCTACATGCAAGTGGGAAATTGCATAGATCTGAACTATAAGTTAGAATATTCAAGATCACTCTTGCCAAGAACCAAACCACCTTCTTTCAGCCTCAATCCCCTCCTATTCCGGATGAGGGATAACACTAACTTGTTCTACTGGGCTTTTGGAAGGAGTGCATTGATGTGATGCTATGAAGTGCTCCGAACCTTTGAACCACAAATTCATGCTTATGACAGGTATGAAGACCTTTGTTGCAGCACAGAATTTTCCTTTAGGACAAAATGAAAGTTGAACAGCTTTGATTCAGTGAAAGGAACTATAGAAATTCAACTGGTACAAAAAAAACGTACAATAGAATACAATTCTGGTTCTGTTCATATGTAGGAGACTTTCCCTCCCTCTCTTCTGTTCTGTTCTCTTCTCTCCAGTTTCAAGACTATTTTGATGAACTCCCATGGGTGTGAAGGAAACAGTAGCCATTGTGAACCAGCCTTCAGTTCCCTTCTCCTTAAAATGTCCCTCCCCCATCTAAATTTTTGTTGGAATATTCTGCTAAACTCTTATCCTAACAATTTGCAAATGTTTTAAAGTTATTTATTTGGGTTTATAGTTTTAGCCATCTCAAAGATCCAAGGCAGGACCCAGCCATCTCCATGATGACAAGATCAATCAGAATAAGCATTCCTTTGATTTATTGTTTCTCAGCTTAGTCCAGAATCCCAAAGTCAAATAGGCTGACATTAATACTTTGTTAAATATGTTTGGCTTGGATGGTGTGTGTGTGTGTGTGTGTGTGTGTGTGTGTGTGTGTGTGTATGTTTTTTTTCTCTGTTAAATCACCTGGTATACCCAAATATGGGAGAAAGCGTACTGCTTCCTTTTTGCCTTTCGGCCCCTCCAGGGGCCATCCAGACAGTTAATTACAAACGACAGTCCGTTTCTATATGTTATATTTTATACATAAATAAAGGGAGACTAGTATAGATCTATTTCAAGCTATTTAGCTCTCATCAGCTAGCCACACCCTTATGGGATTAGAACCCGGGCCCCTTGCCTAACAAGGCAAGTGATTAAACCTCTGAGCCACAGGATTCTTCTCCCTATCTGCATGTTCCAGGGACAAGGATATCCTATATATATATACACATATACATATACATATATGGATATGTGTGGCACCTTGCTCCATGTTGAACAAGTAAATTAGCATCATTCTAGTTTACCTATTCATGGCTAAATGCATGGCTAAAATTGAGAAGAATGGTACTTATGTGTTTTGTGATGCCTTCAATATTCTCTTAGTTTCCTGGCCCTCTCAGAATTGATTATGACAAATGCCATCTTCAAATATGGCTGCATGAATATAAATAAAATGATGAAGATTAGAAAAGTATTATTTTCTGCCCTCTGGATCCTTCCTTTACCATTGCATAATGGTACCTGCTCTTCAGAGTGCTGGATCTTATGTTTGCTTTCAGCTGTTCTGAATGTCATAAAAACGGAGACTGGCTTCATCTGTCATGTTCTTTCTAAGTTTAGTTGGTTGTGGCACTTGTCCACAAGCTTGGATAGTGATTAGGGATCTGGGTTAGGAATTAGATATTATTACCCATATTGCCTTTTTCACAGAAGCAGACAGCTTTAGAATTAAAATCTGTAACCTCAGCAAACCTAATCTTTAGAAATGCAATTAGGTCAGGTTATAATTTTCATGAAAACTGACAGATTGATGCTATATTGAAAGTATTAAACTCAATATTAACAAGATAAAATTAATAGTTTTGAAATGAGTGATTAACCATGCTGCTTCCTGGAACTGGAACCGCAGAAACAAAATCTATATCCTTTAGAGCAGAAAAAATGAAATGCATACAGTCAGGGGTGGGCTTCAAAAATTTTAGCAAGGGGTTCTCTGCCCAGTAGTAAGGAATGGGATTTGCTCTCATTTTATATATTAGTGGCTTGCTAGTGTTGTTGGGGTGGTGATTATGGCAGTTCCTTGATTGGGCTGTTGTTTACTGTTAGCTTGTTTGGCAGCTCCTTGATTGAGGTATTGTTCGCTTCCTGATTGTTGGTCTAATATTAATCTTGGTGTTAATCTCTGCTTATCTGAGTGTTGCTTGCTGGTGAGGAGGTATTTGTCTTTTGTTTTCTTTTTGGCTTTTTGATTGTCTCTTTTGAATGGCATGTAGATGTTGTTTATGTTTATGTGCCTATTGATGACCTATTTCTCCACGTGCCAGGCTTCCAGAAATTCCAGAAAGTGTTTTTGGACTTGGCTTAGTTTAGGATGCTTATAATTTCCCAGTTGAAACTATGGTTAAGTCTGCCAATGTGTTGTGAAATTCAGGAGTTTGTCTTCTGACTGTTAGTTGGCATTCATGGATGCACTCTGATAGTTTTCTGCCTCTTTGTCCTACATACAGTAGTAGCTTTACAGTCCTTACACTGTATGTTGTAGATCAGTGGTCCCCAGACTTTTTGGCACCAGGGACTGGTGCCTGTGTGGAGGACAATTTTTCCATGGACTGGGGGAGGGGTGGAAGTGGAGTGCACAACTTAGAACCCTCACATGCACAATTTACAGTAGGGTTCACACTCCTGTGACAATCTAATGCCTGATGATCTGAGATGGAGCTGAGGAGGTGATGCTAGCACTGGGGAGCGGCTGCAAATACAGATGAAACTTAGCTCGCTGACCCACCACTCATCTCCAGCTGTGTGGCCCAGTTCTTAACAGGCCACAGACCGATCTGTGGCCCAGACATTGGAAACCCTGTTGTAGATGGCCCCTGTTTTTTTCTTCTGGGGCTGCTGGGTCTTGGTTTACTTAGGATGTTTTGGAGGGCTTTAGTTGGTTTGTGTGCTATGATGGTGCTATGTGGTTTTAATAGTCTGCTGGTGGTTTCTGAAATGTTTTTGATGTATGGCAGTGTTATCATTTTCACAGCTCGTGTTAGTTGTGCTATATAGCATTGAATAGTCAGGCACTTTTTGATGAATGCAATAAAGGCGAATATCTATAGCTTGGGTGTAAGATGAGGGTGAAGGTTCATTTTCCGAGCTTGTGGGTCAGTTTCCGAACGTTTCGTTATCAGGCTAGGTAACATCTTCAGCAGAATTTAGGGGATGTCAGTGTTCTTCTGTTTATAAGGGCTTTGTTAAAAACCAGAACACAGGCTGGCAGTCAAATGCCACAATCCCAAATCCTTAATCTCTACCCACACTGATACCAAATAGCACCAGTTTGATTGGAGCAACACAAAAAACATTGGCCACGCTACTATCCACCATGCTCATGAGTTCATCGAAGCCTGGCACTCCATAAGCAATTCCAGCAATAGACACACAACCAGCCTATGAAACCCTCAGAACCCAAATCAACCGCACAGCCAACCAGAGACAGCACTAACTCTCAACCAACCCTTGCAACCCCCCCACCACCACCAGCACTTCACCTCCCAATGACCCTCATCTGACCTAACCTCCTCATCACAAGACCCATCACAAGACTCTCACTGGTGACTCATACCTGACCCATCACAAGACCCTGACCTGATGGGACCCTGACCTGATGGGACCTCATCATCACAAGACCTACTGACCACATGAAGCCCTTATAAAGAGAAAGTACATTCACACTGACAACCCCTAAAATCCACTGTAGATGTTACCTAGCCTGGGAACAAAATGTTTGGAAACCAACTCACAAGCTCAGAGAACAACTGAATTTCTATGCTACTGGCCTCATTTCTTTCTTTCTTTCTTTCTTTCTTTCTTTCTTTCTTTCTTTCTTTCTTTCTTTCTTTCTTTCTTTCTTTTTTCATGTTTTATTTATTTTATTTATATAACATTCAATTTCCATCAAACAGTGTGTGGTCTGGGTACATTTGTTTTTAAACAGTCATAATCCACATATTTGTTTTAGTGTTCATCACAATAATATTAATAATATAATAATATAATAACAATAGTACTTAACATTATCTTCTTTAACAACTCTCCATAGTAACATTTCCTCTTTTTATGTCTCCTCCTTTCTAACTTCTGTTTCTGTCTAGCCATTGATAAAATACATCCCATATCAAAAAGTATTCAGTTTCTTCTTTATCCTTAATAGTGAGTGTTAATCTATCCATTTCTGCACATTCTAATATTTTCTTAATTACATTCTCATCTGACGGAATCTCATCATTTTTCCATTGCTGTGCAAATACAATTCTAGTTGCGGTTAGTATATGTAAAACCAGATATATAGTCCTTTTGTCATATTTTTCCGGTAGAATGCCCAACAAGAATGTCTCTGGTTTCAAGTCTATGTGTTGCTTTATCATTTTTTCCAACCAAGTATGTATTTTCGTCCAATATTTTGTAGCTTTTGGGCATGTCCACCACATATGGTAATACGAACCAGATGATTGATTACACTTCCAACATTTAGCAGATTTATCTTTATACATTTTTGCCAGCCTTGCCGGTGCAAAATGCCATCTATAAAACATTTTATACAACTTTTCTTTATATGCAGTTGACATAATCAATTTAATATTTCTATCCCATAGTTTCTGCCATTTATCTAATTCTATTGTATATCCAAAGTTTTTAGCCTAAGCAATCATTGTCTCATTTACCTGCTCACTTTCCAGTTTAATACTTAATAAATAACAATATAATTTCTTTATCAGTTTTTCATCTGTTCCAGTTAATATCTGGTCTAATTCTGTTAACTCTTTATTAAAACCATACATTTTAGCATCTTTCTCATAATGAGAATGTATCTGCATATGTGGCCACCATGCAATATCTATCCCTTGGCTACTAAGTTCCTGTTTAGTTTTTAGTTCCCTTTTTTCATTCAAAATATCTTTATATCTTACAATTTTTTTCATGTTAGTAACATTAGGATGTACCAATGCCTCCATAGTGGAAAGCCAGATTGGTATTTTCAAATAGTGTTGTTCTTTTATTTTAAACCAGACTAATAACAATGCATTCCTAACGTAGTGTCTCTGAAAATAACTATGTATCTTATTCTTCCCATACCATAAGAAAGAGTGCCAGCCTAGTTGAAAGTCATGACCTTGTAAGGTTAATAATCTTGTGTGTCTCAAGCTGATCCATTCTTTCACCCATGTGAGTAGCGAGGCCTGATAGTACAATTCCCAGTCTGGTAGTCCAAAGCCCCCTCTTTTTTTGGTTTCCTGCCACATACATTTTCAAGCCTATTCTTGCTTTTCCCCCTAACCAAATGTATTTTGATATTATTTTATTTAATTTTTCAAAATATTTTTCTCCAGTTTTATTGGTATTGTTTGGAATAGGTATAGTAGTCTTGGCAAGATGTTCATTTTTATAGTAGCTATTCTTCCTGATAATGACAATTGCAGATCTTTCCATTTCTTCAGGTCTAGTTTAATTTGCCTCATCAATTTCATATAATTATCCTCTTTGATTATTGCACATTTTGCTGTTAGTTGTATTCCTAAGTATTTCACTTTTTAAACTATCTGTATATTGATTCTTTCCATCAACACTCTTTTTTGTGTATTTGTAAGATTCTTAACTAAAATCTTCGTCTTATCTCTATTTATTTTCAGTCCTGCTACTTCTCCATATTCTTCTATTTTTCTAATTAGCTTTGGTCCAGTTTCTAAGGGGTCTGTATAAAGACCAAGTCATCTGCAAATGCCTGCAGTTTGTATTTCTCTTTTTTAATTTCCATTCCTTTTATTTCTTCATCTTGCAAAATGTTCCTGGTTAACACTTCCAAAGTCAATATAAATAGCAACAGGGACAGTGGACATCCCTGTCTAGTGCCTTTCTTGATATCAAAGTTCTTTGTCATGTCTCCATTTACTATCACCTTGGCCGATTGTTTACAGTATATTGCTTTAATCATATTAATAAATCTCTCCCCAAAGTCCATATATTTTAGTTGTGCTAACATAAATTGCCACTTAATGTTATCAAATGCTTTCTGTGCATCTAAAAACATCAACACCATTTGTTTTCCAGGGTGTATTTTATAATACTCCAATGTATTTAGGATCATTCTCATGTTGTTTTTAATCTGTCTCTGGCAGAAATCCGTTCTGATCTAGATGTATAAATTCATTCAAGTATTTTTTTAGTCTCTCTGCTATTATTGAAGCATATATTTTATAGTCCACATTCAGTAAAGATATTGGCCTATAGTTCTTTATCTGTGTTAAGTCTGAATCATCTTTTGGTATAAGAGTAATATTTGCTTCCATCCATGAATTTGGTATTTTTGCTTCTAGTAAACTTCCAACATCACTGGACTTAATACCTCTTCTAGTTGTTTATAAAATTCTGCCGGTAGCCCATTGGGCCGTGGTGATTTATTATTATTTTTGTCTCTTAATCGCTTCTGTCAGTTCCATCATGGTAATTCATTCATTCAACATATCTTTAACTGTATCAGGTACCTTAGGAAGTTCAGATTGTTCCAAATATTGTTGTATTTTATTTTCCAAGATTTCCTCCTTATCATACAATTTCTCATAGTACTCTTTTATGATAGTTTTTTTCTCCTCATTCTGATAATGAAGAGTCCCTTTCTCATCGATCAGTCAATGTATCAATTTTCCCCCTCTCTTTTTTCAGTTTGTATCCCAACCATGTATGGATGACACCAGAATTGAAAACATGTGTGCAAGAGATAGAAATAGAACCTAATGTTTGGGCAGATCACAATCCAATGAAAGTTGTATGGAAAGGACAAAAAAGAAAATGGAGATGGACGTTAAATCAAGCAATACTGCAAGAAAAAGAATTTATACAAAAGATGGAAAAAGAATGGGTTTCTTTTTCAAAGAGAATAGGAAGGAAGAGACCTCCCTACAAATCGTATGGGATACTGTTAAAGCATATACCCGGGGATTAGCTATAACCAGAGGTGGGTTCCTCCCGGTTCGGACCGGTTCGCCCGAACCAGTAGTGACCCACTGGTGATGTCACAATGACATCACGGATCCAGTTCGGTTGGTGCCGGTCCGTGGACGCCACCATCTTTTTTTGAATTTTTTTTGAATTTTTTTTTGATATTTTTCCTCCCAGTTTTTTTTCTTCTGTGCATGCGCAGAAGCCGAGTTTCTGGCACTGCGCATGTGTCTCCATCTTGTTTTTGGCTTTTTTGGGGGGGGATTTTTTATTTTTTTGCACTGCGCATGCACGCGCGCAAAGCGCTCGCCCACGAGATGCACCCATGCAGCGCAGGATGAAGCAAACCGGCAGAGAGGTAAGTTAGAACCCCCCCTGGCTATAACATATATGGGAAAGCAAAATAATAAGAAGAAACAAAATAAGAAAATAGAAGAAGAATACAAAGGATTGGAATTAGAATTACAGAGAGAACCACAAAAAAAAAAAAGGGAATTGAAAAATCAAACAGACTTAATAAAACATAAAATGAACTTACTGGAAAAACAAGAGTTGGCACAAAAAATTAAAAGTGCAAAACAAAATTTCTTTGAAAATGTGAATAAGCCTGGACTACTGGCCTCATTTTTATGGACTTTTCTAGGATATATGTGTATGTCCTTCTTTGCTTTTTTTAGGAAGTCAAGAAAATCATACTTATTTCAACCTGCATTTTATAAATTATCTTACCGCAATTGGTTTCTGCTCATATTTGAGAAGGTATCATTTTAATCTGATGCTTGTGGATGTTTGTATCTTGGGTGGGAAGTGTGCTCTGAAAGATACTGGTGAATAAGAGAGCAAACCCCACTCTCTACTAGCACTGACCATGTTACCTAATTTTGGTAATGTAATGCATAGAAGAAACAAGCAATCTCATAGAGCACCAGGAACCCATGGTATAAACTGTCTTTATGGATGGAAACTAATCAAGGAGAGAACCAACCTAGAATTAAGGAGAAATTTCTTGATAGTTAGAACAATTAATCAGTGGAACAACTTGCTTCCAGAAGTTGTAGGTGCTCCAACACTGGAGGCTTTTAAGAAGAGATTGGGCAACCATTTGATTGAAATGGAATAGGGTTTCCTGCTTGAGCAGGGGGTTGGACTAGAAGACCTCCAAGATCCCTTCCAACTCTGTTATTCTGTTATTGTCTATTTACTTGCCCTTGCAGAACTGAAGTAAAATTAAGATAGTGGCTATTCTTCAACTTCTATACTCGGCAGGTTGCAATACAGTTTTTAGCTGAACAGACAAGCAAGACCTACTGGAAACTGCATGTTTTAGGATGAAATAGAAATGTGCCTTGAAATGATAAATACATGGAAATGAAAATTATAAAACAAAATGTTTATAAAAATATGCACTTAAACATTCATTTTCATACTCCCACTCCCAGTTGTAAATCATCGTGGAAATGGAGTGTAATGAACTTGTCAATAGATACACATGGTAGTGAAACTGACAGGAAAAAGATTGAACCCTCCACCTAATGCAGGATGTTGAAAATTCATCTCACCTTTGATCAGTGTTCTAATCTTAAATATAGCAAAACTGTTCTGAGATTCTTTCTACAGAAGCCATTTTCAACTTTTGCTTCTGCTCAGGGGCCATCATATCACAGAGGAGAAAAGAGGGAATGAAGGTCAGACTCTTGGTTGTCAAAAGTAAGATTTCCACTGAGCCCTTTTAAAGACCAGATTTATTGATAAGGTCAGGAGTATTAGTACAGAAATTTCAACAACTGGACCATTCATTTTAGAATCTAGTTTAATTTTAGGGTACATTAGGGTACAGTTTTCTTCAGTTTCTTTCTACTACCTCTTCTCTGTGCTAACAGACACTCTGTTGTTTCCCAGACAACTGAGAAATGTGTAGGGAATCTTTCTCAACCCCCTTTTTGTATCTTTATTAGGCTGAAAATAGACCACGACAGCCTGGCTAGTCTTTTCCCTTGTTGTGAGTGCTGACTTTTGAAGACAAAGTCTCTGCACTTACATAGGCTTTGATCTTAAAACCTTCACGCTGATTCAGTTCACTTCACTTGCATCAGTCCAAGCTCAAGTCCAACATCACCCTTTGGCTTCCTGATCCGATAGTAAGTTCCTCAAATGATGGAATTCACCTGTATATTCTGTTCAGAAAAACAGTAGAAAAATATGGCAGCCAATTTTGTAAGAATGATGAAAAGGAGCTGCAAATGGCATGAAAGTGATGCTCTAGAGTCCTGTTGTCATATGGTGTAAAGAAGCACAGAGATGACCTTGGAGAAGGAATGTGACAATTAACAAAACAGGATTTAAGCCCAGGATTAAAAATGAATATTAGAAAGAAACTTAAACTCACCTGAACTTTCTAGTGTAAGAGAAAAGGAGGGAAAATGCTTTCCACCTTTCAAGATTCTGTCCCAAAGCCTATTTGTGTATTTTATGTGGAATCTGTTTCCTCATCTGGCTTATTTCAAAGGGAAGACGTATCTAACTGATCTTCTTACTGATTTGAAAGAGAACATGCTAAACATGCCTTAGCCAAAACAGCAAGGATAGAATCAGGGATGGTAACTCTATCTAAATACAGCAGGAATTACTCCTGAGTAAAAAGGCAGGGATTTCAACTGCCAATGAAGCAGGTTTTATATATATATTTATATAAAAATCACCAATGAATAATATGACACGGCTCATTTTTGATTCAGTTCTAATCTCCATCGTGGCCAATTCCTACTGCCTCTGTCTTCCAGTACATCGATAGCTTGCCTTTCATTGATTGCTCAGATAATGCTAACTATTCTATAAGTGGCCTGTGCCATTAGGATTGTGCTGTTTTCCTGGCCACACAAAATACCCCCTCTATGGTAGAAGAATGTAAATAACAATTGAGTCACAGGCTAAGCTCGGTGACACAACCACTCTTTGAATATGAAACACACTGTTTGCCCTAGTTCTCTTCCTGGAACACATTTACCATTAGAGAAGACATCTGTGGAAAGTATTCTCAAAGGCAGCATCTGTTTATCTCTTACCTCTGTTTTCACTGACTCAGTCAAGGTGGTATGATTTCAAAGTGGGCCTCAGTTCCCGGCGTCTTGATGACAACTAATAGGGTTTTCTTGTCTTTCATTTCCTTTCCTTTTCAGATGGCCTATGTTACTAATTTAAGTCATTCTGAAAGAAGTGTTTTGCAGCTCAACAGGAAAATGTGGTATCAAGATTGTAGGAGGCAAGGTGGAAATCATTAGGTACCTTTCATCAGTGTGTGTTGTTTAGCTAACATGACAAGAAACCAGGGAAGTGGCGGGTAGAAGAAAAATGGGATGTGACACAAAGTTCATGGTGTAGCATGCATTGTGGTGCTGAACAGGAATATCTTCCCTCTCAAACTCCATTTCAAAGACTCCTGAGATCATATTGTTTCCAAAGCAGTAAATATGGAACAAGAAGCTGATGGAAAAAGACCATGGGTGGAATCTATTCACATTCCAAAATTCCAAGGAAAAAGAAACCTATAGGAAAAGTGACCCAGAATTAATGCATATGTTCACATACATTCTAAAACGTACTTCTGACATCATAAAACACTTCTGAATATAGCTAAGGAAATGCAATGGGGGATGGGGGAAAAGGTAAAAAAATGCAGATGAAGGAAGTTGCAAATTTAAAAAAAATATCCAGCTCCTTATAGCAATTATTCCTAAACACTTAAGATTTTTTTTTGTCAAAGGCTTGATTCTAAATATTTGTGGTGCTAAATCTATCTTAACACAGATCTCATAACTCAAGATCTCATAGATCTCTCTATTTAATATGGAACTTTGCTGTATATTTCTGGAATAGCTCTCAGGAAGATTTCACATCAACCTGATGAAGTTTTAGGTAAAAAATGGTAACTTACCATGCCGTTTCCTTGCCTTGATGACTGACATGGATTCTGGCCCTAACTTTAGCATCCTAAGTTAGATCTCACTGCAGCAACTTTTTTGCCTCTAATAAAACTAAGGGGCAGCTATCATTAGTTAGGTAAATAAGATGTAGCATTAATGTAAGTAATAGCAGCAGAATGCACTGAGCAAACTGAGTATTGTGAGATCAATGTGATAAGCTGGTGGGTTTTTTTTTTTTCTTCTTCCCCTTTTTATATAAATAAGCAACCTAGATTTTGATATGCATTTTTCCCCCTTTAATTGAAATCTCTCTTGAAATACAAATAGTAATGCAGAGGGAATTTTGGCAAGGAGAAAAATTGTTCTTAGTTTCCTTACTACTGCTTAGTCTCTTTACTACTACTTTTCTGTCTTATTTGCACACTAAAGCTCATATGTGACTTGGGATAAGCCCAATATTTTTTACAATAAACTCAGTTTTGCTACTGAACTACAAACAGGCTTCTTTCTCCTATTCTGGAAACTAAATTGCCAGTTAATAATAAATCAACAAATAATCTAAAATGGTCATTTCCATATAATAAAAAAGTTAAGGGGATAAACTGAATGATTTTAAAATAAAAGAAGAAAAGAAAAGGCAAAAGGAACCCTATGTTTACATACTCATTTTCTTAGGAAATGAGCAGTTTTATTCTTACAACATTCCATGAAGTTGGGTAGAGACAGAAAAAAGTGACCAGCACAAATTCTGGAATGGGAGATCATCCAGTGAGTTTTCTTTTTTTAAAAAAATTATTAAAGTATTTAATAAACATAGTAAAAACTAATTCAAACTAAATTCAAAGAAAAAAGAATAAAATAAAATTTTAGAAAGTGCAGAAAAAAGTAAAACAAGAAAAAGACAACTAGAAAAGGAAGAAAAAATAAGAATAGAGTACAGAAAAGGAAAAGAAATATATAAGGAAATGACTTTTCTCTTCATAATAACAAGTATAAACAATTTTAGGAACTTATTAATCATTCTGTGAGGGAGATGGGTTCATGAAACGAAACAGTCAATGACTGGCACACAAAGGCCAGGATGATGACCACTCTTGTTCTCTTTCTCTCTCTTTTTCTAATATTGCTATTTATGAGACTAGTGGCCTTTTCTGACAGCCCCCCCCCCCAGTTTCTGTATTGGTGTTTTCATTGCAGCACTTTGCATTTCAATGCAGAGGGTTGATATTCTTCTTTATGGCTGCCACTTGGACAGACTTGATAATTGGGCAAACTGTACGCTTGCTTGGATTGCCAAGCAGAAGAATGTGCCAGGCAGAAACAGTTTTTTTTAAAAATATCTGTATGCAGGTTACTATTAACTAGGAGATGTATGTGTGTGTATGTGTGTACATATATACCAGAGGTGGGTTGCTGCCAGTTCGGACTGGTTCGGGAGAACCGTTAGCGGAAATTTGGCGTGGTTCCCTGAACCGGTAATGATCTCTGGCTGGCCACGCCCCCGAATCGGTCCCCAGTCGCGTCTCTCAGCCGTTGCATGCAGGGAAAGACCTTGCAAAGTAAAGAAAAACTTCTCGTAAGGGCGAGAAGTTGTTAATTGCATCACACTCATGAGAAGTTTTTCTTTACTGTGCAAGGTTTTTTCCCTGCACGCAACGGCTGAGAGACGACCCAGAGCTGCCAGTCTCTGGTAAGATGCGCATCTTGTGGCAGATCACTGGCTCACTCGCTCTGCTGCTCGCCGCCTGGCGCAGCCACACACACACACACTCCTCACAACACACACACACACACACACAAGGACGTCTCCCTCAAGAGGCTTCAGAGGCTGAGCCTTTTTTTCTTTCCCCCTTCCTACCTCCATGAGGTTTGGGGAGGTAAGCCGGGTGTGTTAAAGAAAGGTAAAAGGGAGGTGGGGTGGTGGGGTGGGGTGGGAGAGGCGAGTCACTTTTAATTTGCTTCGTGTGACGCTAGCGCGGCATGGTGGGGCTGGAATGAGGTGCTGCTTAGTGCAGTCCTGGGGGGGGGGGAAAGAGAAAGCATCCCTGAGCGGACGTGGTGTTTCGGCGAGGCCTTGCTGGACCTCTGCGGGGTAAGGGCAGCAGCAGCAGCAGCCAAGGCGACAGGCACTGTTTGTTGTTCCTCGCCATGCTGTAAAAAGCAACCCTTGCCCCAGAGGTAGCGGTCCGACAAAAATAAGAGGCGTACCCACCCTGGCATCCAGCACCAGGGATGGCCGCTTCAGCATCCGTTGGAGGCTGGAGGCTCTTTTTTTTCGTTCACTCCATGTTCCTCCTTCATGCAAAAAAAAATAATAAAATAAAATCTGATCCAGAGCCGAATGTCATTGGAAGCAATGCTGTTAGCCTGGAGCATTTCATTTCAGTCTTTAACTGGGTGATGAATTGAAGCTCCTCCCCTAAAACAGATGCAACGTGGATTGTTTTTGTTTTTTGTTTTTTTTAGCGACATGGATTGTTCCCCTTAGGCCACTTTAGGAGCAAAGTGGTGGGTTTTGCTGGCGTTTCATATTCAGCAGTGCTTCCTGCAAGATGCTCTTACTGAAGGTTTTAAATGTTGGGAGGCTCGAGATGGAGGAATCGGGCCAAATAACTGCACACTACTATTCTGTAGGGTCTAAAAAAATGTGGTAATAGTGTTTCATAATATGCCAACAATAAAAGGTAAAGTAAGGTAAT
>QLTV01002419.1:2307781-2318511 GCA_003457575.1 Thermophis baileyi | reverse complement strand
AAGAAATAAAATGGAAGTGGTTGTGTGTGTGTGTGATTGAGATAGAGAGACATAGAGAAAGAGAGAAAGAAAGAGAAAGAAAGAAAGAAAGAGGAAGGGAGATAGAGAGATGAGGGAAAGAAAGAAAGAAAGAAAAAGAAAGAAAGAGGAAGGAAGGAAGGGAGAGAGAGAGAGAGAGAGACAAGAAAGAAAGAACATAGGATTAAATAGTATATTTTGGATGTTCAGTAGTAGTAAATAAATAGACAGGGAAATTGTAACTTGTTGAGGCCTTTGAGGCAAGGAGAGGCCAGAAACCCTAACCCTAACCCTTGATGTGAGTGACGTCAAGTTGGCCACACCCACCCACTCACAAGACAACCCAGTCACATGACAACCAAGCCAGGCCCACTGAGTCACATGACCATGAAGCCATGCCCGCCCACTCACATTACCACGAAGCCACGTCCACCGTCACATGATCATCAAGCCACACCCACAAAATAAGCCACGCCCACAGAACCGGTAGTAAAAATTTTTAGAACCCACCCCTGATACATACATAGATGCATTTTACACACACACACACACACACACACACACACACACACACACACACACACACACACACACACACGTTATGCTTTTCCTTTGTAATTGGTATTAGTGTGCTGATGTCTTCATTTTGTTGACCTACAGTTCATTCTCTGTCCCTGAATTTCTGAAGTCCATGCATGTGTTTGAATGAAACCATGAGTAATAAAGGGCCTGGTAGTGTCTATGAGCTCTGTGGGATTATTTTATTTGGAATGGCTTGCAATGGTTTGAGAAGAAGATAAAGGAAATCACAAATGAAGGTATTCAAGCTACTGCAGATGCAAGAGTATGTGTGTAATTTTGTCATGACAACTGGTGCCAGAATGGGAATCCTGATGACGTTACTTGCCTCCTCGTGTCCACTCTTGTTAGATGCCCAAGGTTCACGACTGGGATTTTAAGGAAGAAATGGAAAAGGAGAAGTTCATGCTACAATTGGGCCACTCTCAAAGCAGGAAAACAGGAAGCCACAATCTGGTGACATACTTTTAATAGTGGGCTGAGCAGGGGTGGGTTCCTACTTACCTCGCTGCTGGTTCGCTCCCTCCCGCGCCTCGTGCGCGTGCCTCATGGGCGCGCGCATGCGCAGTAGGAAAAAAAAACCCCAAATCCCCCAAAAAATAAAAATAAAAGCCAAAAAAAAGATGGCGATCACATGCACAGTGCCGGAAGTTGGCTTCTGCGCATGCTCAGAAGGGAAAAAATAAAATAAATTAAAAAAAAAAGATGGCGACCCCCACGGACCGGCACCGACCGATCCGGTTCCGTGACATCATCATGACGTCACCAGTGGGCCACTACTGGTTTGGGAGAACTGGTCCGAACCGGGAGGAACCCACCCCTGGGGCTGAGTCATTCTTATATTTGGAACTGGGTCCCATCAAGTCAAGTGGAGATCTGTAGAAACGGTGATATATTTTTCTTGCTATTAGGCTGCCTCCTTTGTGGTATCATTTTCTGGATTGCTGAAGCTCTAGAATGAAAGGGAGTCAAAACGTTTTTCAGCCATGTGGCTATTCTTGGAGCAATCTCAGGATTGGGGGAAAATTATTTTGAAAATGACTTCCATAAAAGCTGAATCATGATGAACAACAGCAGGCAGCTTTTCTTAAAGAGAGTTCCTATGAGGTTACCCAATCTCAAATGAATGAATGAATCTATGAATCCATGAAATTAAATGAATGCTCAGCTGAAATCTGCTCTAAAAAAAAAAAAAAAAAAAAAAAAAAAAGGGGGGGGGAGGTGCTTGTGAATTTCTTGGCAATGTTTTTTTTTAGCTTACTCTATTTCTTGAGATATGCAAGATGCTCTTTTCCTTTATCCATCTTTTCCTCACTCAGCCTACTCTTCCCAACTTGAAAAAAGCTCAGAAGGAGGAATTTCCTCTTCTTTTCTTTCTTGGGAAATAATTGAAGCATGGAAGGTTAGCCTGGAAGAATAATAGTACGGTGAAAGACAAGATGTTCTCACTTACCTGCAACTAAATAAATATATCCGTTTTTAAATCTCCATTTTTCTTACAGCAGGTTCTTTTCCTTTCCTTCTGATAACTCCTAAAAGCATTCCATTATCTGGCATTTGAGAGGTGCAAAAAGTTTAACCTACTGGATTGTCTATCAGAAGAGTAGCAGAATCTGGAGTTGGAGATCCAGCCGACCTGCTATGCTAGGTTGGTGCTTCTTTCAAGATCTCAGTCAGTCAGACAATTCTGAAGGGAGCGTTTGGGGTGCTGCTTGGCCCATGAAAGCAAAGGCCAACCAAAATATGCAGTAACCAGTCTTAACAATATGGAGGCAATATGAAGGCAATATGAAGGGCTACTCTGAGCTGTTACATTCACCCAGTTTCCAAAGACAGTAAAGAATGATGATTATTTTCAGCATCAAACTAAGGAGGTCCAGGTTCGCAATGCCACTTAGCCATGAAACTACCCTGGACGATGATATTCAGAATTTCAGATGCTGTCACAATGAAGGAGTCGATCCCTTCTCCAAAGCACCTGCGTGCATTAAAGAGAGATTCAACCTATAATTAAGGAGAAATTCCCAGTGGAACAGCTTACCTCCAGCAGTTGTGGGTGTTCCATCACTGGAGGTTTTCAAGAAGAGATTGGATAGCATTTGTCTGGAATGGTGTAGGGCCGTGATGGTGAACCTATGGCACGCATGCCACAGGTGGCACGCGGAGCCATATCTGAGGGCACATGAGGCGTTGCCCTATGTCAGCTCCAGCGTGCATGTGTGCGCTGGCCGGCTGATTTTCGGCCTTCCAGAGGGTGGGGGGAGGCCGTTTTCATCCTCCCCAGGCTTCAGGAAAGCCTCTGGAGCCTGTGGATAGTGAAAAACGGCCCAACGGGCCTACCGGAAGTTTGGTCCGGACTTCCGGTAGGCCCTTTGGGCTGTTTTTCACCCTCCCCAGGCTTCAGGAAAGCCTCCTGAAGCCTGGGGAGGGCAAAAAATGGCCCAACGGGCCTACCGGAAGTCTGGAGGCTTCAGTGAGGCCTGCGCGCATGCGCGGGGGGTCAGCGTGGGGGGGTTGTGCATGCATGCGCAGGGGGGAGGGCATTGCATTATGGGTGGGTGGGAACGCACGTGCGCGCACCCTTTTGGCACCCGAGCAAAAAAAGGTTTGCCATCACTGGTGTAGGGTTTCCTGCTTGAGCAGGGGATTGGACTAAAAGAATTCCAAAGTTCCTCCGAACTCTTTTTTTCTATGTTCTATATTCTGTGATATGCTGTTATCTCTGATAATACTTAATGGTTTTTTGCTGACCAAGACTGAATGACCAGACTTTCAAGATTTGTTTATAGATAAGAAATGAGACATGGAACAGAATAACAGAGTTGGAAAGGACCTCTAAGGACAGTCTTCTAGTCCAACCCCTTGTTCAAACAGGAGACCCTATACAGAGAAATGGCACTCACAGCTTCTGAAGGCAAGCTGTTCCACTGGTTTATTAGTCTCACTGTCAGGAAATTTCTCCTTAGTTCTAGGCTGGTTCTCCCCTTGATTAGTTTCCATCCATTGTTTCTTGTCTTGCCTTGCCTGGTGCTTTGGAAAATAGGTTGACCCCCCTTTTCTTTGTGGAAACACCTCAAATATCATAACACTGCTATGGTATCGTATTAGTCCTTCTTTTCACTAGAATAGACATATCTAATTCCTGCAACTGTTCTTCATATGTTTTAGCCTCCAGCCCCCTAATCATCCTTGTTGCTCTTCTCTGCACTCTTTCCAGAATGTATGGGAAGAGATAATTTGTTGTGTTTTAAGAGAAGGCTATTTATTTAATCTATATGCTGTCCATCTAACTCTACAAAGGGACTCTGGGTGGCTTATAATTAAAGTTATACAATTGTACAATTATTAATTAATCTTGCTGATTAGACTTAAAAACTGACTTCAGACACTATTTACTTTCCTTTTCAATGGTTCTGTCTCCATAGATCTATACACTGTGAATGCACTCAGGGTGGATTGCGTTCATAGCATATTCCTGCATATATTAACTATGGCGTGCATATTTTAGTTTACAAGCATGGGCTTATAGCATGGCAATGCTTCCTTTAAAACTGCTTTGGTTACTACATCAAGGTTGTAGCATTCAAGTGACTGAGTTGAAACCCTGGTTGATGCAAACCAAAAGTAGGCTTTGCCCTCTGCTGAGCCAGCTTCTGTAATTTCTAGCAACTTTTGGAAAGGGAATTGGGCACTCCTTCTACAATGTCTTCTCTGTATTATAAAGCTGCCACCTGACTGCAATTTTCATGGGTAAATGAATGACTCAACTGATACCCTTTTGTTAGTAATAACGACTTTGTGAGGTTCTATCTGCACAAATATTTAAGATCACAACCAAATGCTATTCCTCCCAAGATAAATGTCCACTTTAAACCACTAGAGGGCACCAAAGCACCATTATTTAAAACGCCAATTTCCTTCTAATTAAAGTACTGAAATGAGAGGTAAAAGAAAAATTGTAACAGAAGGAGCCAAAAATAAGTTTTAAAGCTTGACATAAACAATCCTTAAAACTGGAATGATGAGATTTAGGTTCAATTTAGGTTATATTGAATCAGCAAGGACTTTAGAAAATTTTACTGACTTATTATGATCCAAATAACACATTATGGGGATTTCCAATTTTAATTTTTTTTCCTACATCCCAAAGCAGTTTTAAGGCTGGCTGCATCTGTGTGAAAGAAGAACATGCATATGGGTTTGCTTCATCAGTTCAAAATCATCCTAATTGTCACCTGTGGATGAAAAGATACAAGGTTTTTCCATTTCATAGATGCAAAGGAATGCAAACAGAAATCAAATTTCCTTTGATCTGTTGCAGCGAAGCAAACAGAATGTTCATAATGTGTTCAGGTTTTATTTTTCACTTCCAGACTATGCACATTAGGAGACAATGGTTACTAAAGCAATACTTGGTTTTCTTGATCTGCTTTTGACCACAACTTGCATTCACACAACTTAGAGATGCTGTATGTATGTTTGAAGAGCATCCACATGATCAATATCCCATATGCATCTGATTGAATTTTTCTCCACATCAGCCTCAAATGGAATACAAGTCTAGAGATACTCCAAATGTGGATTTAGCATGAATCCAGCCTTCTGCACTCTGTTCTTCACCACTCTGTTCTTCACCTGCCTTCTCCATCAAAGGGATACTTTATTCAAAGAAGGAGGAACAGTGTGATAAAGATTCAAGACAACTGGAACCATCCATCACTATTTTATAAGAACACCCAATGTGGAACCTGCCTCAGATTCTTCTTCATTTTATTTTAAAACAGAGGACAAACATAAAGAAATCAGAATAACTTGCAATCTGAGTCTAGGAAAACGTGACCAAAGAGATGGACACTATTCAAGTATCCTGTCTACCAGGACATCACAATCCATGGGTTCATGGAATTACAAACAACAACAACAACAAAAATGACAATGTGTGAAGTAGTGCCAAGGAGCTTTTTTTACAAAATCACTGCATTCGCAAGAGGAAATTCAATTGTTGTCGACTGTTGCAAACAGGCCAGAGGAAATGGAAAATAATAGCTATGTGGGCACAAGGAAGAAATACAAATGGTTCAAGGGCCAATTTCTGCTGCCAAACTGGAACTGACTAGTGACCCCCCCCAAATGCTTGCAGACAATGGGAGCAAACAAAAACATTGGTATGAAACATATCACATACATTTGCAAATGACAGATTGGCTGAAACAATACCAGTCGCAAATTTGCTAAACTAGACCAACCCACCCTTCCTCCCTGATTAGATGTAAATAATAATAGCAAAACATAAAAAGATTTTTAAAAAATCATAGACAATATTTCTGATACAGTTCTTCCATGTGTTGATTTACCTTCCAGGACCAGTTATAGAATGTACCCCTCAAAATCCTGCCTCCCCTCAAAAAGAAGAAAGAAAGAAAGAAAGAAAGAAAGAAAGAAAGAAAGAAAGAAAGAAAGAAAGAAGGGGAAAAAAGGAAAAAAGGTCCTGCAAAATATTTATAGCATAAAACTTTTGCTGTAATTGCCTGCTTTCCCTACACTGCTATGTACAAAATTGGTGTCATTAGGCTTCTGCAACATGGACAGATGAACTTATGGAATGGCTAACTGCCAAAGCTTACTTAGTTGTGATAAAATATATATTCACTGAAAGGAATGGATGAATCTGTTAGATTCGCGCGGGAAGAATAGCCGAGACGTAGGAACAGTTTAGCACCTTTATTTGTAGTCAGCAACAGCTAGGAACGGACTGCCGGCTGGCGGCAGGGAAACCACTTTTAAGGGTTTCCCTGCAGCCTGCTGGCCAGTGACAGCGGTTCAATTCTTCCGCCGCTGACTAAGCCAATCAGCGGTGGGTATGCAAATACGTACTCGGTGCGTCAGTACATAACAGAATCTGTTCTCTAAGACTTTAATTTCTTAAAATTCTCAAATAATTCCATTCCAATTATGAACACATGTTGAGTTTTGCTTGTATTAAACAAAGAAACCAAACTACATGTTCATTCACCTCCAAAACTTTCCAAGAGGTGTATTCTCAAGATGAAATCTACCATTACTATAACTTTTTTTTTTGACATTGTTCCTTTGAGTTAGAGTTGGCCCCTGACTAATCCAGTTTTCTTGGCAAGGTTTCAGAAGTGATTTGCCATTGCCTCCTTTCTAGGGCTGAGAGTGATTACTGTCTTTGTGCCTAAGGTCACCCAGCTGGCTTTGGGCGAAAGGTGGGAAGACTCCTAGCTTGGTGCCTTTGCTGCTACACCAAACTAACTGTATGATTTTTTTTTCTGTAACTCATTTCTTAATGTATTTAGATCATATCTTGCCAGAGTAGTGATATGTTGCAATACTCCTCACTATTGTCCTTTATTGTCTTCATTAATGGAGTGGAAATTTGAGCCTGTTGATTGGCTGATGAACAACCAACAGTACGGAATATTCAGCTTCTCTGGACTCAGTCCATAATTGGTCAGTTTGTGGGATTGTCTTGACTCATGAACACAACTTCCCATAGAAAAGCAAATCTGTTCATCATACATACATATTTGTACTACCCTTGTGTCATAAACACCTTTGTTTTTTAGTTAAAGAAACATAACTTTAAAAAAGAGACAAGAGAAAACACAGATGATTTTAGAGCAGATAAAATTTATCTTTAAAATCAGATAAAATTACAAGATGGATGTATCATAATCACTGAGAATTTTAAAATGCAAAAATATTTCATCAATATTACTCTAAATTATATAAAGAAGAAGAAATTACACTGGCAAAGATTCATAAATACTTAAAGAAGCAAAAATAATTAAAAAAAACCCCAGAAACAATTAATAAATGGAACTATAACAATAAGGGAAGTTTATGAAGTTATAAAAAAGTAGGGAAAATTGGGAAAGTGTCTGGACCAGATAGTTTACCAGCCTCTTATTGTAAACATTTTGAAGATAAACTATTCCAACAGTTGCAACATATGATGAACTCTATTTCACAGACTGGAAACACAGAGTTCATAGAGGCTAATATAACATTAATCCACACAGAAAGTCAAGAGTTGACCTCACCAAAAAGATATTGCCCAATATCATTACTGTATAGTGATTATAAGTTATAATGATTTACAATGACCTTAGCTAAAAGAATGATGATATGTTTTACAGGACCTTATGGATGAAAATCAATATGCTTTTTTGTCCGCCCCCCCCCCCCCAGTAGACCAGAGAGGAAACATGATGAGAGGAAATAATTCTACTTTATTGTAACATTACATTGACAGAATCTTGCAAGTCTGAAAGTACAAATCTTCTACTGTCTCTTTTTACTCTCTGATACATTAGAGCAGATTCTTTCTAAATTTCTTTCTCTGTCCATTACTTGGTTGTGGCATCTTCTCCCTTTTATCTGACTGCTCTCTATGCAGCATCTCTTCCCTCCATTTTCCAAGGCCATTCTCACATTAATTTACAGTTTTTGCCTAAAAGGTAGCCGAGGGACAATATTAGAAATGTATTGGATACTTGGAACAACACAATGAAAAACAAACCATATTTTTCTTGATGCAGAAAAGAGCTTTGACAATTTGAACTGGACTTTCTTGCTTAACATTTTGGACTATATAGACTGTGTTGTGATTTTTATCAAATGGCTAACATTGATTTACCCTTCATAAAGGGTCCCTATACTGTAATTGTGAATGGGGAATTAACAAAACCTTGTGAGATACAGAAAGGAACTAGACAAGAATGTCTCTTGTCACCAGTGCTGCTTATTTTAGTTTTGGAAGTATTGAATAGAAATATCAAGTGAGATGAGAGAACTGTTGGAGTGACGTTTAAAAGACAAACTAATAAATTATGGTTGTTTGCTGACTACCTAGTGATAATTCTGGAAGATCCTTTGAAAGGAATAGAAACATTAATGGAAAAACTAACGGACCTTGGGGGTATTAACTGGCTTTAAAATTAATAAACAAAAGATTAAGTTGTTAACAAAGAACATGGAGATTAAAAAGCAAATTGAATTCATGGAAAAAACTGGTTTTAAGATTAAGAAAATAGTGAGATACTTTGCTACAATCCTCATTTCTGATAACCAATGTACTATTTAAACAATGGCAGAAAGAAATACTGTATCTAAATCTATTGTAAATATGGCAAGGGAAAAATCTCAGCAGCAGAGAGGGGTCTGGCACTCAGAGAGGGGTCTGGTAACTCCAGTGCCCCCTGGGGTCCAACTGACTTCCATTTTTCTTTCTCACCCCTTCCCCTTCAGCCACACAGGGCTTGCTGGAACTGGAGTCTAGGTATTTTATGGGATGGAGAGCAGGGAGGTGGACAATAGCATCTCTAAGACATACTTTGAGTTCTTAAAAGCACAAAGTTACCACTGAGCTTTAAGAATCCCAGTGAAACAAGGCATATTATTTTCTTAGATCACATAGTATGAAAACAAAATTAGTATTTAATGATGCCACACTAATTCCAGTTACTAAAAGGTATGACTTTATTACGCTATTTGTTAATTGCCCTTGATGTTTTTTAATGACAGACAGTGAATCATTTTTGTATAATTACTGCACATAAAGGTTCAGCTTTTCCTGTGCTTAAGATCATAAATCCTTTTCTTTTTTGGCTTCTGCGGCTGGTTCGTTTTTAAAATAATATTATTTCAGAGATTTTTAACCTAAAGATCACATTGAACAAAATTCACACAGCTTTATTTTCTACTTTCAGTTATGAGTCAAAAGAATGATTCAACTTTTGAACTAAATTCACTCTAATATCAATAATATCCTGGACCCAGTAATCCATACTAAAATTAAATGTTGATACCACATAAATTCCTCTCAAGTAAAAGTCTGACAAATGTTTAAACGACATTCAAGATATGCATGTGAAAGGGTACGTGTGTGTGTATGTGTGTGTGTGTGTGTATGTGTGGGTATGTGTTTTAAAAGCTTTCTGATAATCACTTAACATTCCAGTTATATTTCTGCAGTGACACAATGTTTTTAAAAAATGAAAAGTGAAGCTAATGCAGAAACAAAACAAAACAACAACAACAACAATATTCCTTCTAACAGTATCCACTGGAGTTTAGCAATTATATTGGCTTAGCTTCTGGCACATAGACAACATTTTTGTCAGTTCCAACCCCAGTTTTATGACTAGGGTAGTTTTCAGGAAATAAATAGAAGAAATCTCCTTAAGTTAACTCCTCACGTTTTATTACTTGAAAGCACTGATTAAAGTAAGACATATTTCATAGGCTCTCGCTAACTAAGCCACAAATTCACTACTGTATCTTAATGGCTTAGCAAACACATAATTCTCCTGTCTTAGGCCTGCCAAGTAGGAGTGCTTTTGCTGAGCTGCTTCTAGACATATTTTATTTCTGGCCCAGTGAAACTGGTAGACAAAAGTCCTACATGCTTAGACTCTTGGTATATTACTCTGTGTTACAGGAGCAGTTGGACTATGCAAAACCTCCAAATACTTAAATTCATGGAAGTTTTAATTAAATCCCTCCCATCAAAACAGATGTGGGAATCCATACGAGAGTCCTCTGAAGCAGGGAATCCAATGAGATAGCTGCAAAGAGTGTTTTTGCACTATGCAGATGTGACGACTTTCTTGCCAGCAACTCACAAATCATCCTGTAAGGAGGAATGCAGCTAGATTCAGAACATAACACTTCTCTTGAATCCTGAAGTCCAGCTTTTGAGTCAAGACAAGTCCATTTTGCTTGATTTGAATTCAGCTTCAGCTTCTTGCTTTACTGTATTGGCTCTGGACACCTCCATCCCAGTTCAGGAGAAGCACAGCTGAGTGTCATGCCCCCATTGGAGCCTGAATCAACCAAAACCAACCTCTCATCATCCAAAACTAGGCATGCACGCCCCTTACTTCCTTAATATCTACCACTGCTGATCTTAAATGCAAGCTAATTAATGCAAGAAGCATTGTAAACAAAATACCCGAACTCCTCCTCTTACTTAAAACTGCTAACTTCGACATTATATTTGTCTGCGAAACATGGCTGAACGCATCCCTCCCTGACTCCATTATCAAAGTAAGAGACTATCATGTTTACCGGTCCGATCGCGAAACCCGCAGAGGAGGTGGAGTTGCCAT
>QLTV01002419.1:2284220-2306227 GCA_003457575.1 Thermophis baileyi | reverse complement strand
CACGAGCACACAATAGATACAAACTTCATGTAAACCGCTCCAAACTCGACTGCAGAAAACATGACGTCAGCAACAGAGTGATTAATGCCTAGAATTCACTACCTGACTCTGTGGTTTCTTCCCCAAACCCAAAAAACTTTAACCTTAGACTGTCTACTGTCGACCTCACCCCATTCCTAAGAGGTCTGTAAGGGGCGTGCATAAGCGCACCAGCGTGCCTACCGTCCCTGTCCTACTGTCCTATTGTCTTCATCTATCTGTATTCACTTTGATTATGTTTATGATTATACCTATACCTGCTATCTTGTACATGTTTGACACAACAGAGTGATCAATGCCTGGAATTCACTACCTGACTCTGTGGTTTCTTCCCCAAACCCAAAAAACTTTAACCTTAGACTGTCTACTGTCGACCTCACCCCATTCCTAAGAGGTCTGTAAGGGGCGTGCATAAGCGCACCAGCGTGCCTACCGTCCCTGTCCTACTGTCCTATTGTCTTCATCTATCTGTATTCACTTTGATTATGTTTATGATTATACCTATACCTGCTATCTTGTACATGTTTGACAAATAAATAAATAAAATAAATAAATAAATGAATGAATCTGTGGAGGAGGACTAGCCGGAGCTGGAGCTGATGGAGATTGAGGGGGCGGCTTTGTTGGCTTTGGAGGAATGTGTGGAGGAGCAGGCCGAGGCAGTCCAGGGCCCCTCAGGCTTAGCAGGGAGCAGGGAGGAATGGGGGTAGGATGACCAAGAGAGGGCAAGCAGTGGACATGAGGAGCGATGGAGCTCAGGTGATGAGCAAGGACTGCCCCCTCCTGATCCCCGAACATGGAGAATGGAGAGAAGGTGGGAACAGCGCAGGCTGATCCAATGACTTGGGAGGAGACTGCCCTGCCCCTCTTCACAAGGCACACCTGGGGACTGAGATTTAAGGAGATGCTGTGGGGAGGGGCATTTGTTGGGAACAAACGCTGAATTGGTAAGAGTTTGGTGTGCCGGTACAGACATTTGGAGTTTGCAGGACTGCTTGCTTCTTCCTTACTTTGTGGACTCAGTGCCTTGTTCCTGACTTCATGGACTCATTGTTTGTTCCTTGTTTCGTGGACTCATTTCCCTGTTCCTTTGTTTTACTGGACTGGGTGCAGCCAGAGGCTGCCGTGTAATGTGTGTGCACGCTTTGCTCTGGGACTTGCCAAGAATGTGGGAGCGTTGGGGGGGGGAATTTGAGGTATTAAAGGGGAGTTTGAACTCTCAGCTGGCTGTGTGACCTTCGTGCCTTGTCCCGGTTCATCACAGCTGAGTATTCTCAACATACAGGGTGCTCCAAACCTGCAACTGGTCTTTCTTGGAAAGATTCAAATAAAATCCCAATAATACACGAGACATTATAGCAATAGCAATAGCACTTAGACTTATATACCGCTTTACAGTGCTTTACAGCACTCTCTAAGCGGTTCACAGAGTCAGCATATTGCCCCCAACAATCTGGGTCCTCATTTTACCCACCTCAGAAGGATGGAAGGCTGAGTCAACCTTGAGCCGGTGAGATTTGAACCGCTGAACTGCTGAACAGTCAGCTGAAGTAGCCTGCAGTACTGCACTCTAACCACTGCGCCACCTCGGCTCCTCATGGAGCCCTCCAGGACATTCTCAAAGGGGGTGGAGGCAGTCAAGATGTTTCCCAGTACAGTTTCTAATAGCAACCAGTCAGAAGGAGTCTGGTAGCATCTTTTCTGACTAACACATTTTATTAAAAGGTATAATAAACTTTCATGAGCTTTAGCTTTAGCAAACTTCACCAGAGGCATAGAGTGACTAGGCTGATGTAGGATTTAAAAGGGGGGGGGGTGTCAGGAAGGAATAGAAAATAGGATGGTTATAAAATGAATACTTGCTGCGGCTTGTGATGATACAATATATAATCTACATCTGCATAACCAACCTGTTGCCTCTATGCCTCTGATGAAGAAAGCTGCAGCTTACAAAGTTTATGCCCTTTTAATAACATTTGTTGCATGTTAGTTGGAAAAGTTGCTACCAGACCCTTTCTCATAGTCTGATTTCCTCCTACACAGTAGCAACCAGCTCTCTCAGACATCCCTGAAGGACATCATGATTTCAACGGACTGTTTGCAACTGAAAAAGGAGTGTTTATATCACTCTGTTTACCATTGCATTCAGTAGTCTAAGCCAGGGGTACCCAACCCCCAGCCCCTGGACCAGCACCGGTCCGTGGCATGCCAGAAACTGGTGTGTGCAAACAAGCAAAGCCCCATCTGCAGGATGCAGGAAGCACATGAAACCATGCCCCCCCAGCAGGGGTGGGTTCTAACTTACCTCGCTGCCGGTTCGCTTCCTCCCGTGCCATGTGGCCGCGCCTCGTGGGCGCACGCGCATGTGCAGTGATGAAAAATCAGAAAAAAATTCAAAAAAAAGAGCCAAAACCAAGATGGTGACACATGCGCAGTGCCAGAAACTTGGCTTCTGTGCATGCGCAGAAGAACCCCCCCGCCCAAAAAAAAAATTCCAAAAAAATAAAATAAAAAAAAAGATGGCAGCGCCCACGGACCGGCACCAACCAAACCAGATCTGTGATGTCACTGTGATGTCACTGTGATGTCACTGTGACGTCACCAGCGGGTCGCTACCGGTTCGGGCGATCCGGTCCACCTCTGCCCCCCAGTCCGCGGAAGAACCTCTCTCCACGGAACTGGTCCCTGATGCCCAAAAGGTTTGGGGCCACTGGTCTAGGGTTTCCAGCAAGGAAGATGATCAATGCAAACTGTGCATTATGAAAAGGAAGCAAACTCTGTGTAACCCCAAGAATGCTTTCACCTTGGCTGCTATTTGGTCTGTGACTGGCTCCGTTCTCAGCAGGCATTACTTAATAAAGACCACGTTTCCTAACACTCTGCTTGTTTAGAGTGTGCTTGGTAAAGCTAACAAAAGCCCAAGTATCCTAAACTGCCATTGTTTGGAATGCCTGCTTTCCACAAAGAGAGCTATATTGTGTATTTAAAATTATACCCATTATTGAAAGAAGCAATGAACATGATGAATGATGATGGGCTTTTGAATTGAGGCAAAATACAGAAAAGTGGGGGCAGTGAGACAGGCTGTATAAACTGATAAACAATAGCAAATTATAAGATTAAAACATGAATAATATGGGATGATATAGAAAGAGGCTGAGAGAGTGAGAAGACTAATACAGACTGATGCCTGGCTGTGCCAGATGACATGCCGTAAGATCTGGTAATGAACTTTTCACAAGAGGCTGGATTATCAAAACCAAGATCAAGTTATCTTGTCGGACTGTCAGGATTATAAAAAGGAAGGAAAACGTTACATTTTACAACAGCATAATGAGAACAAACAGTGATTGAAGGCTATTTAAAAGGCTTGGAACCATCTGTAGGGACTCAATGAGATAAAGAAAAAATGAAAAGAGCCTTTTTAAACATTGCGCTGATGGCTGGGGACCAGGCAGGCACATACATACGAATCTCATTTTTTGGGGGGGGGAATAAACACTGAAGGCCTAAAAAAATTTTTAAAAAAAGAGGAAGGGGGGGACGATGACAAAAACCTTTCCAGAGCAGAAAAAAATCTCACCAGCATTTTCTGTAGATCTCTCACAGCACCCACTCCCATGAGCCTTTTCCAACCAGATACATTTTGGGAAAGTATTGCCTGAGGGTAACCCCTAGTGCAGGAAAAGTTAGAAATGGGTGTCTGATCTGGGATGGTCAATGCCTCCCAGAGGTATATGAGTGAGGTTTGGCAAGAGGCTTCTGAGGCCTCTTGATGATTGGAAGTCAACCAAGTTTCTAGACAAAGAGTGTTTTTGCTGTTTTCTTTTGACTACCTTGCCCCATAGGTTCAACCTGTAATGGCGGAGTGCATCCATGTTAGGGATTATGACTAAAGAACTAGAGAGAAGGCCTCATCTGGATCAGAAAACTTGGGATTTAGTTTGATCAAATTGGACAAGCCTTCTGAAAACATTATGTGGATGCCAGTATCATTGATATCAACGAATCACATTGGCATGGGAATACTTCCCCAAATCTGAGGAGGGTAGGCATTTTCCAACACAAAGGCAGAGTGGTTATATATTCGACTGATGGAGTCCATGCTATAGAATTATTGCTGGGCTCGTGGGCATATCATTTTTTTTTGTTGCTGGAAATTGTGATTGTTTGTCAGATGGCTAGGCCAGCATAATTCAGTATGTCACTCTCCAGTATGCCTACAACATAACTTTTAAAAATTAGATTATTTTCCTCAGTGTTTTCTAGAGGCTAAAGATCAGTCATCCAGACTTTTTTTAAAAAAACAGCAAGACAAGAACTCTTTTGTTAGCACCAGGCTGAATTCTCACATGATGTTAAGCCTTGTTAATGTTAGGGTCTTTTTAACCTAAAGAAAATATAAATGGTTGGATTTACACCACACAAGACCACAAGCAAGCAAGCCACACAATTATTTAATGTAATCTATGACCGTTCGGTCAAGGTGTGGAGGGAAGAAAAAAATATGACTCCTGGCTTTTTCCCAGAGAGACCTGAAACCCTAAGGAGGCCCATGATAGGATATTCATTGGAGTACCTCCTTTACCCTCAACAATGTCTTTTCGTTGCATTCTAACATAGTGTATTTTTCCCCTTAAAAAAAAAACCCAATTAAAGTTAATAGGCTATGGAAACATCTACAAGATTACAGTAACCTCTTGATAGTCTATCAACTGGTCAGTTATTTCTTTAAATGAGAAGTATCACTGGATATTATGTTACCCTTCCATGGTGGGCCTTCTAAGTCTCTCTCTCTCTCTCTCTCTCTCTCTCTCTCTCTCTCTCTCTCTCTCTCTTGCATAGATCTCAATGCTTTATTGAAAGAACATGATATGGTGAAACTGGGGAAAATAAGAATACATACATTGAGAACCAAATACAAGATAGGCAGTATTGAGTTACTGCTCAACATAACAATAAATATATACATCTCTCTCTCTCTCTCTCTCTCTCTCTCTCTCTCTCTCTCTCTCTCTCCAGTTGATTCTCAGCAATGCATAGAAAGTCTGGAGGGTGGAAAATGCCTGGACTGACTCTGGAAGATCTTCACTCCTTCAACTGACCACAGCATTTAAACCAGGAGTGAAATTCAAAATTTTTCCCTACCAGTTCTGTTGGCGTGGCTTGGTGGGTGTGGCAGGGGAAGGATACTGCAAAATCCCCATTCCCTCCCCACTCCTGGGGGAAGGATATTGCAAAATCTCCATTCCCACCCCACTCTAGGGCCAGCCAGAGGTGGTATTTGCCGGTTCTCCGAACTACTCAAAATTTCCGCTACCGATTCTCTAGAACCTGCTGAATTTCACCCCTGATTTAAACCAATTCACCAAAGATCACTTGTCCAAAGTAGATGTCAGACCACACAAGCATACAATATAGAATTTTCCCTGAACACTGAACTAGCAAATTATCCATTAATAATAATTACAAATAATCACAAGAGTTGGCTTTTTGTTATTTTCCTTGTTTTTATGTTTCTTTGCCTGTTCCCTTTGGCTTTATTAATTTAGGTACAATTAATTGTGATGCATATTTTTATAAAAGGCATGCACATTATTCATAATTTTCAGAAATGAGTTGAAATGAAAATGGGAGAAGAACGGGAGAGAACTAGCTTCCTCATGCATCAATAACATTTATGGATACAAATACTTTATGCCAACATCTAAATAGTCACCATGGTGGTGTGAAGAATTTTTGGTTTCAGCAATCTTTTTTTTCTTTTTTAAGTTACTGCCTAGGAAAGCAATGAGCTTCAAGTTTGAAGCCTCAAGATGCAAATTGTTGCTATGTTATGATCCTGGTTTTGGAGAACTAAATTCAAACATTATGATAAAATGTTTCTAATCTCTCACTATTTTTCTTTGTAAAGAAATAGAATATAGTTATAATTTTCCTTTAAAGCCAATCACCAATCTATCTTCCTTCCTACAGTATGTTGTTGAAGTTTTGAGTTGGATCTCTTCATACATGAGCACAGAACCTTGTTAGTTGCTTATTACACCCATTCCTGTGTAAGATTTACTTGTCTGAGCATAGGAATAGCCCACACCACAGGGTAAATCTAGCACTCCAATGATACACTTTTTCTGATTAGTACATTAATATAAAATACTTTTTAGAAATATGAATGGGATTCAATGCAGGAATCCCCTCTCTGCTCTGTTTCTCCTTTATAAAACAAAGAAACCTGATCTCTTCTGTTGTCCTTATGGGGTTATGGTGACTATATGAGATATTTGCATTCAGTAATCTGAAAAGAAAACTTAAAAATTCATGGGATGGCCATGAATATTGTACCACAGTTTTCTACAACTTAGTTCTGGATTGCATAATACATCTTAGCATTATATAAAACTATTTCTCATCCTGAGACGGAAGCATGAAAGCATATATTAATGAGGTCTTGGGACAACTACTGGCTAATAATTCTCAGCACCCCATTTTAATGGAATCAAGAGCAATCCAAGAATGCATTTATATTAAACATATCAATACGGCCTGCAAAATCTGCAAAAATTCTGAAAGATAATTGAAGTGGTCCTTTTAAAGAAGAGATTTTATAATTGGGGGAGAGAAATTTAATTCCTTGTCTCCTTTTTTTTATGGAATATGCAGTTTGTATGAAAATAGCATTCAGCAGAGACATAACTCTAGGCAAGAAAATGGGGAACAGATGTAAAGAAGTAATTATGAATGAAAAATAGTGTAAGGCAAAAATTAGAGATTAGCAAAAGTTGGTGATTACAAGGCATCAGAACAGATCTGTCAAGATTAAGTCTTGTCTTATCATTTTATTTTCAGTGGGCAACTTCCTTAGTAGGCTTAACCAATATTTTGGTGATCATAACTGTGTAAAATGTTTTGTAGCCAATGAAATTTTGAGCAGCAGGCTAGTTAAATATGAGCTACTGACATGAACATTAAGGTGGATGTCTATGATGTTAGATTTATATCCTTCTTTCTCTCTTGAAGCAGTATGTGGCATGCACTCTCTCCTTCAATATTTTTCCACTAACTTCCCAGGTTAGGCTGAGAGATAATGACTGGTTCAAAGTCACTCAGTAACTTTTCATGACTGACAATGGAAACTCCTAGATACTAACCCAACATCTTAAACTCTATATAAAACTGACTATTGTTGTAGAAGGAAAAACTATAAGAGGATTTCTGAGCAAGACCTTTTTAGATATTTTGAAAATCATACTGAAAGAGTCCTCATTCATGGTTTCTTATGAAACCAGAGAGAGGTATTGAACAAGATGCCTCCGAATGAAATCCTGAGCCTACTTTCAATATTTTTCTTAATGACTTGGATGAGGAATTGAAGGAAATGTTTATTATCCTTGCAAATGACACACGATTATGTGGATTAGTTAATGCTCCAGAAATCAAAAAATAAATTCAAAATTAGTAGACAAATGGACTAAAAATATCAAAATGAATTTTTACCAAGAAAACAAAATGTCTTTAAGGAAAAGAAATGAGCAGGTATTGAATGGATAAAGCCTGGAGTGATAATGGGACTTAATAGGAAGCCATGCTTTCAATTTATACTTGAACACAAGTTGAACATGAATCCACAAGATGATGTGGCTGCAAAAAAGGCAAACAGAATTTGAGTTTTCATCAATACAAATACAATTTCCAGTCATGAAATTCTCTACAGATTGTCCTCGCTTAACATCCATTCGTACAGCAACCATTCAAAGTTACAATGGTGCTAAACGAGTTACTTATGATCAGTCTTTGTAGTTGTGGCTGTCACAGCATTCCCACATGCCCATGTGATTGCAACTTGAGCATTTGGTAACTGCCAATTACAATGTTGCAAATGATCTGCAATAACATGATTGCCACTTGCAACATTCACTGTTGGCTTCTGGCAGGCAAAGTCAACGGTAAAGCCAGCAGGAGGCTGCAAATGTGACCATAAAACACTGCAACCCATGGGATTCACCTAATGTTGGCAAGTGGGACTGCCAGAATTGTTGTTGTCAGCATGGTCACTTGATGTTGCTCCTCATGATCGCGTTGCTCAGTGAATTGTGACACCAATTTCTGCTAGTAAGCAAGAAATACCTATTTATATAGGTATTTATGTATTTATATTCTGTTCTTTATGGACCAAACTCTATCTTGTTATTGTTTCCAATTTTTGGTACTGCACTTCATGAAGGCTGCAGCTAAACTGGAACTTTTTCAGAGAGAGGCAGCAGTAATAGAAACCTAGAAAAATTTAAGAAACTGAGTATATTTACTCCTCAAACAAGACCACCAGCTGGGAAATGCAATTGCACCCTTTAAGGAGAATCATACCTATTATGTTTTCTATTATTCCAGAATGCATGACCCAGAATGATGGTTTTAAATTCCAGTTGAAGCAGTGGTGAAATCCAATTTTTTTTACTACTGGTTCTGTGGGCGTGGCTTGGTGGGCGTGGTGTGGTGTGGCTTGGTGGGCGTGGTTTGGTGGGCGTGGCAGGGGAAGGATACTGCAAAATCTCCATTCCCTCCCCACTCCAGGGGAAGGATACTGCAAAATCCCCATTCCCTCCCCACTCCAGGGGCCAACCAGAGGTGGTATTTGCCGGTTCTCCGAACTACTCAAAATTTCCGCTACCGGTTCTCCAGAACTGGTCAGAACCTGCTGGATTTCACCCCTGAGTTGAAGGCTAGGAATAACTTCTCAATAGTAGGAGCAGTTTGACAGTGGAGCCAACACCTAAAAGGTGGTTGCCTCTTTATCACTGGATATGTTGAAGCAGAGGCTGTAGAGCTATCAGTTGACAATCTGAATTGCTGCACTGAGGAGGAGATTGGAATCAGTGTTGAATATTTCCAGCTGTGTGATTCTGTCTTCCAGTGCTGTACACTTTCAGATCTAACACAAATTGGGTTTTGACCCGAGTTGAGGGAGTGGGGTATGCGTGAACAACTATGAATAAGCACAGAACTCTAAACCAATCCTGGGATACTGTTTCAATATTCTTCTCTCAAATCATTTGATTGGTGAGCCTTGGGGAAAACGCTCATGATGACTAGAAGTTGGAATTAGATTTTTCAATATATGGAGACATTAAGGAGAATTCATTATTATTTTTGCAGGCACACCATCTGGTGTGTTATCATGACATGCTTAAATGGTTCAAGAGGGGATCCTTCTATTGCATGGTCACTATAACCCAGTCAACTAAATGTAAAAACTAGCCCCATGGGATTAATACCCTCTTTACAGGCCCTTTCACGCTAAATTTGTTGTCTTTGTCTTGCAAACAGGACTGAGAAGACTCTGTTAATTCACAACCTGTTTCTGAAACAGAGATGAAGGAGCCCTCAAGAGGCCATATAACATAAAGGTCTTTTCTTGATACTCTATCTCATTTTAAGTTTTTATCGTCACTGCAGTCAATTGGGGAATGGAAAAATGGCCAAAAAAAGAAGAATTTTAAAACAATTAGTCCCTTTTAATAATTTAAACAATACAGCCAAAGGACAAACAGAGGTAGACGCAAGAATTTCATATTGACTCATCAGTCAATACGAACATTACAATAACACGGTTAAAATCAGCCTCAAATATAAGATCTAGCAAGAGCATTAATTAAGCCTATAACATATGCAGGAAAGCAACCAATGGCAAGCAAGAGGAAGAATTGTTTAAATTCAGCTGAATGTACAATGTTTTTTCTTTAGTTCATCTCTACCCGAAGCCAAAACATGTCAGCCTCCCAGCCTCCTTTGCAAAGCCTGGGAGGATTTAAAAATGGCTTCTACATCATTGACTGGGTTATTCAAGATTTGTGCTGCTTCACATCCGATTGTTAATTAAGCAAGAGGTGACTGACTCAAATGATGTATCATTTGATCAAAGCTCCATTACTGTATTTCTCTCAATCTCCAATTACTAATGAGATTTCTGAGGGCCCCAGATTTATTCTATTTGAGGGAGGGCAGAATCCTTTTTTCAAACTCAGAGCTCTGAATCTCTGGGTATCAGTCTGAAATTTACTTCAAGTTTCTGGAGTTTCCTGAATGCAAAGCACATCTCTACAGGTCAACAAGAGGGATGCAATTACTGATCAACAGTAGCAGGGAAGATAGTGAATGCTTCCAGAGCAATACAGGGGAAAGAAAGAACCTTAATAACAACAAGGATCACATTACGTTTCCATGCAGTATTTTGCGAGTGTTTAATTATAGCCAATACTCAAGTGTCAATAATACGCAAAGTCACGTCATCTACAGTACAAAACCAATCTGTGTAATATAATTGAGTGTAGAAAATTTAGATTAGTTGAGAGGAGCCTCTTACAGCTGGTGAGATGTCCAGCCAGACATTGTATTAAATAAAATGGTCAATTTTAGCAAGGAATGAAGGGAAGAGCATGAATCAGCACAAATGTTTTCCTGGCTGCATAGAGAAAAGTCCCACTTCAAGTCAAGTCGTAAGTCCTTTCTAGTATCAGGCCACCAGCCTGTGTTAATCTGACTAAGGATATAGTGCTTTATGAGTGGCTTCAGTGATAGCCATAGGCCAGATTAGAGTCCAGGATGTGTTGAATTCCTTGGGAAGCAGAGATAGTAGCCCCAAGGACTATGGTAACCCCCAGACTGTCAGCCACACAGGCGATAAATAGGAAGAAGGACAGGAATAATAATAATAAAAAAAACTGCTAGGAAAAGCTACAGATCAGTGTGGACAACTGCATTCTGCTCGGGATGTCTTAGGTAAACTGGAGCTCTGCCTACCCTAGAGTCTCACCCCTTCTAAAAATGTATCAGTGATCATGTTCCATTAACATGAAAACACCCCTGAGGTGACTTGAACTGAAATGTGAAGGAAGGGTAGCGACTCTGCATGCCAGAGAGTCAGTCTATCAATGTCTTGGAAAGATAACAGAATATTTCTACCTGTGTTTGGGTTTATCTTTGTGGGGGGAGCCTGCCTCCGCTGAGATTTCTAGGTTGAAAAGAGCAATGGATGAAGATCGTTTTGTCAGATTGATCTTTCTTGCTGATATTTTGTTTCCTTTCTCTTCTGCAGCAGGGAAGGTAAAATCAGCATTTACTAAGAAAATCTTCCTTCCTCAGGCGATAGAAGGAAGTAATAAAATGTCTCAAAATTATTAACACCAGTGCTAGCCTTTCTATACAGTCCTCTAGCCATTAACTGAGCACTCTGAGCAGGAAGTCATGGGAACAGCCAAAGACATAGCAAGTTTAAAAAAAAAAAAAGCCAATAGGTACGAGATGAAATAGGTCAGACAACCTAACTAAATAAGAGACAAAGGGTCTGAAAATTTTAAATAATTATTATAGGTTTACTATCGTAGTTCTAGAACAAATTCCACCAGGCATAATTAGCATTGATATTTTGATTGTTTTGTTCCAGCCCTCCAGAGCAAGGCTCTTCTGTAATCTCAGCCCCAACTCTTTCCTTTGTGCAATTGTGAGTCTCCATGCAACCACAGGCACACTGAGAAAAGTGGCTTGTGAAAATGAATTGAATTAAAGTGTGGCTTTAGCCATGCCTCCTTGGCTCTGCAGCACACGTCATGAAGCACAGGTTCAAGGGTCTCCTAATTAGGCTGCCAGAAGTAGGAAGAATCTTCCTTGGGATCCATGACTGAGATGCTCTCAGCACAAAGCAAAATGCAACCGCTATTATAGGGCATTGATTCCTTGGATCAGTTCAGCTTCATTCTTTCACTTTCAAGACTATTACAGGCATCCATAATTCATATTTATATATGCAGCTTTTTATTTCTTAAAAGAATCCTCCTTGATTAATAAATTTTAAGGTTATCTTATCTATTAATTGGGGCTAAAGAGCTGCTATAAACCAGTCAAATAGGAATTGCTCTTGAAGAATTATTACTGAAGACCTACTATCCAAGCAAAAATAATTAATCTTAGTTGGGGGGGGGGGAATGTAGCCACTGAAAATGCATTTTTTTTTCTTTTTCTTTTTCTCTTTTGCTAAGAAGTATATTATATCAACCATCCTTTATATCTTTTAAAATAAGGGTGAAAAAGAAGAGTCTATCCCCTTTTCCAATAATGTTTTTGGTCTCCTGAATGTCAGGGATCTGGGAATTCTATTCATAAAAAGTAATTGGACAAAACCTATAGTTTGGGGCATCTGATTAATCTCAGCTATAACTGTCTGAATGCTAGCAGATACTGTTTTCTCATTGAATTAATCAGATTTTCAAATAGGCCAGCTTGAGTTGATAGTGGAGCACCCAGGGAATTTATTATGATTAAGGCCAGAACTCAAATGAAGTTCTGTATATTTAAGTTCACTGAATTCAGTATTTTACATAGGCTTAACTCCAGTAGTGTCCTAAGGCTGAGATAAATTTCACTTTGTCCAGTTGAAATAAAAAGAACTAAAAAGAGTTAACCCAGAGCAAATCCGCTGAAAGATGGGGTTCTATCTACAGGTATTTTTTAAAGCTATTTTTAAAAAATGTAATAATTTTAAAATAGTCCAACAAGAAAAGATACATAGCATCATAAGGCTAACAATTGCCATGTAAACCATCTCCTGGAATGTTTCATAGATTAAATATGGTTAAAGTTTGAAGATTAAAAAAAAAAAAAGACTCTGGAAAGCACTTCCTTCACAAGCGTGGGGTCCAAGGCAGTATACACAGAAAAAATAACGATCAGTGGAAAATATCAGGCCATAAATTGAAAGGGATAAAAACAACTCCCCCTATAGCTGAAAAGATTGCATAGTTTTGATCCTGAAACCTGCTTTTACATCAGCATAATATATATATATATATATTTTTAAAGGGCATCAGCAAGTGACAGAATTGTGGAAGTCCAACTTCGGGTTTTTCTTAATTTCTCTCCCCTAGTACTTGAGCCTTTTGGATGTTTTGCCATAAGAATAGCACTTGGCAGGAGATCAGCTTAAATAAAATTTTCTTCCTAGAAAATCAATTATGTGGTTCCCCAGTTTGCAAATATATAAATCCATAACACTGTCAGCAATTATACAGCAATTTCATAGTTTGTAACACTATTATCATCAGGATTAATTCACTGAAGCTCCAATCCTTCATGGAAGGAAGCCCCATCCAACACAAAAGGGACTGGATATGACTTCATCACACGTTTCCTTTCATTAACAATTTCTATAGATATTATCACATCACTTCAAGTGCCACAGAGGTTGCTAGATTTTTCAGTAAGGATCTGAAACAAACACGTTCATAATTCTGAGCTAGCTACCTCTATCTCAGAAAGATGTTAATGAACTTGAAAGAATACAAAGAACCACAGTAAAACAAGTTAATGAACTTGAAGATTGATTTATGGTGAAAATAATGTTGCCATCTATTTTTTCAGACCATATTATATACAATACTGGGGGCATTTACAAGGTTGATGTCATAGTTTGAACCAATAGTTTGCTTTGTATGTGATTTTATTAGTAACTTAGTGTGGAAGGTCCCTTGTTTTCTAATATATATAAAACCACTTCTCAAATATTTGAACTAGGCCAAAACATTTTAAGCTGAAGTCTTTGCATTTGCAATCACAATTGTTTTACTATTCTTTTTCCTTCACATTTTGTCTGGTGGGATTAATCTAAAATTTCTAGTCAATCTGCAGAAGAGTCAAGAAGGGATCCAAACACCTTCTTCAAAGTGGTGTGCTCCAGATGTGCTGGGATTTACACTGATCATGCTAGAAAGGAGTTCTGGGAATTGGAGTCCCGATACATATGGAGGTCACCACCAGTGGTGGGATTCAATTTTTTTTACTACCAGTTCTGTGGGCGTGGCTTGGTGGGCGTGGCTTGGTGGGCATGGCAGGGGAAGGATACTGTAAAATCTCCATTCCCTCCCCACTCCAGGGGAAGGTTACTGCAAAATCCTCATTTCCTCCCGATCAGCTGGGACTCGGGAGGCAGAGAATAGATGGGGGCGGGGCCAGTCAGAGGTGTTATTTACTGGTTCTCCGAACTACTCAAAATTTCTGCTACTGGTTCTCCAGAACTGGTCAGAACCTGCTGAAACCCACCTCTGGTCACCACCTTGGGAAAGCTCATTGACAACATCTACAACTGAACCATTATTCCTTGGAGAGCTCTGCTTTCCCATAATTTGCAAAGTAACTTCAGATTTCCTAGGTTGTTTCTTTTTAGTGTATAATTAGCCTCTGATCATAACTAGAAGTTAATACCACTGACAATTTGATTTCATATGTATTCTTTAAAAACAGATGGTGATGGTTGCCTTGGCATGGAGGTGCTAATGAAGACTTGGAACATTAACTATAGGTTTTGGGTTTATACTATTACTGCCACATTTAGTGTGAATTTCATAGGATTATCAATGTGATTTTAGAGCAACTGCAACCCTGTATTCCCTGACAAAATTTTTATTTTAATTTATATAATTTAATTTAATTATGAAATAAATTTATTTTATTTTATGTTAAGTGTGTGTGTGTGCGTGTGTGTGCGTGTGTGTGAGAGAGAGAGAGAGAGAGAGAGAGAGAGAGAGAGAGAGAGAGAGAGAGCAAACTGAAGCAATAAGGGGGAAAATATAGGAGGAAGTTGAATATAATGTAATAGAGATGTACATGACCTCAGGTGATTCAACCAAGCAGAATGAGCAGAGATTCAGGACAGATAAAAGGAAATGCTTCCATCCTTATTAATTCTCTTCCAAGCAGTTCAGTGGTAGCTATCAAGGTGAATGCCTTTATAAGGGAATTATGCACATCCATGAAGGGAAGGCAGTCAGTAAAGCCCATAGATTTCCTTGAGTATTAACAGCAAGATCTCTCTCAGCACCAGGACATAAAGAGGAGAGGGTTGTTCCGCTTGCTTCCTTCTGGTGGATTTCATGAAGGCTTTTCTGGACCCCTTTTGGGCAGAAGAGATGCCTTCCATTAGACCAGGCCTACTTTTCTTCTCTAGAGAACCTAGAGAAGAGAAGCCTTCCATTAGACCAGGAACTATGGCCCCTTTATGACTTGTGGACCAACTCCCAGAATTCCTGAGCTAGTATGGCTGGCTCAGGAATTCTGGGAGTTGAAGTCCATAAGTCATAAAGAGGCCATAGTTCTCCAGTTCTGCATTAGATGAGGCCAGCAATGCATACCACTCTCTGATCCCTCTGATGTTTGAGCTGGAGATTGTTGATAGTGCTATGATTTTTTTGGGGGGGGGTTCTCTATTTCTACATGCATGGGAATTTCAGCCAGGCAGCTACCCATTTGCAACAAGGATGAATCAAACACTATCTCATGTCTTATGGTCAAAGATACCGGTGAATTCTAGGCTGTGCAGCTGTTTCAAAACAATTGCATGTCACCTGCTAGAGGAGGATTGATCAATTAAATGCAAAGAACATATTATGTGGCAACAATCAAACTGATAAAACAAATTAAATCCATAAAAAATTGATTTCTGAAGAAATAGCAGCCAAGGTTTTCAAAACTGTTTTATGGAAAACATTCAACTTCAAAGTGTCTTATAATTTAGTATTATTTTCCCTTGAAAATGTGAGTTTAAACAAACATAGTTCAGAAATGGGGAAAATGAACATTCTGGTTCTTGGGCTCGCCTTCCATACCCACACCCACTTAATAAATTGGGATGTTTTAGGAAATGCTGCGCATAGACATTTTTGGCTCTCTCAAACAGTACTTTAATAAAGTCTGGGAAATAAACTTCACGGGAAAATCTCGGGTGTTCAATTAGTTTAAAATGTCATAGGGTAGAGAAATGGAGATAATGAAATTATAAGGATAATGGTGGCTTAATGTTTTGCGGCTCACCCGAGATTTATGTGCTTCAATATAACCTCAAGCTACACATATGGCATAATAAAAACTTGAATAAAATAGATTTCTGATTGGAGAAATAGGGGTGGGGGCTTTGAATGGACAAAAATGGGGGGATAATGCAATCAAGTAGCTAATCACTGCCCTTTAAAACAATTATATCACCCCTCCCATCGCCTCCTACCCACAGGTGCATAATGTTAACTTAATAGTATTTAACTGCAGCAAGACTAACTGTGCTATAACCACTTCCTTCCCAGGTGTAAATTGGGCTCAGAGGGAATACTACTGCAAAACCATAAGTTGTGGGGTGGGTGGGGAGAGGGCAGGAGACAGCAGGAGAGAGAAGCCTGTGAAAATAGGACTGGCTTCCTCCCAAATCTCCTTTACACAAATTCAGCAGTTGAGTTCTCGCAATGGAAATTTTGACAGAAAGAATGAAGAACATAACCAGTGTGAGTGCTGCATGACAGACAGACAGACAGACAGACAGACAGACAGACAGACAGACAGACAGAGAAATGCTATAATAACTGAATGATATCCATTATGTTCTGTGAGATTTGGGATCTTTAAGGTAGGTGCAGTCTGTCAAATAAAGGATAATGGTCCATTCCTGTAAAATGGAAAGCACGTTTGTGTTATATGTCTTAGGGAATGTTGATGCTTCTTGCTTCTGTCACCCGTAATGACTTTTCCTGTTCTGTGGTTGAAGGGAGTATTTCTGTTTGGTGAGCAGCCAAAAACATACAGTGATACTTCTTGTCTTCGGAAAAGTCAAAGCTGAAATAAAATGGAGATAAAGCATTTATTTTCTATGTATGTGGCAAAGTAGAACTTAAGAAGATTAAGAAGCATTTGGTACCATAGTGTCATGAGCCTTCAACATATAAAACATACTTGAAGACAACTGTTTTCTATAGATAGAGGTGGAGTCTCAGATGCCTTGAGAACATTTCAGTCCTCCCTTAACATTGCAATGCTTCTCACCTCATCAGAGAGCTACACTTGTAGGTTCAGACCAAGAAGTTACAGCTGGAAGAAACACATGTTCACGAAGTTCTTGCGATCCAATCCTATAAGTGCAATTTCATTTCATAATGGAACAAGTTGCCTAAGAAAGCAGGAACAAAAAATCTCATGATGACATAGATTTAAAAAGATCTACCGGTAAATATGTGCCTATTTGGAATGTGTCTGTGCTCATATTCACATTCTTGAAAATTTGGAGGAATTAAGGGGATTGTTCATTAAATTGCAATGACTGCAAAATGTTTCTTATGGGCCATTCTTGTTAATGGAAACTAACAACAAACATTTAGCAGACTAAATGTTAGGTGAGGGTGATATAGGAGTATTATAATGATTACATTCCAACTTCGTCTAGATTATTGGTAGAATACTTGAAGTGTTCTTCAGGACAAGTTAACATCTTGTCCTGAAAATTGTAGGACAGAATAAAAGAGATGCAGGTACTCTCAATGAAGACCAAATTTCAATGTCATGTCTGGTGCTCCATGTGCACCCACCCCCAGTTACCTTTAGCATGTACTCAGTTATGGCAAAGTTCTTAATAATGTAATAATTTAATTTGTACTTATAGTATGATTTGTCCTGGAAATGTTTTGGCATATTTGGCAATAAGTATGCTGCATCTTTAAGTTCTGTAGGCCACCCAGAGTCACCCTATTATGGACCCTATTATGGCAGCATATAAATTTAATAAAAATAATAAATAAATAAATAAACTAAATAAATAAATAAATGCAATTAATCATTATAATGGATATATTATGATTATATTATAATATAAATAATATGTTTTTATTTATAAATAATATATGTATGTTATATAAGAAAAATCCGAAAAACACACAAAAGCAAAATTTTGCTGAATATGACTTAAGAATTGTGGCAATTTCAGAAATGCATATATTGATAAAGAACAAATTAAAAACATGTTTATGTTCAAAGGGACATGGCATAAATCCAATGTTCAATCACTCCCAATGCTACCAGCATATGAAAAGGAAGCATGCTTTGAAAGTGATTTACATAATTTCACATTTGGCAGGTTGTGAAAGCATGTACCACTTCACATTCTCAAACAATCTCATCATGGTGGTTGGAGGCCTGCTATATATTCAGCATTTCCTGCAAGTGAACATCTATGCATTTATTATTCCCAGAAGACAGAAAACATTTGCCATTATTCTTTTATTGTTTAGTATAGCAACAACTAGGAGGAAGTTTCTCACTGAAATGTTGGAAAGGTTGGCGTAAGCTTTGGGCTTTCTTTGGAGAGGAAATGCAATGCTGACACTTGGCCTTCTGCCTGGCCTGCAGTGGGGGGTAACTCAGGAGTTGACATTTTTTAGTTTTGCTCTTCAATAGTAGCTGTCTTCATCCAGACACACCATTTTACCATCTGAGGAACAACACTCCCCACCCCCCACTGTGTAACAATACTATGATAGTTCCTTTATTTAGCTGGCAAACCTCCACATCACTGAAGCTGAAGTCATGAGTCTTTTTTGTGCTGTTGTAGTGCTGCACCTGAATTATCATATTTTCTTTGGGGCAAGACACAGCCATGATTTTATCAGTAGCAGAGTGTCTCTCTCTCTCTCCCCCCTCTCTCTCCCCCCCTCTCTCTCCCCTCCCTCCCTCCCCCCCTCTTTCTCCACAGATGGACCACTTGAGGGTGCTGCATCTCAGCCAAGGAATCAGAGTGATCCTTGAGCAACTCTCAATTCTTGGCTTGGAAAAATGGTCCTCATTTGCTCCAACTAAAAGCTTGTGCATACAGATTTTACACAACTATCAGTTGTCGTGATAGAGGCCTAACACGACACATTTGGCAGATATTTAGCATCTATGGAGTCATTCCAGGATGTAGGCACCCTTGATTTTCTGGTAGATTTTCATATAAGCTATATGACAGGCTAAATATGGGTGTGACCAACCAGGCCAGAGCAAAATTATTCCTGTTCCAGGACATCTAAGAATTCTTATTGACTGTACATAAGAAACATGGTTGTTTTCTGTGTATTTTGGAGAGTTAGTGATGTGGTTACCAATGTGGAACATGATGAATTTTTCAGAGGATTTGTGATGATTGATTTTTATGATGGCAGGAATATCACCATAAATGGTGGTTCAACAGCTATTATCTGGGCTGAATTTTGGGCATTATGTTACATAGGTGAGAGGGGAGGTGACTTGCGCCATGAGACACATGAGACTTTCCTTGAGTCTGAGATGGCTACAAATGGGTAATTGATTTACCCATCAGGACAGAACTCCGTTGAGTTTATCAATTTAAAATATCATTTAAAGCAGTAGGATAGATGTCTATGTATGATTAACACTATATATTCTATAGCAGTGGTCACCAACCGGTGGTCTGCGGACCACTGGTGTTCCGTGAGAAAATTTTGGTGGTCCGCAGAGAAATCTTTGCATTTTTGATATTTCACTAAATCAGGCATCTGCCTTTCCCGCGGTCTCTCAAGGAGCGCTCATTGAAGTGGCGTGAGAAACTTTGGCTGGGCTCCTCGAGAGACGAGAGTTTGCAGGGGGCCGATCTAGTGTCCGCAATAGACAGCAAAGCTAGGGTTGACTCCGTCTGCTTCTCTCTGCTGTAGTGCTTCCCGGACGTGGTTTACCGCTCTGAGCCCCAATCGGTAGGAGATGAGGGCTGCCTTGGCGCCACCAGCTGGTGCAAATATACTGTGGCGAAGGCGGAATGCTGATGTCGCGCAAATGTAAGTAGCGCTTTGCTCCTGCACCTTCCAGCCATTGCCACCGCCACTTTGGCCTGCTTGGGCTGCCCCCCCTGCAACATCATTACCTTGTTCTGGCCGGCGAGGGCTGCGCTCCTTTTTGCACGTTGCACCACCTGCAAAGTTGCACATTGCATGTCACACCCCCTGTGGCGGTGGAATATGGGCTGGTCCTATATTCCAGAGCTGTAGTAGTCACAGAACTGGCCCTTTGGTCATCCCGGAGCAGCTCCTCCACCTGGGTGCACTGGCCTGCCGGGGAGCAGGCAGCTCCCCTGCAGACTGGTGCACCCAGGTGGAGGAGCTGCTTCGGGATGACCAAAGCAGGGGTGGGTTCTGGCTTACCTCGCTGCCGGTTTGCTTCCTCACGCGCTGTGTGGGCGCGCTGTGCGGGCGTGCATGCGCAGTGCTAAAAACCCAGCTTCTGCACATGCGCAGAAGTAAAAAACAGCTTCTGTGCATGCGCAGAAGCAAAAAACAAGATGGCGGTGTCTATGGCGCCGCCGAGAGAGAGACGGTTCGGGGGCATGTCCAGCCAGCCATCGCTGCCAGTTCGGCAAGCGGGGGAAAATTCCCGCTACCGGTTCTATAGAGCCGGTCCGAACCAGCAGGAACCCACCTCTGGACCAAAGGGCCAGTCCTGTGACTATTACAGCTCTGGAATATGCGACTGACTTTCCCACCAACATCAGCAAGCCACCGTCAGTCTGTCCGTCTTCGTTTTCCTTCACTCAGATTGACCAAGGAAATGGTCTGTCTCTTGAGAGAAGGAAACAAAAGAGGTTTCCAGGCTGTGTGCCTGGACCAGGCGCTTTCTCCCAGGCCTCCCACCCGGAGGCTTTGCAGAAGCAGAGAGGTAGGCCTGAAAGGCAGCTGAGCCTCCCCCCCCCCAGTGGTCCTCGGGATTTAAAATTATGAATTTGGTGGTTCCTGAGGTCCAAAAGGTTGGAGAGCCTTATTCTATAGAACATTTACAATGTCATGATCAAATTGCCAAAATCATACATTAGAAGTTTTGCCAGAAGTTTGGGTTCGAATGCAGCAAAAATAACTGCAAACACCAAGTTGACAAAGTTCTTGAAAATGAACAGGTCAAGATCCTGTAGAACTTTTGTATCCAAACAGATTGATATCTGACCCACAACACACCTGACATCATTATTGTAGAAAAGAAAAAAGTCTGGTTCATTGATATTGCAATACCAGGTGATGCACGAATTGAAGAATAGAATAACAGAGTTGGAATGGATCTTGGAGGTCTTCAAGTCCAACCCCCAGCTTAGGCAGGAAACTCTAAACCATTTCAGACAAATTGTTGTCCAATCTCTTCTTTAAATTTCCAGTGTTGGAGCATTCACAACTTCTGGAGGCAAGTTATTCCACTGATTAATTGTTTTAACTGTCAGGAAATTTCCTTAGTTCTAGGTAGCTTCTCTCCTTGAATAGTTTCCATCCATTGCTTCTTGTCCTGCCCTCAGGTGCTTTGGAGAATAGCTTGACTCCCTCTTCTTTGTGGCAACCCCTGAGATATCGGAACACTGCTGCAGGGGTGGGTTCTAAAACTTTTTACTATCAGTTCTGTGGGCGTGGCTTATTTTGTGGGTGTGGATTTGTGGTCATGTGACTGGGCGGGTGTGGCTTCATGGTCATGTGACTGGGCGGGCATGGCTTCGTGGTCATGTGACTGGGCTGGTGTAGCTACCTGGTCATGTGACTGGGCGGGCGTGGCTTCATGGTCATGTGACTGGGCAGGCATGGCTTCATGGTCATGTGACTGGGCAGGTGTAGCTCGCTGGTCATGTGACTGGGTGGGCGTGGCCAAGTCAACATCACTGACTTCTTTGCCCTAATGAATGACCTACAAAAAGAAGATATACAAAAAGGTAGTTCATTATTTTGTGCACTTCCTTATTTACACAACAATAAAATAAGTACACAAAACAATAAAAGAGCTACACAAGTACTTATGAAAGAACGATGAAAATGTTGTCTGTCTTCAACATCACAGACTTCCTTGCTCTAATGAATGACCTGCACAAAGAAGAGATACGGAAAGGAAGTTTTTAATTTCATGCATTTACACCTTACATAAGAATAACACACTGAAAGAGCTACACACAAGTACTTACTTGTCAAGTCTTTAGCTTTAAGATGTTTCCACATCGTTCTTTCATTGGCAGCCTCCTCAGTTGGAATTTTTTTGCTCTTGATTCTTGGATCATCGGTTGTACGATGTGCTCTTAACCATTTTCTGAAGTGGTGTAGGATTTCCTGCCTAAGCAGGGGGTTGGACTAGAAGACCTCCAAGGTCCCTTCCTGAAGTTA
>QLTV01002419.1:2249023-2284017 GCA_003457575.1 Thermophis baileyi | reverse complement strand
CATGAAAACACCCAGGGCAATCAGAAACACATCAAAACCCATCTAGCTGGCTGCAGGAGCTCACAAAGCTGCACATATGAAAGCAGCTAAAATTTCCTAAATTTTATGTGATTCTATTTCCTAAAAAAAATACATTTCCTAAAAACAATAACATTTCCAAAAAATTACATTTCCTAAAAGCAATAACATTTCCCAAAAAATACATTTCCTAAAAACAATAACATTTCCAAAAAATTATATTTCCTAAAAGCAATAACATTACCTAAAAACAATTTTTTTTAAAGCATAAAGAAAAAAAACCCAGTCACTTACCCAATTGATTGGCAGGCAAGCAGGCAGGCAGATTCAGTTGCTCACCGATGAGATCCTTTCACTGGCAGCCACTCGGGATTTGGCTCCTGAAGGGTGGAGGCTAAACAAGGTAAGGCAGGCTGGAGGCTGGAGGGAGGGTGGAAACTTTAGAGCCCCGGCTGGCTAAGGGAGACCGGGGATCCGGCCTGCCAGTCAGCATGGCTCCAAGAGAGACCCGGCTGGCTAAGGGAGACCGGGGATCCGGCCTGCCAGCCAGCATGGCTCCAAGAGAGCCCCGGCTGGCTAAGGGAGACCGGGGATCCGGCCTGCCAGCCAGCATGGCTCCAAGAAAGCCCCGGCATGCGCAGTGCCGAAAATTCGTAAATTTCACCCCCCCCAAAAAAGCTGAAAACAAGATGGCGGCGCATGCGCAGTGCCGGGACTCGGCTTCTGTGCATGCGCAGAAGAAAAAAAATCAGCAAAAAATTCAAAAAAAATTCAAATAAATAAATAAATAAAAGATGGCGGCATCCACGGACTGGCACTGACAGAACCGGTTCCGTGACGTCACCATGACGTCACCAGAGGTTTGCTACCAATTCTATAGAACCGGTGCGAACCAGGAGGAACCCACCTCTGCACTGCTGTCATGTCACCCCTAGTCCTTCTTTTTATTAAACTAGACATACCCAATTCCAGCAACTGTTCTTTATATGTTTTAGCCCCCAGTCCCCTAGTCATCTTTGTTGCTCTTTTCTGCACTCTTTCTAGAGTCTCAGCATCTTTTTTACATTGTGGTGACCAAAACTGGATGCAGTATTCTAAGTGTGGCCTTACCAAGTGATTAGAAAGTGGTATTAACACTTAACGTGATCTTGATTCTATTCCTCTGTTAATGCAGCCTAGAATTGTGTTGGCTTTTTTGGCAGCTGCAGCACATTGCTGGCTCATATTTAAAATATTGTCCACTAGGACTCCAAGATCCCTCTCACAGTTACTACTATTGAGCAAGGTACCACATATACTGTACCTGTGCATTTTGTTTTTCGTGCCTAAATGTAGAACCTTGCTTTTTTCACCATTGAATTTCATTTTTTAGATAGCGCCCAATATTCAAGTCTGTCAAGATCCTCCTGTATCTTAAGCCTATCTTCTGGAGTGTTGGCTATTCCTGCCAGCTTGGTGTTGTCTGGAAATTTGATGAGTTCCCCATCTATCCCCTTGTCCAAATCATTGATGAAGATGTTGGACCTAAAACAGATCCTTGGGATACCCCACTGCATACTTCTCTCCATGTAGATATCGTTCCATTGAGGACTACACACTGAGTACAGTTGGTCAGTCAGTTACGAATCCATCTGGTGGTAATGGTGTCTAACCCAAGCAGTAGGTTATGGTCTATTTTATCAAATACCTTACTGAAGTCCAAGTAAATTATATCCACAGTATTCCTCTGGTTCACTAGAAAGAATAACAAAATATTGTGATTTGCAAATTGAAGTTGAGCGATTGTGGAGGAAGAAGAAATCAATAGTTTTACCAATAGTAATAGGAACCCTTGTAGCAATACCCCAAAGGCTTCCTTGATACATGGACATTTTTAACTTATTAGACCTAAATATTCTGATTTTGCAAAAAAACCACCTTACTTGAATTGCCTATATACTTAGATGTTTCCTTAAAAGGTCTTAGGTCCTTGGTTAGGACTTGAAGTGTTATTTTTTTTTACCAGTCCTAGGCTGTGAATTGAATTAAAGAGTAACAATAATAGCAAAGATAGTACCAATAGTAATAGGGGCCTTGGGTGCAATCCCAAAACAACTGGAGCACCACTTGAACACCATCGGCACTGACAAATTCGCCATCAGTCAATTGCAAAAGGCAGCTTTACTGGGAACAGTTTCCATCCTGCAACAATATCTGTAACACCATTAAACATCCAGATCTGCCTACCCCAGGTCCTTGGAAAGGACTCAATAAGTAGACAAAAATGCCAAACCCAGTCTGAACATCTGGCTGACCATGCGACAAACCATAATAATAATAATGATCTTCAATGCTATGGAGCTTTAGAAAAAACATCTGGACAAGAATTTCATGGAGGCTCAGTATGGAATTAATTACTCATCTTTTCTGCTTTCAGAAAATGAACATGCTCAGAATTACCCCATTTTGCCCCTACACCCCCCACCCAAGAATTTGGCTGAATCCTCTGCACCCTTCCCATCTACCCATCTTGTAAATAAAAAGATAAGAGACCAAAGCCAGTCAAAGAAAAAATGTTTATGACATACCACAAAAAAGAAAAAGAAAACCTCATGCTTAAATAAGCCAAATTTACATGGTACGCCTGGGTATAATTTAGTGTTTAAAATTGAAATATAACACAACTTTCTTTCTGCTTCTTATCAAATTCCCTCCCCCACCCCTGCAAGGCAATTTTTTGTCCACCTTAAGAGACTGATCAATTGGATATCATGTCAGTCATAAAGCCACATACCTCAAGATAGGTTTTAACAGTTGTTTTTAAAGAAAGAAAACACAGTAAAAAATAATAAAGGAGGAGATGACTTGGATGTAGCTATTTGGGGGAAAACAAAAGTCACCTGAAAAAAAATCAGATTGTTTCAGAGGAAAAATAAACAGAAAGAAGCAAGCCATCCTAACACCCCTTTTTATTTCCAGATAAACAGACCAAGTTAACATTATAAGTTTCCAAGTCATATAATTTAAAATATTATGGAAACTTCTTAATTTTCCCTCCTGATAAATGGCTGTAAAATTATTCATGCGATTCCTGACTTTAATTGAAAGTGCTAAAGTATGACAAATAGTCATTGTTTTAAATTATTAGTAATAATGAGTTAATAGTTCATTTTTACCACGTCCAGGAATAACAAATTAAAGAAGAAACCTATGCTTAAATAAATATTCCCAGCTTTAAAAAAATGATTCCAGTTCTCCTGAGTGAGCAAAATATCTGGCCAGATTAACTTTTCAGATGACATTTTTAATCTTTTAGCTCTTGAGCCTACAGAAAACAAACTGAAAAAGCTGGCAAAGGATTAACGAAATGTTTTCAAAGGGTAGACATACAAGGAATGGGTCAAGTCATATTTCATTTAGCCTAGTTTGACAACATTTTTGGCTCTGCAAGGAAAATAGAGCCCTTTCAAGCTCTTACTACAGTCATGTTAAACCACTCACAAATTTGACTTATATGACATTCTTTGTAACAGTTGAAAGCAATGGATCCCTTGATAGTTAGGGTGGAAAAAATTGAAAAACTTAGAGTAAGGGACCACATCAGACTGTAGGTAGAATATGTTTTCTTAATAACTATGCTATTCTCCAAGTTTCTTGAGGGGCAACTCCTTTGAGCCATTCAGAATTAACCCAGGGACTTCTAGTAAAAGTCCAAATTATGTAACATGGCATATAGGTTTATAATGTTATGTAAGCAAACTGAGAAGTAATAACTGCAAAGAAAGGGGCAAATAAGTCATAGGCATTTCCTAATCACTCGAAACTGGAAGAAAATTGAAAAGAGACATGGGCTTCAACAAAAGCAAACGATTCAAAAGATAAACTAAGGACAAAATGAGTGACACAAAAGTAGAACAGCATAACAGAGGTAACAGTATGAAGATCGCCCCTGTTTTGGGCTCTGAATGGCAGTAACATCTGGCTGCACAGCTGGTTAACAACGGAACCTGTTCTGGGGGTGATTAGTTTAAGCCTTCTTCCCTTCCCCCAATCATATAAACCTAAAAATGATAAGTCCTTAATGGGGTTGTACTGTTCTTTCCTCATGTTGTCAACTTCATTTAATTTCCTCCATGCCATTAACATGCCTAATGCATATGTCAGGCACAAGCCTGATGCTAGTTGGGCAAACAGAATGTTGTACAAAGGCGGCAATGTGTTAAAACAATTGAGCAAGCAAGTACTAAAAGTTTGTTGCTCTGGCCATATGGCACAGTGTTTAATTTCCCGTTGTAGAAAAACGTGGCTGTCATAGAAAAAAGGATGATGAATAAATTTTCTTGGGGAAATATATTATAATGAAAAGTGGCTTTCTGGGGAAATAACCAAAGGAATGTAAACTCTGTAAGGGGAAAGCATATGGGAAGTATTAAAATATAAATAAGAGTAGCAAGGCAGAGCATTTTAAGAATGAAAGACATACAGAGGAAAACAAGGCTATCTCTCTTGCTGGCCCAGTTATGAATGAGATGGACTAATGATGCATATTTTTGTATTCAGTTATAAAAAATGAGAAATGACTTTTGGGAGTCGTTACAGAGCAAGTGACATCTTGAATGCCTGTGACGGAGGGACAACAAGGATGACTCTGCTTATGTATTAATGGGCCTGTCTAATATAATTTAGGCTGCTCAATAAAATTAACAGAACCTAGAACTTCAGTGGAGTAGTATAGGTTGCTCCTATTCCCTCCCTCCATTGAAAATACAGTAATAAAATGTATCAACCATCAAGTAATTGAAGTATGTGATTTTCATGCAGGTATTATGAGATCTCAGCGGATTAAAAAAAGCAAAACTTTAGTCCCTTTATTTTTTTAAAATAATTTAATTAGAATTTTAAACAAGGAAGATAAAAACTAATATTAAAATAAAGAAAGAAAAAGTAAAGAAAGTAAAAAAGAACAAAGTCAAAAGTACAGAAAAGAAAGAAAAAAAGAACAAAGAAGAGACTTCTGATTTTCTTTTACAGCAGTTATACCTATAAACATAAAGTAAACTCTTGCTCTAAGGTTACAACATAACTTTCATTTTTTCTATAATAATTTATAGATTTATTTCCAGTACAATACTATTTTTTCTAATCAACAAAACCGTATCTTATTATTTCATTTTTTCCTGTTTCATGCAAAAAGTCCAAAAGAGATTTCTTCCAATAGGCATTAAACTTACCATATTTTTCCGTTTATAAGACGCCCCCATGTATAGGATGTCCCCCCCCACTTTTGTTATCCAAAATTCAGAAATCAATATTTTAAACATTAAATAGAAGACATTTATTTTGCAGAGTAAGACATTCGCTTACCGGTACCAGTATTCATTTTTTTGTTTTCTGACATTTTTATGGGCTCAGAACACTCCGACGTTACCGCTCCCTGTCACATCTGGGCAGTGGCTACACATTCTCTGCAGCATCAGCTGACCTGTTAGCTTGTCTCTGCAATCGGAAGTTTCGCTCGTGAGGCTAGTTTGCAGAGATAAGGTATCGCAACCATGGTTCTCCTCTCGGCCCCTCGTGTATCAGACGCCCCTCCATTTTTAGGTAAATATTTTTAAGAAAAAGTATAATCTTATACAAGGAAAAATACGGTAATTAGTGTCTTTTCTCTAGTCAAAACTGTCAGTTTAGCCATTGTGGCAAATTCCATCATCTTCACCATCCATTCTTCCATTGTGGATGATGTTAAACCTTTCCACCATTGTGCGTAGTAAAGTCTTATTGCAGTTACACTTTTGTCCCCTCCCATCTTTCATAATGTAAACATTTCACACTGACCATATTTCACACTGACTGTGATTGCTGACCTATTTATACACTGCTTTTAGGACTGGTACTTAATATTTGAGTATCTTTCTACTCTTGACTTTTCCCAGTAGGAAAGTAGCAATATCTGCAGATATTAGTGTTACTAGCAGGCAGCCAGTTTCCCAAGAAGTTAGAAGAGGAATTAGAAGAGCCTTTTCCAGGCTTTTAGATGCAGTGGACTACAACTTCCATAATTCTTAGTTACCTAGCCATGGTGGATTTTTTTTTTAAAATATGAAAATTGGATCCCAACCAGAGGGCACTAAATCAGGAGGTGTGAGTGCTGGGCTAAAGAACCTGAGCAGAGATGCAGCAGTCTAAAAGAAGCAATGGGTGATATAAGTGAAATTGCAACAGAGATAAGTATAGGAAACAGTGGCCAGGGCTCATGGATTCGAGAGGTATGGATAAAGAGAAATCATTATGGAAACAAAGTTGATCTTCCATTTATGAATGAAGGAACAGGTAAACAGAGGATGGAGGTCATTCATTCCTTCTAGGCTACAAAATGCTGCTTTGCCAGACACAGAAAAATATCAGTGCATTTCAGATGCACTCCTGTCTAAAGGCACAGACAATTCTACATCAGAACAGTCCAACCAATCTTGCTGCACCTTACTGAGATCACACTCTCTTTATATGTTATCAAGACCAGGGTGGCCAATATCAAAAGCCTTCTTCAGCTGTTCAGTTTAGATCAGATCATCAGTAAGTGCTATCTATCTTTTCCCAGACTGTCTATTGATTGGAAAAGAAAGAAGAAGAAGGTGTGATTGAAACAGTGGGAGCACCAGAAAGAGAAGGAGAAAAAAAAGAGGATGTCACAAAAAAGTGAAAGAATAAATAGCAGCAATCCTGTGCTCAGCCCTTGGTGAGCTTTCCTGGTCAGAAATTAGGATAACCAAACAGAAACAGCTTTTACCTTCTTGAGGGTTCAAATCTTAACAGGACAGGGAAGGACTATCTACTGGGGTGTGCATGATCAAATACAGGGATGAAGGATGTGTGTGTGTGTGTGTGTGTGTAAAAAGAAAAGGGATTGCAGGGATGCAGAGAGCCCATCTCCTTTCCCCACACACATTGCTAATGCAAGTGTAAACAGTACTTATATGCACATTCAGTTTCTGGACAGAAATCAACTAAAAACATTTTAAAAATAAGGAAGTGGAAGGTCAGATTTTTAATTGGCAGGTGGATTTTCCATGAAAACCTCCTGTTAACAGAAGTACAAAAGGGAGGTCATCTCTGGGTTTTGTTAATGACTTCGACAGACGACTTGCATGTAATGAGCTTTTGGGCCGTGTCCCACTCTAGAAATCTCTGCTGTAGCCATAAAAACAACCAGGACGGTAGTTAAGTGAGTTATGATAAAGGAACATAAATTAGCAGGACATGAAAAGGGCTATGGGAGATAAATTGTGTTTGGAAATTTATTTAATGGAGGAACTTAAAATATAACTTGAGAAAAACCCAGAAGAATGACACAAGAAGAGTTTATGTCTTATGACTGCTAGTATTGCTTGGCTGCAAAAGTTCCAAGTAACAATGGTTTGCAGAAGGGAATATTTTTTAAAAAAATCTCTATTACCCTCCCAAGTTCCTTTGAAGTTTTACAGCCAAAATCTAGAAAAGATACAATAGAGAAATAAAGAAACATGCAAGTCTTTACACTAAAGGCTGTGTATATGGAATGTTTTCTATATTAATTAGAACAGCTTTTTCCTGAGAGGGCCCCTATACTGGGCCTACCTCTGGATGGCTAGCATGCAGGTAACAGCATCCGGACTTATAGATTAGACATTTTAATTTGCATACAAGAATGTGAGATGCTGGCCATAAAACCTGGCTTTGGCTGAGCTTGTTGCATATTATCCAAACTGTGCCCAGATTGATTGGTACTTTCTTCCCTTAAGATTAACAGGGAAGGCTGCATAGATATGGGAATGATTAAGTTAGCAACTTACTCTGTACTTTTTCTGCTTTACACTACTCAAAAGCATTATTTGAAAGTCTGAATTGCCTAAAGCCATAGTGGGCAGGGGAGGTGAATATTTATGGCTCCATCTAGTAATGACAAAATTATATGGAAAACTGTGATTAGAAAAGTAAGAGGAGTAATATGTAAAGAATGTAATAAATTAAGCAATGAACGAAAGAAAGAAAATCACTGTATGTTGCGTGTTTGTGAAACTAAGATAGAAGTGGGAATGTAATTGATCTGAATGAAGGTGGATAGATCTTGTGGACTGGAGTTACATGCAAGGAAGTGAATGTATAGGTTTAATTAGATATAAAAGGACTAAGATGTATATCAGAAATAATTAATTGGTATCATATATATGAATGAGTAGGAACATAGCTTTCTGATAGTTGCATGTCAGCCAAGACAAATTCCAAAGTGGTCTTATGGGGCACATTGGGAAAGGATTGTATGTCTCCCTCTTTCTCCCTTCTCTTCCAAATGGCCTCTGTGCCAGTCCATCTCCTAGTTTTAATAGCACCTTCTTTTCCCACCCTTCTTAATCATCACTGTCCTTGAATTCAAGTAAGGCATATACAATCTACTCACCCATAGAGGTGTGGTGGACTAGCTGGATATGACACACTTGAATTTGAGCAGCAAACTCAAGCAGCTTGCTCAACCCTCCCCTGTCTTTCCCAGTGCCTTCCTTTTTCTATGCCCTCTTAACTGTTACCACCACTAATGACCATGCTTTTTTCCTGCTTTTCCCATTCCAGTACATTTCTACCCACACATCATGTTTCAGGTCTGTATACAGACTAAATGTGTATTTTGATATGGGCACAAACCACATCAAACTGGCTTTTGGTTGTATGGACTCCTACATGCATAGAATCCTCTGCATATCTCTAACATACTGTAGGCTGAGCAGATGTTTGTTCATCTGTAACATGGGAAAGGAATTATTATAAATCTAAAGGAATGCTTGTTTTGATTTGTTTATGGTGAAAGACTGAGAGAATTAATGAACGATACAAAGGTGATGAGAGTTTCTATGTGTGGGAAAGACCATTGTTTGGCAGTGTTATAAGTGGATCTTGGGGGAAAAATGGACGTGGAATGAAAAATAGAGTAATAGCCCCCCTGAGATACTGCTCACACTTCTTCATTTGACTGACAAAAAAAATTGCCAAGGAAGAATTCATGGCTCTGAGCCATTTCCTATGCAGATGATCTCCTGCTAGCTCTTTCATTGTCTTATGAAGAGCCTGCAGTCAGTGATGCAAATGGGAAAGCTTATAATAATTTATCTACTTGGAAATGTTAATTTTGGGTCACTGAAGAATCATTTTATTCCCCAAAGCTGCCCTAATTTTCTGAGCAAGGAGGATGACGGAAAGAGTATCTGATGGTGTCATGCTACACTGCCAGATTAAGGTCCCTCTGCAGGCCAACTAAACGTGCCTCTCAGTTTCCTTCTGGAGCATAAAGGTGCCAACTTCAATGTAGAAGTATGCTCGGCTAATGGACCCAATGCTTTTGTTTGTGGCGGTGTAAATATGGGATCACATCAGAGCAATAAAATTTGGAGAAGAGAGCGAATCAGGTAACCTTGTTGATAATGGAAGACAAGGCAGATTGGTCACCTACTTTTTATTTTATATGATGAGAAACCATTCATGCCATTTCATAAATTCCTTTTAAAAAGGAAAATGGGTGGGGAAAAGAGTGAACCTGTTGCCCCCTAATATAGATGCAGGCTGGAGCTTCTGAGCCTGTTTTTGTGCATTGTGAGGAAAAGGTCCCATTAAAGCAAATGACATTTTTGCCTGCAATAAAAATGGCAGGTGGGAAGGACCCAGCAGAGCAAAGGAAGCATTATAGCCTCTCTGCTTATGCCAGGATCCTAATCTGGGATCCATTTTCTCCCAAACCTGCAAATTACTTCTAAAAAACCACAAAAGCAGCTGCAATGGAATAATACTGAGTTGGCTCTAAATGGGGATTTTGTGAACCAGGCTTAAAAAGCTACTGCTGCCAGGTTTCATTTCCTGCAGGTTGGGGGGCCAAATTGAAAACTACATTACAATTGCAAATAATATTCAGTTAATGGTTCCTTTTCCCCTTCAGCAGGAGAAGTCCTCAGGAATGCAGGAACACTTTTTTCATCCTTCCTCCATTCTATAGTCTACACCAGGGGTATCAAGCTCGATTTCATTGAAGGCCGCATCAGGGTTGTGTTTGACCTCAGGGGGCCGGGGAGGGCGTGGCCAGGGTAGGCGTGTCCAGCTTGACTCATGTTGGGGGCGACTGTGGTGGCCTGAGTGCTCTTCCAGCGAAAACGGGCTCCCGAGCTCCGTTTTCAGCCGTGATGGCCTCCTGCAACCCTCTGCCAGCAAAAACAGAGCTTGGGAGGGCTGCGGGCAGCCCTCCCAAGCTCCATTTTTTCTGGCAGAGGCACCTTGGACCGGTCCTTCGCTATTTCCAGGGTGGTCCTGCAGGTCAGATCTAAGCACTCCGCGGGCCAGATTCGGCCCCCGGGCCTTGAGTTTGACACCCCTGGTCTACACTCTCTTTCCATTTTTAGCCCAGCAATCCATTTTTACCTCATAAAATTCTTGGGAGGGGGACTGGGAAAAGCTAATTTCAGTTGGGAAAGCTGCTAACAGAGGAAAGACTGTACTCTGCTCCTGAAGTCCCAAAGGTGCTGAACTGAAGAAGCATATTGGATGAGAAGTGAGATTTTTCAAAGGAAAAAACCAAGAAAGTCCAGTTGCTTTTTGAAGAAAAGCACCTTTGGGACAACCATGATCTGAATTAATGAGAATCTCCATAGACATCTACTCTTGATAGCAATAGCAATAGCAGTTAGACTTATATACCACTTCACAGTGCTTTATAGCCCTCTCTAAGTGGTTTTAAAGAGTCAGCATATTGCCCCCAACAATCCGGGTCTTCATTTTACTGACCTCGGAAGGATGGAAGGCCGAGTCAACCTTGAGCCTGGTGAGATTCGAACTGCCAAATTGCAGGCAGCCGGCAGGCAGCAGAAGTAGCCTGCAGTACTGCATTCTAACCACTGCGCCACTGCGGCTCTTGCTGCTTTTCTGCCACCCACTGTCCCCTCCAGAGAAGCAGCTGCTGAGCAATGATTCTAATTCTTCTCAAAGGGAGGCCCTTCAGATATATCGTAACACTCATTTTTCCCAGCCAGCAAAAGCATCATTTGTTGTAGATGGATGCTTTACATGCTGCTGCAGTTCCAATCCATATCAAACAGGTGGGAAGGTAAGAGAGGGTGGATCAAATGTGTTAAAAGCAAGAACAGGGGTGAGCTGCAAAAATGATCTGCTTGCAATTTCCCAAAGACCTGTGGCAGTACCCTCCCCTATGTTTGACTTCTGTAGTTTCTTTGGAGCATGGTTGGGGGCACTGTGCAAGAGAGAACTCCTGCAAGAGACTACCCATTAATTTCAGCTGGGCCTCTCAGAGCAAGGAGATGGAGTGTTTCACTTGGGTTGTGTAGAGCTCCATTGAGAGGGGGCAGCTGAATTAGCCTGTCGCCCTCCCCCTTCTGCACTCCTCCACCAGGGATTTATTTCCAGTGCAATTTCACAGAGGTGAAAGGTGAACTCATGAACTGCAGCATGATTTAGTGTGGCTTGAAAGACACAACTCATTCTGCTTGTTGCTGTAACTTGTTCTAGAAGACAAGCATTGGAAAGTCATTGTTGCTCTCAGGAGCCCTGCTCTTTGCTGTCTATTCATGTTTCATTGGCATTCTGGGTACTCGGTGGACAGAATAGCATGCATTTGGCCCTAAGAGAAATGATAAGCCTTGAAATACCCAGCTATACATCCTGAAAACAATTCTATTACCAGGCATTGAGGTATATGAGGTATACTAGCTACGCCTAGTAAGGTAGCTGTTTTGTACAACGGGGGAAATATATTTGCACTGTTTCTATATGTTAATTAATAAAAGGATGCAGAATGCACAAATAATCACTGTAATTTAAATAGCAATTAAAAGATATAATTCATCTTTCTGTAATGAAGAAGGCTGTGACCTGTGCACTTGCTCAAACTGCTTGTAGGTGCTCTTGAGGGATGACTTCCTACTGTGCTTCTTAAAGTGTTTCATCTTTAAATCACATTTGCACTGAACAGCCTTTACAACAGAAAATTCTTCTCTCCAAAGTGGGATATACAGTTTTTCTATCCCCTTTAAATTACTTCCTTCTTATTTCTGGGGAAGTACCTACTATATCTGAAGGGACCCATAAGCCTTCTTGGAAAATGTATATATATAAAAGGTAAAGGTAAAGGTTCCCCTCGCACATACGTGCTAGTCGTTCCCGACTCTAGGGGGCGGTGCTCATCTCCGTTTCTAAGCCGAAGAACCAGCGCTGTCTGATGATGATTCCGTGGTCATGTGGCCGGCATGACTAAACGCCGAAGGCTCATGGAACGCTGTTACCTTCCCACCAAGGTGGTCCCTATTTTTCTACTTGCATTTTTTACTTGCTTTCAAACTGCTAGGTTGGCAGAAGCTGGGGCAAGTAACGGGAGCTCACTCCATTATGTGGCGCTAGGGATTTGAACCGCCGCTGCGTAATGGAGTGAGCTCCCGTTACTTGCCCCAGCTTCTGCCAAATGCAATATATATTGCATTTTCCAAGAAGGCTTTGGAAAAAATGACATAAAAAAATAAATAGAGAAGGAAGAGAGAATTAAAAAAGAAAAAAAACATAAATTATGCTTTCCACCCTTCTTTCTATCTAGTAGTTATCTTAAATGTTTCTGCATCCCCGTCATCTCTTTCTAATTCCCAAATCCTAAAATCATCCATTCATTTTTCTTCTTTGAACAAAAAAGATTTCAAGTCTTTCAAAAACGTTTTATCATTTTTGTTCAAACCAAGATGATCAGCTCCATCTTTTCTGCAACTTCAGTTAATTTTATAATACAATCTTTGCCAAGTCTTTGCATTCAATAATCTTGCCAAAGTTACCATATATAATATTAATTTCCCATGTTTCTTTTCTAATTCCTTGTCCATAAAACCCAGTAGGAATACTTTTAGTTTTATGATGATGTTAGCCCATAATATTTGGATAATAAATAATGATCTTATTCTGTGAAGAAACAGGTTTCTGTGAAAAAAAATCCCCACAACATTCTTTATTGACTGTGCTGGATTTTAAATACATAATTTCAAATTCATGCTCATCACTAAAATCACAACACTAATAGTAGATCCTGAAAAATCATTAATTAACCATTCACAGAATAGGTAAATGTTACAAGCACAATACTTCCCTTCCCGTTTGGTGCTAACTCCAAGCTGAACTGATTGCAAAATTCATCTGGAGAAAAGCTACTCTTTCTAATAAAAACATCAGAAACATGGGCTGGTTATGGAGGGTGGGGAAAATCATGTGATCAACTGAACTGTTATATGAAAAATCTGACTGTCTGACTGCTTGAACCATTAGAATTGCTAGATTTGAACCATCTATGGAAGAAAATATGTGCTGGTATGAATGTCTAAACAGATATGTAATTTTTATTATTGATAAGATATCTGAGGTTGAAGTAGTTCTTCCCTCCCAAATGGCTTAGATAACTGTTGTCTCCAGGGTGGGTGGGTGGGTGTGGAATTTTTGCTTTTTTATTGTTTTTTATATTTGGTTTTTATCCTTATAAGCCACCAGAGTTACTGAGAGTGAGTTGGGTGGCCATATAAATTTTATTGAATGAATGAATGAATGAATGAATGAATGAATGAATGAATGAATGAATGAATGAATGAATGAATGAATGAATGATAGGGTTTCATTCATGATATGGTTCCTGCTCACCCTATGTAACCTCAAGAAGTAAATCATAGCTTTCCATGTTTTCCCATTGACTGAAAACTAAGCAAACAAACCCTTCACTCTCAGAGTGGTATGAAGAGCCTGAAGGATGCCTTTCTCAGAGAGTTTTGGCTGGGATGCCTTCTCATAATATTCCAGGAGATGCAGCAACTGAATTGCTGTGAGGGCAACCTTGTATGTTGTAACCTACCTGGGAATTTAAAAAATAAAACCAAATATCAAGAAAAATTAAAATTCCTCTGTCATCTAATGGCAGACATGACCAAAGTCACGATGAGCAGAGGAACTGAATTTTTGTGGGTCTGATGTACGATAAATGGCAAATTTTGCCTAAAAGATTTCCTGAATCCTGAAGATCAATCCCTTCTATTTTTTAAAGGAAGACAATGCTTTTAGGAAACTGGAAAGTCAGTGAGGAATTTTCCCCTTTAGTCAAAGCAGATGCTATATACAGGTAGTTCTCGACTTACAAAAGATTGTTTAGTGACTGCTTGAAGTTACAATGGCACTGAAAAAAGTGACATGACTGTTTTTTACACTTACAATCAGTGCAGCATCCTCAATGGTCATGTGATCAAAATTCAGATGCTTGGCAACTGACTCATATCTGTGATGGTTGTAGTGTCCTGGGGTCATGTGATCAAAATTTAGACAGTTGGCAACTGACATGTTATCATCTTTTGCAACCTTCTGACAAGCAAAGTCAAGGGGGGAAGCCAGATTCACTTAACAACCTTGTCACTAACTTAGCAACTGCAGTGATTCACTTAACAGCTGTGGCAAGAAAAGTTGTAAAGTGGGGCAAAATTGACTTAAAACTGTCTTGCTTAGCAATAGAAATTTTGGGCTCAATTGTAGTGGTAAGTCGAGGATCTTCTGTACTGCTTTTCTGATTTACTCCCTACAAGAGACAATATTCCAGCAGCAAAGTGCACAACCTGTGGTTCTTGGCCCTCTGTTGAACCCCACAATGCCCTTCTAAAAGTTGCTGCTGAATGGAAATTGTTGATGTGATAAAGATGGAAATTATACCTACATTTAAATTGAAGCAAATTTTGTTGTTTCTGTGGCCTGACCACATCTCATCTTTCTGCAAGCCTGGCCATTGTTTGGTGGTGGCCTGCTAGCTGGTCATTCAGATTAAACTTTTATTTTGGTCTCTGACCAGCATAGATTCAAAGGGGAAGTGTTGTCTTTAGCCTCAAAAGTTAGTGCAATGCAGCTCTGGTACATAAGGAGACTCTTTTAGTGTACAAAGTAAGTATCAAGCTCATCTTCTAAACACAAGTTCTGCCATATGATAATTCAGCTTGTTATGATTTTTAGGTATGATAATATATTTGCTTGAGAGCTAAATTTCTGTGTGGGCATCAAGGCAAATAAACATTAAGCAAATAAATGACATTCTAAAATGTCAGAGGAGCTCCTTGCCATTTTTGCCCAGAAAAAAGGTGGTAGGTAGGTAGGTAGGTAGGTAGGGAGGGAGGGAGGGAGGGAGGGAGGGAGGAAGGAAGGAAGGAAGGAAGGAAGGAAGGAAGGAAGGAAGGAAGGAAGGAAGGAAGGAAGGAAGGAAGGAAGTATTTGTTTCATATCTACTTCATTCTGTCATTTCCCAAGGATTCAAGACATAACTACACAGAAAGGTTGGTCAAGGTGGTGTCAGAAGTCAGTCACAGCAAACGACTGAGAGGCAGTGAGGAAACAATGTGGAAAACTGCCAGTGACAGCAGAAAGCTCAGGTCTGAATCTGCTAATTCTAGCAGAGGACAGGATGAGAAATGGCCTCATTTTAGATCTCCAAGTCTCTATGTTTGTAAGGGAGGCTCCTAGGTGTCTTGACTGATTTGTCTACAACTTTTTTCCCCCCTGCACAGAGCAAAACTCCATCAGAGCCACTGCTTTCTGATGAGCATCAGAGTGTCAGGCAGATAATCAACAGCCCCCTTCGCCCACAGCAATAAATCTGACCAAGAATTTGATTAAATATTTACTGATCTTAACAGCCAAAGATGAAATATTGTGTTTAATTTTGAACCAGCACACTTATTTATTAGACCTTTTAAAATACCTACTGAAAAGATAATATTCCTTTAATTTTCTTGTGAAAACCAGGGCTTAATTAAAAAAGCTATTTTAAGATTGAGTAGAGAGGAGCCAATAAATAAGCCCTGTTGTGCGAGGCCAAAAGAGGTGTGAGCTGGAAGGGTGGGAATATCATTCTCAAGCTGATGCCAGGATAAAAAGAGGCTAATGAGCATATTTTGCACTATGTGAGGAGGCATGTCATGCTGGCCATGGAATTCTGGGAGTTGAAGTCCACCAATTTAGAGTTGCTAAGGCTGAGAGACACTGCTCTAAATACTAAACACTACTTCTTGTGCATATCAAAAGTTAAAGTGTCACCCACATAAAGGACATGGGTATGGATTAGCTTGGAGAGCCTTAAAGTTTACAAAAGCCCAAAGGGAAGGGAAGAGGAGAATCCACAAACAGTCCAATAAGGATTGAGTGTGCTTGGTGACTACACAAACAAGAGAAAGAAGCAGAAAACATGGAGAAAGGCTTCGGCACCTGGTAGAGGTCATAGTGATATCACACTGCTGTCACTTGCTCTATCCCCAACATGGGAGCAGTGGAAGGAATAGAACAGGGTAAGCTGAAAATGAGGACACCAGACTGGAATCCAGGGCTGAACACCACAGAGTTTTGCAAATGTACGGCTATAATTTGGTCTATTGTTCTCACATTTGCATTCAGGGTAGCCTGAGTTATATGTCCCCATCAAAACTATTAGATGCTGTACGTTTTCTTCACTCGCAATTAAGTCAGAGGCTTACTTGCTTAAATATTCTTTCTTTCCCTTAATCTCAGTATAGGATGACTTATTTTTCTACAAATACAGGGATCAGCAACCTATGTTTATCCAGATGTTGGAGACATCAGGTTCTATTAATTTTGACTTCTGCCTTTGGTAGGGCTAATAGTAGCTGGAGCAACATTTTTCTGAACCACCTTTTCAGGTCAATCCCTGCTCTAGGAATAGAAAGGTAACCTCAAGAACAACCCACAGGAATAAGCTTCCCTTGGGCATACAACAGCATTATTTGCCAGAGGTTTTGGTAAAGACTGAATTATTCAAGAAGGCTGGATAATTTCGCCTGAAGAAACACAAGATTTAAGCTCCTCTCCCAAACCTCAGGAAATCTGATAACCAATTTATTATCCAATTTGTTTGTAGCCATTGGCTCTGCTTTTTGCTCATTTTTCTGCTTCTCCAATACTTCCTTTTAAAAAGAAAATATCACATGCCAAAAGATTCAGCTCTACAGTTCCATCTTGCTTGTTTAGAGGCATTAGCTCTTTCTAATACTTGTTATATTCACAATCTGGGAGCTTAAGGAGAAGATTTCTCGTGACATTTGCAGTGCGTGTTTAGGGTAATGTAGGGATTTAAGTCCATATTGCCAAATTGAGGGTGGGAGGGGGAGGATGAGAAGGGAAGGATCAGAAGCTTTTCATATTAATTCCAGACAAAAAAGACTGAAGTAGCAGGAACTGTGATAGATTTCATCTGGATGTCCAGAACAAAATTTGGGATTGCACCAATATACTGTACCCTCTGATTTGGAACTATGCTTAATTAACAGAGCTATTTTCTTTCAAAAGGGTTTATTTCTGATACAATTTCAAGCCTGTTCAAACTTTTATTTTTCCAAATATTTCACTGAGCATTTGTGAAAGTTTAAATCCTTTTCCTCACCCTCCAGGGACCTACAAGACTCATCCTTACATTTCCCTATGTGTGGCACAAACTACTTTTATATAATGTATCATCACAGTGTTGCAGTTATCTCATCTCCAGCCCACAGTTAAGGCAATTTGAAGTCATATTTAGCTGTTCCAATTTCAAAGTAGTAATTTCTATCTGCTCCCAGCACAATTTTTGTCATGAATCAAATATAGGACACTTTATCAATGATGTGGTTGATGAGGCAATGAGAAGCTGTGATCTGTCCAGCTCCTATTGATAATGTTTGGCTTCTGTGGGCAAGTCCCCACTCCTCTGGTCACTGCTCACCCCATAGCTATTTTAGTTGGGCTCCTGAGGAGACTGGAAACCTGACTTCTGTAGAAACATCTGCTGTGACTGGCACCTTCTGAAGCCTTTGTTAGGCCTTATGTAGCCTCTTTATACATGGCTAGATTTTTATTTTAAAAAATAGAACTAGCGTCCTTTGGAGAAGATGCTAATCTTGTGCTGCACTGAAGATGGATTTAAACCAGGAAAGGAGCTGGGTTCGGCAAGCTGTGAGTGGCTGTTTCTGTCATCACTACTTAGAACATTCATCAGGATATATAAGAACAAATACAACTGAATCATTTGTATTGAATCATTTGTATTGTTTTCTTTCTGAACTAGAAGCTTCATTTCTGCCTTTGTACACATTTTCATTCCGGCATTTCCCATGTGCTGCAGAAGCTATAGCATTAGAAGAATCCATATTAGAACAATCCTTATGCCTTTTCTTTGAGTGAATCTCATGTGTTCCATCTTCCATATATATCCATTCATTCCATCACAAAGACACATGGCAGAATTCATTGCGCTACAAATCATGGTATGAACATTACATAGCTACACCAGTTGCAATAGTGACACTAGTGAACTTCAAGTCCTCTTCAAAATCAGCCCATTCATTTCTTCTCTCAAGATGCCCAGACTTTGTCGTCAGTTTGTTGTGATGGCTATAGTAGCATTAAGAAGAACTCTGCATATATACATCACAAAGGAAAGGAAGCTATAGATGGATATACCTACTTGCCTGTGAATCAGCAGATGGGAAGATAATAATTATTTGGGTGGGGGCATGGAAATAATGTGGATTAAACAGAGACCAAGGTTTGTTATCACTACATATGCTTACCCAAATAATCAATACCAGAATGTCCAAATACACTAAACATCTCCATCAATAATTCTGCAAGTGATTTTGCTAGTTGTTAGAGATCACATTCTGAATAATTACAAAATTAAATGAAATCACTGTTCATGTAGTTTACAGTGTTCTCATTAGTTTGTCAAATCTTCTGTGAACAAACGGTATTACCCACAAGGTAGGTGTAGGTCAGTAAGATGCAGAGCATACTGTGAACTAGCATGTTTTTAGTAATGTACTGATTCCATTTCCACTAATCATTAGTGCAACATTATTTGGAACAGCTGGAGGTGAACTGAATTGGTGAATTTATCAGCAAAACATCTTCCCCATCTCAGCACTTTCACTTCTTCTCAGGGAGATGGGACCCAGAAGAAGTTGTGGTGATGGAAGGACTGGATAGGAAAATACTACCATGCAAATACATTTGTGCAACCTCAGATGTCACTTTCATTTCTCAGTCTGCTGGTTTGCAATATTCCTTTTTATATCATCATTATTGCTGAAAACAAGTTCAATGAATGCGGTAGCTTAGCTCTGAACATAATTTGATGCTCTGAACATAATTTCTCTCACTTCCAGATTTTCACTGGGAACAATGTCAGAGATCCACAGTACTCTTCCTTTACACTTAGCTACAGAACCTGCAACGACAACAAAATGCCAGACCTGGATTAAAACCAGCCTTAGAGCTCTTTCAAAAGGGTAGATGTTATTACCATAGGGAAAGTCTCTTACGAATATATTTACAAACTGGTATTTCTGTATTTATTTTTAGCTGGCATTTCAGGATTGATAGAAGCAAATATGTTTGTGTTTCCCAGGGGGAGCTATCTCGTAGGGTTTGTTCAGTTACTTTTCTAAACAGAAGAGATCTCTATCATCCACATTTGAAAGTTCACCTTCAACAAAGCAGGACTGTGTCAGGAACTGATGCTAAGCTGAAGAAGCTAGGGGGTTGTGTAATAATGCTGTGCAGAACTGATCTGTGTGCTTTTACAAGGGTATTCTTGGGTCTGAGAAAACGACAAGAGTTATTTCCCAAGATGGATTTCTTTCCAGGCAAAGGTTCAGGTTCCAATCTCAGGACATGTGCAACCTGGCCCATAGCAAACTGCTGGAAGAAAAGCAGTAGCTTCTAGAATATCAAATACGGATTTCATAAACAACCAGACTCTGATATTCAGGTCCAAAGACTTGATATTTCCAGATACTAAAATAAATTAGTCTAGGGTGACCCAACATAAGAACTGCAGACTAAAATCTTTCATGTTGGTGAAAATGAGGCTCAGGCTTATGCAGCTTTCCCCCCTTTTGTTTAAAATTATCAGCTATCAATATCCATAGTGAAGCTGTTTCCCGGCTCCCATATTCTATTTCCACCTCCTTTTCCATTATCTTTCACCCACCCATGAAACATTATGATTGTCATTTCCTCATCTGTTGTCCCATCAGTCCTTTCTTGCCTTCTTTCACTTTAGCCTCTAGAGAGGCCACTTCTGTTCCTCCTCCAGCTCTGCTACCTCATTCCATTGGGAGAGGCACTACAATGGAGAGCTAGTCTTCCCAGCTGTTAAGTAACCGTGCAAATTTCCTATTGCTATACAATTCTGGTTTATTCTTCTTTCCATCACTGTATCCAGTTCTTAGCTTCTTCTCCCCCTTTTGATAGTCAACTTTGCCTTGATTATTGTAGATGATTTTTGAACATTTTCTAAGGCTAAAGGACTTATGCTAGGTTTATATAACTTATACACAATTTAATAGGAACAACATAGAATGATGAGATTAGAAGAGATTTCACAATACTACAAATCCATGCTGATACAGTAAATTGATAGTTATCTAGTACGTCTAACAACTATTACACCCTTTGAGCAGTGAACTAGTTCATAGCATCAATACAATTAATGTATATCTTATTTACAATTGCCACTTTGACCACAGTAAACTGTTTTTAAAACATCTAAATAAAACCATTCAGATGTTTGAAGGCAGCAGTAAAACCATTTTAGTTTCATAAAACTAAACACAAACCTATTACCTTTGATTTCTTCTTCTTCAGAGAACTTGATATCCAGGAGCATTGCTTCCTTCTTTGACCTTCTATGGACATATTCCTATTTGTCAAAATTCTTCCTAAAGTCTGAAATAAACCTAGGATCAATTGTGCACATCCTGGGTAAGATGTGTGTGAATATAGATCTTTAGCATCCCGTATACATGTTGCACCTAAGGATATAATGAATAAAATAAGTGAAGAGTTTATAAATTACAGTACTCAAGTAAACTGTATTATAATATGTTTGTAGAGTTCTTCAAATGAGAAGTGATGAATCTATCAATTTATGTTTTGCTTAGTTTTTTATATTATTCTTTTCCTACATTTGGCCCCTTTCATATCCATATCAGCTTGCTTTTTTTAAAAAAACTTTCATATGAAAACATGAATGCATTTTCATAGACATCTTTCAAAGCCATTTTCAATTTTTCTATGTTATATATTTTCACTCATTCCTGCTATAATATATAGAGAACTGTAGCACATTATTCAGAGAAATGGAAATTTTGAATAGTTATATTTCATAAACTGGTTTAAAAGTGCTAGCTTAGATAAATCTGCATCCAAATAGGAAATGAAGAAATGTCTTCCCTCTCCTTACTTAAAAAGAACAAAGCTATATAATGATTTGTGATGAGTTAATTAGTGCTATCCCAAGTTTGGTAAATTAGCCACCTCTCCTTCATCAGTACCGGTATACTATACTATACTATATTTCTATAGTAGCCTTTACAAAGTATCGGATTGGTCTCTCGGCCATATGGAAACTTTTCTAAAAAATCTTATATTACCTTTTCCCCCCTTTATAATTGCTTTCTTATGAGAGATGAATGAGAAAAGGCTATACATAATCCACAGTCTAGTTCAGACCTGCATTTGGAGACAGTGGGTTTATGCAGCTCTGTGCAGGAGAACATGAATCAATGTGGGGTTTCCAATCTTGGGAGAAATAATAACTCCAAGAAAACAGGAATACAATCTCAATGCACCATCAAATCCTGGGAAACATCAATATTGAAGGGATCAAATCTAAGTCACAGGAAATTGTTAGAGCACTGGTTAACTATCCAGGAAACCACTTTTCAAGAACCACATGCTATTCTGATCACTTAATATAAAAAAAAAGTTCCTATATGAGAATGGAGAAACTATTGGGCAACAAAAATAGACACACAATTATTTCACTTATTGTGAAAAAAAAAGGTCAACTCCTTTTGCATTCTTCAGATAATAAATTTCTTATTAAAAATAAATAAGCACAGCTAAAAACATCTTTTAGGGGAAACAAGAAAAAAAACAACCAAAAATGTACACATATATTCATGTGGAGTAGGTCGCTGTGTCTTTGCCATCACAAAAAGAAAATGCAAAAAACTAAACAGGATAAAAGGAATAATTTAACAGAAGGAAGACATAGAATCAGCAAGGGGGAACCACTGAGATGAAAAGCTTGTTATACAAAGGTGTTACACCTGAAGATAAAAAATGCTGAAGCTAAAAAGAAGCCACAATGTGTGATATAATATTGTCTTGAATAATTTGTTGTGATAAATAAATAAGCACTTACATAGGTTAGTGACCACAGAAACACCACTAAAACATATCCAATTATTTGTGATCATGCCAATTACATAGGTGGCAAAGAGAAACAGATTCCTACTCTGGAAAGGATATGGTGTTATCTCTTCTAAATATGAACAAAAAATGAATGTGATATCTCACATACTGACTCCAAACAAACCTGTCATACAGTATATGGAAGACTTTCTGGGAATTAATGGCTTTTCTCTTCTCCATGTATGCTTTAGGATACTTTTCCACAAACTGGTGTTCTTCAGTTGTATTGAACTACAATTCTCATCACCCCTGACTGGGTAGTTTAATCTTCATTCAAAGACATCCATAGACAGAGGATAGTTCTGCATTTGCTGGAAGATTTGATAGATTTTATTCCCATGAAATCTATGGAAATTCAAGCTATGGTAAAAATATTCTACCCTTGAGACAATATACGGTGTTAACTGATGAATTGGAACTGCCTTCAGGATGTAAAAACTTGAGGCTAACCAAAGCAATGCTCTGCTTGTTGGAAAGCTGAAGGGCAAGAGAATTTCAGTATTTTTGAAAGCAGCCTGCAGCTGAAGTGTTTGCTTCTTACTGACTTGCTCTGAGTTCATATCATCCAACATCCACTAAGTTATGTGGGAATCTCGGTGGTGGTGCTTGTCCATGAAAGTCCAGCATCCAGAATCTTTCAAGCATATCCCATTCATTGCAAAGAGGTTGTCTTTATAGTAAGTTACTCAAGCTCAGCTGCAGGGACACTAGAGGAAGAAAGTCAGAACATGCTCCTTAAAGGCAGTTTTTGATGAGTTGGCTAAAGTCAATGTGGACATTTTTGATTTTCTCTTTTTGTTCTCCCATGGCTTATTCTCAAATATCCGGCCTGTTTTTTTCAGAAACTGATGCTGTTAGTAAGAAGTCCCTAGCTCATTGCAGAGGCCAGTTTCATAATGACATCATGGAAAGAGATAAAACAGCCTAAAACTGGGAGTCACTATTCACACCACACTTCACAAAGAGTTCCAGGATAGCAAAATCAAAACTTCAGCCACTGACACTGAAGCAACTGTGGCCAACCTGCTGCAGGAGATGTTGGGCTCTTTGGATTAATTTTTTAGACATAACTCTCTAAAATTATCATTGCTTTTAGGAAGCAAGATAATCAAGAAATGGCTCAGAGGCAAACATACTTCAAGTTTAAACCACACAAATGTTAAATATAAAGAGTCATTTTCTTGGATTAATCAATCCCAAAGGGTTTTGTTCTTCTTCTTCTCCCCACCTCCATCTCACACAGCTGTCATCTGCTGGGCAAAGGAACATGTTCTATTTCAAGGCTGTTAATGCTGGAGCAGCTGCAGCGCTAACAGAGAAAAGATTCTTTATAAAAAGATAAAATTAAAGGCAAAGACAAAAACAAATTTCTTAACAGCCCCGCCGGCTGAGGCTGTTATAACAGGACTAAGCTAAACAGTGTATCATATATATATGAAAAGCATTGCATTTAACTGCCATATGGTGTGATATGTGCCTGGAGGGCCTTCCCTTAATGGCCAATATTCATGAATTGGGTTCCATCGAATGTGCCTCTGCACACACAGAACATGTGAGTTCCTACCCCTTTCTTACTCATTTTCAGTCAAAAAGATTGGCTGCTGCCAGCTAGCAGGGATATTATTAGCAATATTCTGTATCCCATCACTGGTGGCCATGTGTCCACATAATCCAAATGGCCCTATAAATGATGGTGCAAATAATATTTAGGTACCCTTTTAAAGCTCAGGACAAACATGTCTTGGCGTTTGGGCAGAGACCAAAGTAGGTTGAGAGATCTCCCACCAGTGTATGAATCCACTCAATTTCTTGTAATGTTCTTGCTCTGTTGAGATATGTACTTGGTGTGTGTGTGTGTGTGTGTGTCTGTCTGTCTGTCTGTCTGTCTGTGTCTCTCTCTCTCTCTCTGTCATGCTTTGAAATTTTATGATTAAGTAGGCAACCCTATATAATCCGTGTGTGTGTGTGTCTGTCTGTCTGTCTGTCTGTCTGTCTTTGAGTCAGACTAGTCCCTGCAGTTTTCTTGGCAGGTTTTCTCAGAAGCAGTTTAGGCTTGCCTTCTTCCTAAGGCTGAGAAAGAGAGAGAGAGTGACTGGACTAAGGTCACCTATTTGGTTCTGTACCTAAGGCAGGACTGGAACTCATTTTCCCCATTTCTAGCCTAGTACCCCAATCACTACATCAAATTCTTGGCTAATTTTAGTTGAGAGACTACTATCTATTACTAGCAAAAAACAAAGACCAGATCTAAATTAACTATTGCATAAAACTCAACCAGCAATCAATACATTTCCTGTGGTTAAAAAGTGGATCTATCCATCACTCCACCCCTTTACCTGCTCAACAGTATTTTTTTTTATATCCTAGACCTTGAAACAACATCTTTTCTCCTACTCTTTGCTTCCACCTCCATTCACATAGCTTACTACTTCTGCAGTGGCTTCTGGAAATGTTATAAAATGGGTTGTTCAATCATATGGAGGATGCATACAGTGAACTGGTTTCATTCCTCTCCTTCCACCTTGGAACTGATGCAGAGAATGTGTATAAAGATGCATTAGCTAAGGTATAATGAGCACCGATTCAACATGACTGTTAAAGAAAGTGAGGCAAGATAAATGGTTAAAGCACAAATAGTTAAACTGCAGGTAAGGGGTCTACATATGGGAAAGACCACAGAAATAAATGGCCCTCAGGACCTGGAAGACATACAAGTGCTTCATTTTGGACAGTTTCATATGGTCTCTATTTAAAGTCCATATCTCCAATATCAACAATGCAGTGAAGAATTGTTTTGATCTATCACTGAACTTTTGCCAAATTTCCAATGGTTTCTCTTCCTTAGAAGTTAGTGTGCTACAAATATGTCTCTGGTTTATCTTTTCTCACCAAAAGTCTGGTGTATATGTATAGGTTACAGGAGTAGATATAGAGCCACTGATGGACTGAAGGGATATTATTTAAAAAGTCTCCAAATAAACTGGCAGAAAATAAGCCTGAAGAAATCTATATGGCCAACTAATTCTGGTTCTGTATCAACATCTGTGCTCATCTCAGTGTAGGAGACCTCAAAAATGGGATATGCAAATACAAACAAAGGAGTTCTTGTCTAAATGCCCCTAGCCCCATATTTCCCTTCACTAATCAGGGAGGTCTGAATCAGCCTTATAGATTCTGGAAGACGCTGATAAATCCAGGATGAACTTTGAGTGAAAAATGGTGTAACACACTTTTTAAAATTAAAATAATAATTTAATAAATAATAAATCTAAAAAAAACAACAACACCCGGATAAAGCTTTCAGGAAACTCCAACATTCAAAACAGATAGGTCATGGGCATGATTAATATCGCCTAGGTTCTAGTTCATATGCCTTGAGGTACACCTTTGTGCATTGTGGCATTTGATTTACTAGGCCAAAAAGCTAAATCTCAGCAGTTTGCTAATCTTAGAAGAATGTCAGCTATGCTGGGGGGGGGGGGGGGGGGGAGGGGAACGTAAAAAAAAAAAATTTTAACTCCCATTAATACACACATATAGAACACACAAATGGGGGGAGGGAGGGGAACATTCAAGCTAAAAATCTTAACTCTCTCATGTACCTAAGTCAGAGGAATTGCAACCCCAAATTTTATTTGTGACTATCAATAATTTTTATGTGTTTAAGGGATTAACATCTGAGAATTGGTGGTGGAGGGAAAACCAATGGCCCACTCCTCTACTAATGGCCTCAGACCATTATAACTGAAGGGCTATTCTGATCTTTAATTCATCATTGTCTGCATTAATATCAAATAGCCTTTGGCTTCCTCAAGTTGATTACTATTTCTGTCAAAACTGTCCCATCTAATAGAGAAAATGGATAAATAATGATCATTTATTCCAAGCTGCTGTATTATAATTATGGTTTTAAAAGTCTCCATACTAGTAGGTGACTTCTCATCTGCTTATGCTGCTTAATATGCCCATTTCTTCTCTCTCCTTGCCCTCGGGAGACCTGGAAGAATACCAGCTCTCTTCCATCTGTAGCTAGACATTATATTTCCAATGAAAGACCCAAAGCAAATCAGTGAACATAAGAACAGCAAATTGCTTATTGCTGGTAGATGCTAGCAGTAGGCAACTTGCTGTTCTCCAGACATTATGGTTACAATATCTGTATGCTCCAACCAACATAGGCAATAGCGAGGGATAATGGGAGTTGTATTCCCAAATATCTGCAGGAAGCTATCATCAGGCCATGGACAATCTTTTTACATCATTCAGTCTTTCCAGTCATCTATCATTTTTTCTCTGCTACATTTTGTAGGGCAGCCTACAAATTCAATCCATCCATCCATCTATATTCTGTCCTGTGGGAAAAAAAATCAGGTAAAAAGGACCCATTTCAGCTATTCGCTTCAAGGTACTTGGAGAGAGCAAATTGTCCTAAGATTTAATTCTGTTTTAATTTTACCTTCAGCTGCAGTTTTTGTAATATTTACAGCCACTGCTATTGCTGTTTCTTTTGCTTAGATTAGCTGCACAGGATTGTTCAACCCTGCATTACAAGACTGTATGAATCTGCGCAGAAAGAAACCACATGCTCTGCCTACATCAGGCTGCAAGGCATGCTGGAGAACTCCTCTCCCTGCATCATAGGGCAAGGTTTAATAGAGGGGATGACTTCACTTGGCTAAGTCTCAGAGGTGGCACTGGACCAAATCCAGTCTCCCACTCCCTGGTGCAAGATCAGAATGATATTTCAATATCGCTAATCAGATCTGGCTGTCTAATAGCATCACTGATGGCAAGTGAGAAGAATTTAAATGAATAAATGACACCCTTAAAAGCTTAAAATGTTTTAGAAAATTAAAACCTGGGGGAGGGCACTGCTTAAATGTTCACAAAACCAAGTCCTTCATATTATAAGGTTGGCTCCATTATCCTCAAATGCCAGATTAGTTAGAAGCCAGATGACAACAATAACATTATTTACATGTTATATATGAGATTTCAGCGAATAACCAGATTTGCCTGTAATGATCGGCAATACATTGCTGATTTATTGTACAACAGATATACAGCAAATTGCCAGGCTCAGAGAACATTGCACTGATTGGTTATAAAATTAACATGCTTAGTTCTGGATGGCTTTTGCCTGAAGAATCAGAAAAACACTATGTGACATTTGGACTCTTACAAAATTAAAAGCTTACAGTCACATAATCTGAAGCAGTCTTAAGGATAGCGATAAAATATATATGCATAAAATACTTGTAATGTAGACCTACTTGTAATACTGGTATTTTACAAGTAGAACAATAAGGAAACCTGGCTCACATAAGCATATCACCATTGATATACCAAATTTAAGTACCCCCTTGAACAAAATAGGTCGGGTGCAAACAAATTTATCTGAACTTTGTTCCTACTGAAATCAATGGATTAAGTAATGATTAACATGTATTACATATTTTAACGACACCTATGTTCATGCAGTCCAATGTTTTTTTAAAGTTGATTTATTAATCCGGTTGTGAATAATTGTTTAGTACATTTCTATTTTGCCTTTCATAGATTCATAGAATCACAGGTTTGAAATAGACCTCAAAGATCCAGTCACATGCTATGGGGAAAACTTGTTTGAATTCAAGGTGGTATGCTTAGACATTCCTGAATGGTCCTTATCCAGGCACTGAGTAAACCAGATCTATTTCATGTGGAAAAGCTCTAAAGAGCTAGAAAGATTTTCAAGGGTCCCCCCCCTTTTTTTGTTAAATATTTAAAACTAGATGGGCAAATTTCTCAGATCCACATGAGATACCATGTGATGAGTCAAGGTTCACACATATGAAAAAAAAAATAACTGGCAATGATGCAGTTCAAGACTCAAGACAATTTCAAACCAGCTGGGATGGCTTCCCCCACACCATACCTGAATAATAGTCTTGAGATAGTTGGGGAAGCAAAAATTTAACCTCACTCTCATCCCAAAAATCCTGAAACAGATAGAACCGTCATAATCACAACTACCCCATCCTCAGGGGTGAAATCCAGCAGGTTCTGACAGGTTCTGGAGAACCGGTAGCGGAAATTTTGAGTAGTTCGGAGAACCGGTAGCAGAAATTTTGAGTAGTTCGGAGAACCGGCAAATACCACCTCTAGCTGGCCCCAGAGTGGGGTGGGAATGGAGATTTTGCAATAGCCTTCCCCCAGGAGTGGGGAGGGAATGGGGATTTTGCAGTATCCTTCCCCTGCCACGCCCACCAAACCACGCCCACAGAACCGGTAGGGAAAATTTTTGAATTTCACCCCTACCCAGGGGTGGGTTCCTCCCGGTTCAGACCAGTTCTCCCAAACTGGTAGCGGCCTGCTGGTGACGTCACGATGACGTCACCGAACTGGATTGGTTGGTGCCGGTCCGTGGGGGCCGCCATATTTTTTTTGAATTTTTTTTAAAATTTTTTTTGAATTTTTTATTTTATTTTATTTTTCCTTCTGAGCATGCGCAGAAGCTGACTTCCGGCACTGTGCATGCGGTCGCCATCTTTTTTTCGGCTTTAGTTTCCCCGCCCCCCGGATTTTTTGTTACTGCACATGCAGAAAACCAGATGAACTTCTTTCCTCTAGCACCAACAGTCAACAGCTAGGGTGGCAGTAATGGACAATTTGGAAGATCAAATTGTGGCTGGGCAGGAAAAGGACTTTGGGGATCAGATGGGTTGTCCCAGGGGTGGGTTCCTCCTGGTTCAGACCGGTTCTCCCGAACTGGTAGTGGCCCGCTGGTGACGTCACGATGACGTCACCGAACTGGATCTTTTTTTTGAATTTTTTTCGATTTTTTTTTTTAAATTCCTTCTGAGCATGCACAGAAGCCGACTTCCGGCACTGTGCATGCAGTCGTCATCTTTTTTTTGGCTTTGTTTCCCCCCCCCCGGATTTTTTGTTACTGCGCATGCGCGCGCGCCCACGCGGCATGCCCATGCAGCGCGCCCACGCGGCGCAGGAGGGAGCAAACTGGCAGCGAGGTAAGTTGGAACCCACCCCTGGGTTGTCCATCATTAATAATAACAGTACTATATCTTTGTGAATATGATTAATGTACCAGACACTGTACTTGTGAGGTCAAGAAATAACTTCTTGCAATCTAAAGAGTAAAAGAATTACAGATATTTGATAGCAACGTATTTCCCTTCCTTTGCCATCCCAAATGTGTGCTGTCACAAAATGACACAAAATAATATTGGATATTCACTGTAGTTGTCTGGCCTCCTCTGCGTAAGTGTAAAAGAGAAATCCAAATTCTCCTATCAGAATCAATTATTTTTTTTTCTCCAAAGATGAAAATATTAGCACTACATAATGCAGTTAGAATCATGCTACTAGGCATAAATAAACATTAGAAGAAAACCACCCTAGTTTCATAATGATAATAAATATCATTTGATATTTATAACGTTTGACATAAAGATATTTAAAGGGTAAATTACATTTGGACAGATTATCTGCAAGCTATCATCTATCAACCTCTGCGTTGTGCTACTTGTACCATCAACACACACAAGAAATCCATATTTTTGTACACAGGTTTCACTACCACTTTGCACACATTTTAGTATGTAGCATTCATATATGTATATGTATATGAATTTTTAGCTGAAAAACATTTTGAGATAATGAGCTAATGGGCCCATTGTAGGAGGACTGTTGTGGTAATCTATGGTGGCAAAAAATGAGCTCATGAATCTAAGAGTTACGCATATCTTTATGTGATAGGTTCCATGTTGATGGATCATACTATTTCATCTAAGATGAGTTAATCTACACATGCTTGCATCAGCAGAGAATTGTGCTGGCATGAAATCTGCTGACCCCATTATTGATCCTGTTCTGCCTCTATTACATCTGTTCTCACTCATCACCAAATGATGCTGTCCTGATTTTGTGTGAGCAGTGAGTGACAAAGTGATTGATTCTTCCATTTATATCTTCAGAAGGGGAGCCGACTCACAAACAGTGGGGCTTTTTTCCAGATGTTTCTCCTCTTTCTTTCTTTTCTCCCTTTAATCAACAGATCTTTCTTTCTTTCTTTCTTTCTTTCTTTACCAGTCAGCATGGAAACCAGGACTTCAGCAGTTGCAACCCCCTGGTTCGCCCTGGGTATCGCATCTTCCTGAGTTGGGGAATTTTATTTAATTCACATCCTGCCTTTTCTTTTTTTTATAAACAACTCAAGATGGCGAAAATATACAATACTCCTTTTTCCTCCTATGTTTATCACAAAAAATCTGTGAGGTGAATTGGGCTGAGAGAGAGTGGCTGGCTAAGATCACCTAACTGGCTTTCATGGCTAAGGCCAGACTAGAACTCACAGTCTCCCAGTTTCTAGATGGTGCCTTAACCACTAGACCAAACTACAGAATTTCCATACTCTGTCCAGACAATCCCATGTTTTGCTATTCAGCCTTCTGCTAAATTGCTGGGGTTATTGAACAACCTAATATTTCACACAATTATGATAGAGCCTTCTCTGTCAAGTCCAGCTCTGAGAAAGAACAGCAGAGTAGCAGAGATGAGGCTGATACTCATTAGTATGAAATGATCAATAAACACTTCTCTGAACCTGCTCACTACTGGTCACCTAATTTTGACTCTGACATAATTGGAGTTGAAGCAAAATAGATTTCATATAACTTTTGGCTAGTGGAAGGTGAAACACAAATGCTGGGACAGTTGAATCAGGTCAAGATTTTCCTGCTGATGGGCTGAGGAAGGCAACACCATGTATACAGCAGGTAAACAGACAGACAATTTTGAGGGCTTGTTTGTATCATGAGTAAGTGCCAGCTATCCTAAGGACATCAAAGCAGAGCCTTCTGTCTTGATTCAACTAAGAAGAGGGATTTGTAAGTTGATGTCCATGAGAAGTCCTCTACATTGTTCCTCCTATGATCTTAACTGGGGAAACTCTGAAAGCACATTGTTTGCATGACTGTCACTTTCTGATAGTTTGCTCACTTCCAATTCTGTTGGGGCTTCTGTCTTTTTGCATCAATATCCCCTTTTCTTACCCAGCTCTTATGAAGCAAAGGGACAAAACCACGACTTGCTGTTATTGAAAGGTACTGAATGAGAAACTTCTTCAGCTTGGCTACCACCCGTACATCCCACAATTAGCACAAACCGTTGGATGTAATGGTCCAGGCTGTACAATAAAAAAAGAACAACAGCCATTGGAGTGTTGCTGTGTTGCACTACTGCAACCTGTTCAAGTAGATGCATTTAATATTTAGCAGCAGATCTCAAAAGTCATTTCTCTGCATGCAGACTTCATGAGTAGCTTCCTGAAGGTACCCTGCTTGTAAACTCCAGCACCAAATGATTAAGTCATGGATAGATATTTACAGTCAGCCCCCAGATGCACACAGCCACAAGTAATTTCTATTGATTTCAAGTATTGTCTTAGAGTTAATTGATCTGTGCTTTGTGCTTGCACACAATAAGTGGCAGAATTTGGCCTGCTGCCAAAACGTGCAGTGATGTGAAAGGCAACAAAACAACTGTAGGAACAAAAGGATCCTATCCAATCCAGCATCAACTAAGACATTATCATGCAAATATTTTCAATCAGCCTCATCAAAGAATGGGGCAAAACAGCTGTGAAATGTTTTCTTGATTTCCTTCCCTTTCCTTCCTTCATCTCTTTTTCAATCATTTTGGGTAAAGTGAGAGTGAAGTGGCATCCCAACTTCTTTTGAGACTCAGTGACACATATAATGACCATAAAGTAAATAAATGGAAAATACTTCTATGCCAAGATTTGTTGATTTAAAATCAGTTCTGGTGGATGAAGTTCACTTACGTTCCAAGGATCTCAGAAGTGCTTAATGTTTGCTTGGGGCCCTAATGTATAGACATTAAATATTTGAAAAAGGATCTACAAATGGACCATTAACTCCCCTACTTTTATTCTTATTCTTCTTTTTAAAGGGAGGAGGAGTAAGGTTGGCTTTCCAAGAAGAATTGTGTGGTCCATTTGCAATAACAAAAGGAATCAGAGAAGAAAGAACGCTCTGCTTTCTATGCGCCATTGAAATTGCCATACACATACAGTCAACACCAAAAATTCCAGCATTCTTTCTTGATTTCCTTCCCTTTCCTTCCTTTTTTCCCTTTCCCTTTTGTCTAATCACATCTGAAGCAGCCTCAGGATGCACATATAATTATTCCTGCTGGCTGTAAAAAGCCCAAGAGACCTTTTGAATGCCTTTATTGTCTTGTTTATTGACTTTATATTGTATCACTATAGACTCTTGATTGTATAACTCTTCACTATTCACACAGTCTGTTTCATCCACCTGTTCCTTTTCATCACACACTGATACCATCCTGTTCTCTTTTGCCAGCGAGAGATACTTGAATTACAAGTGACTTGGTAAAGTACTGGCTCTGTGGACCAAATTTTGTGTTGCTTTAAACCGAGAGTTCTTGTTTGCAGATCTGTTTTCTCTTAAATTAGGGAGGGCAAAGGCTGTGATCAGGATTCAGGAAATAGACTGAATTGGGGGGGGGGGAGGGAGCTATTTAAATCTTTCTTTAATTCTTTCCATGCCACTTTCCGAATAATAGTCTATATCTCCTGAAGATGATACTTAGTTATAGGAAATAAACTTATATACAATAGGCAAAAAAAGGAAGCTTCTTTCCTATGGTAAATCAATGCATTTTTTTCTTCCAGGATCATCACATAGAAGGAAGTAAACCGTGTTCTTCCTATGCATCACAGTTCAAATCCCACCCCGCCATTAGTTCTGGGTCAAGAAATTTTGCTCTTCAAAGTGAACAAGAAACATTACTTCCCCATAAGGACAAGCATTCCCACTCATATCTGTCTAGTTTGTGGTGCTATCTGAAGCCCTGTTGTTCTTTTAAAGGAATACAGGTGGTCCTCAACTTATGGCAATTGAACCCAAAATTTATGTTGCTAAGTGAGAAATTTAAGTGAGTTGTGCCCCATTTTATGACTTTTCTCACCACATTTGTTAAGTGAATCCCTGCAGTTCTTAAATTAGTAACACTGTTGTTAAGTGAATCTGGCTTCCCCATTGGCTTTGCTTGTCAGAAGATCGCAAAAGGTGATCACATGACTCCAGGACACTGCAACCATCATAAATATGAGTCAGTTGCCAAGCATCTGAATTTTGATCACATGACCATGGGGATGCTGCAACGGTCGTAAGTTTGAAAACTGGTCATGTCACTTTTTTGGTGCTGTTGTAACTTCAAACGGTCACTAAATGAACTGTTGTAAGTCGAGGACTACCTGTATAGACATATAGACAGACAGAGTATAGATATATTGAACATACATACACACACTCTTTAAAAAATCATCTATAAGTTTAATGTACCATTTGGCTGACAGTAAATGAGAGGAAGGGTGAACAAATGCCCTAATTGGGCCCTACCATTCTGGAAACCTATCCTACCATATGTATCCTTCTACTATGCTCTAAGTATCCTGAGGTTGCAGTGCTACCATCTTCTCCCTTCTTACAGGTGAAAGAAGAGGGTTTGGTTAGTTCATTTCAGCCCACAGGTATAGGAATGTATTTGAAGTGACCTGAAACCACAAATTTTGTGCTTTGGTTGATCCAGTGGGAAGACAATGACAAACTAAAATAACTAACCAGGAATATTACATCAAAACTTGTCCAGCCCTTGTCTGTGTCATCCTCACTGAGCTATCTCCTTTTCCCAGCAAGAAAGGGAAGAATATGGTAAAGCCAGGGAACCCTTGTTCCTTTCATCATGAAGGATGGGGAAGGATAGCATCTCTACTTCTTCTGCAGAAGAAGGCAGGCAGCAAAGATAGAATAGGTGTGAAAGAAAACTGACATGTCATTTCCAAATTCTGTCAGGAAGAAAGGTAGGGAAAGAAGATGCCCAGAGATCTGAATTTCAGAGGAGGGAGAAACCTCTATCTGTGAGAAGTTCCAACATCTGACCTTATCCAACCACTAGCCAAGATCACTTTGTTATCCCTGTATGTGTATAGGCAAATATAACCTTCACAGTACTATCTTGAAAAACCCCAAGCTGATTATGTTGTTCAAAATCTCAACAGATTAGCAACACTTTTCAACAACCTGGTTCTTACACTATTATTTCTGGCACATACTTATTTCTCTGAGCACACAAGGCTCCTGTCACAGCAATTGTATTGACATTAAGTACGTCTGGATGAGATATTATCTCCCATATAAAATCACCCATCCTTTATATCTGCTCTGGAGACCCTGTTCTGTATGCTTCTTAGGAGTCAGATGAACAGCCAGCAATTACAGAAAGATTCTTTTTATAATGGCACTCCATTTATGAAATGCCTGCTACAGATACATTTTTGTGATGGTACCATTATGAGTATTATCTACCCATATTTTAATGACTGAGCTCAGTTTCATAGAATAGAATAGAATAGAATAGAAAAAAATAGAATAGAATAGAATAGAATAGAATAGAATAGAATAGAATAGAATAGAATAATATTGGAAAATAGAATAGAATAAAATAATAGAAGAAAAAATAGAAAAGAATAGAAAAGGAAAAGGAAAAAAGATGGAATAGAATAGGGAATAGAATAAGAATAGAATAGAAAAAAGAGAAGGGAGGAGGAAGAAGAAGAGAAG